>NSGQ01000009.1:12358-375486 GCA_003676035.1 Spathaspora sp. JA1 | reverse complement strand
GGTAGCTTAGTTGGTTTAAAGCGCGAGACTGTAATGATACCTCAAAGTAATCTTGAGATCGGGTGTTCGACTCACCCCCGGGAGATTTTTTTTTGCACTTCAAATTTTTATAGGTTAATTTTTTTTAAAGAGTTTCAATATTTCACATTTACAAATACAAAGTAGAATAGCTTTCCTTGGCTGAAGTCGTCTCCTTCTGGATTAGAACGTTTAGGATAATGATAAATTATACTGCAAGTTCACGCAGGTTTACATGTACGATGCAATTACCCTTTTAAGAAATCGAGTTAAACGTCGCGTGACAATTAAAATTTTGGGGGGTCTCTTGCCAAGAATTTAATTCCGTAGCAGGTCTAGACTCAACTTTAAATGTGAGAGAGGTTACTTGGCGTACAGGTTTCTCTATTTTTTTTTTTTGTGTGTTTTCCGCACCGGTTTTGATTCTCTTGGGGTCACGCCTTTACATTTTAGACACAAACTAAGTGGTGGTAGACCTATCCCCTGATCCCTAAATGGTACCAATACAACCTGAACATTTAGATCTTGCAGGTGGTAACATACATTGTTAAGGAATTTTCGTGATCACAATTTTATATTGACAAGTCCGGATCATTAATTTTATGATGGGCTGCATGACAATTTATAACTTTAATTTTATTTTCTTGCACCATCAAGGGTTAAAAAAAACCGTCAACTAAATGATTATGCCAAATTACATAAATCGCATGGGGTATTCAGAATACGATTCAGAGAGTAATATTGCGGGTATAGTGTAGTCTTGAGGACAGGTGGGAGGGGAAGGGGAAAGTTTCTCCAAATTTAATCTTGCTCCTTTGTTTTCTCTGCAAATTGTAGGCGCAACCAATCTCTGCCCCCTTGTTCCCCCAAGTTTTTTTTTACCGCCAAGGTGTGTTTGTTTTGTAATTATTGCGGTAGTCACGTAAACACCGAGACAGATTTTTTTTTTCTTTGTATCATCCGACATCCCCGCGTATAAACTACCCCCGCCGCCCACATTTTTTTGCTTGCCCCAGGAATTGACCACATTTTTCCCTTTACCTTTGTTTATTACTTTTGTAGTTTCAACGCCAAGCCCACTTGAAACATTATATAAGCAACCTCAAATTCCCTTTGATTCCGAAAGTTTAATGTCAAACTATAACTGTTTAATGTATTTTCATTGCATTAGATCCCAGTTTAAAGTCCTTGCTTCTGCTTATATATAACTCTGTTTAGAAACGACGTCAAACATCATCACAACTTCATATTTCAACTGCCGCTCCCCCCACATAACATAATGAAATCTGCAACAACCCCGGAGTCACACCCCTCAGGTCCATCCCACGAATTACCACAATACTCGACTCTCAATGAAAGTCTTCCTTCGTATTCTCCGTCTTTGAATTTCTATGGAACAGCGTTGATAAAGACCGAATTTAATTCCCCTTATCATTACAATAATGGACCCCGGACTTGGAAACCGGTATTACTTCATATAAATTCGACCCAGTTGAATATTTATAATTTGAATCTAGATATCAAGGTTCAAGATTTGATCGTTTCGCTTTATTCCGAGTTGAATTCATTAAACCATCTTGCTAGACAAATAAATTCTGATTATAAAAAGATTAGCCAGTTCAATAATTCCGGTAATGATCCTTTTGACAATGATGTTTTCGGTTATGATGCATATGGTGGGAATTCCCATCGCCAAAATTTAGTCAATGATTCCCCAATTGCGAAATTTAAAACCAAGAGACAAGCTCAAAAACAACAGAAATGCTTATCAAGTTTAGGAAATTCTTATGATTTATTCAAAGATAACAATTTTTTATTTGAGCCAAGCAATTTAGAATCAGATTTTGAAAAAATAAAGGAATTTAAAGGAGATTTAATAAATTCATATTCTTTAGCTAATTTACAAATTGGTGAAGCTCCTTCTTTAAATCATCTTATTTCCGCCATGTTTAAAGAGGAAAACATTTACCTGGATTTTATGAATGATTCTTGTTTAGTAAAGTATAAGAATGTTTTACGTCTTCGCATAGAATATAAACAATTGTTGTTACAATTTTGGTCATTTCATGGTATGATTCATTGGTTTAGAAATCTTTCGATTGGGAAGGATTTAAGTGATGCTATTGAACATAGAACCGTTACTAAGTTGAAATCAATACCGTCAAGAAATTCTAGAAGAATGAATGAATTGATTATGGCTTCAGCCGCAGCTGTAGAGTATGGACATTCTCCTGATTTACTGTTTGATACAAATTTACCATTGGAATTATTTTCCAGATCATCTCAACCAATCAATGAAAAAGACGATATAAATGAAGTAATATCGTCATCAAATTGTTCCGATCAAGAGTCTTCGGTTTTTGAAACTCGAAGAAGAGGTTCGAATCTGACCACAATGTCTTCTATAAACTCGTCATGTCTTAGTATTGAAGATGCAAATTCTACTGTAACAATCCAAAAGTTTGAGTTTTATTCACGGGATGGATTTTACACGACTTTGGAAAAACAATATATATCAAATTGTATACCAGATTTGACATATTGTGAGAGATGGCATGGTAAACCTGTTACAATTAGTAATTTTGATAAGTTTATTAAAGATAGAAATATTAAATTTGGAAAAGAAATATTCATTAGAAATAGTATATTGGATTCATTAGTCAAGACATTTGATAAGAATATCAATAACTTTGAACTGACTGGTAATTCTAAAACTTTTTTAATCCACCAAAGTGGATTGTATTGCTTAGAGCCTGGTGTTTAGCAGTATTTAATTATTAATAATAATAACGTGTAACATTAAACCTAGTCTGTAGTTTTGACATACGTGTTAACTTTGAAAGCGTGTCATCATGCAAAAGCTGCTCTCTCCACCCCCTGCATTGTCAGACAAATGTACGTAGTGTTACTGAGGGGAGGCAGAAAGGCGCATATTTCCGATTAAGCCAAGCTGGGTAGCGCCGGTCATTTTTGTAGTTACCATGCAGTACCAAAAGTGTCTGAGACTGTCGATTTTTTTTTACAACCAAAAAAAATTCTGCCACGAATGCCACGAATCTCTGAATTTTTTTTTGTTTGGTGGCTGTTGTTCACAAGATCGATCTCTTTCTCCAGTTTCTATTGAAAACAAATCACCCAATTCAAAAACTTTACTTGAATTTACAAATACGCAGTCAGAGAATTATATATCTCGCTAAAAACCAGTCATTTTATAAACTGCTGCTTCTATTTGAAATCTAGTTCACCCCCCTCCCTACCTGCTGCTTTTTATTTTTCAATCTGTTGTCCTCCAGGTTCTTTAAAAAGCATTGCCCTTGTCTATTATTTTTAACTGTTTGCTACTAATCAAAACTTAATGCCAACTCCTGCTGAAATTATCGCTGCTCGTCTCAACAACGAGCAACTTTATGAGGATACTACTCCTGAAGTTGTTGATTCTCCAGAACAATCTAGTGAAGAAGTAGTTGCCAAGCGTTCTATTTCTGATGAAACTGCTTATCCTACTTTAGGTGGGAAAGCTTCAAGTTCTCCTTCGCCTGCTCCTCAATCTATTCCATCTTGGGGTCCAAGCATGAAGACTCCAGTCAGTGTTAGTGTTAGTCCTACTCCTAAATTGTCCACTCCTTCACCAACTCCTAGAGTCGTTGGAAATGGTATTAAATCAAAGGTAACTACTATCCAAGAAGCTTTTGCTTTGAATGTTGAAGATCAATTGAATGTTGCCCGTCCGGAATTCATCAAAATCTTGACTTTTGTTAAAAATGAAACGAAAACTAGTATTGAATGTACTACTTCTCAACATACTAAAAAGAGAACTTTCTTAATTACTGGTCGTCCTGATGATGTTAAATTAGCTAGAAGATTGGTTATTAAGAAATTAACTAAACCAGTGCAAATTTCCTTTGCTGTTCCTGCCAAATTAAGATCTAGAATTATTGGTCAAGGTGGAAAAACTTTAAAACCAATTATTCAATCTAATGAAGTCAAGATTGAAATTGGTGATGAAGAAGAGGCCCAAGAACAAGAAGAAACCGCAGCTGATAACGAAGACGATATCTTCTCTAAAACTGTTACTATTACTATTGATGGTGATATTGAAGGATCAAAAAGAGCCAAAAGTCAAATTTTAGCTATTGTTAAAGAAGAAACCAAGAATTTGTCTACTAAAGTTGTTGTTGATGAAACTGTTAAACCTTTTGCTGCAAAAGAATTGGAACCTCTTGTAGCCAAATATTCTACTCTTGATTTTGCTATTCCTGATTATAAATCTGAAAAGAGCAACATTGTTATAGTTGGAGACCGTGAATTAGTAATTGAAGCAAGAACTGAAGTCAAAGATATTTTGGAAAAATTGAGCGGTAAAATTACTGTGGAAGAAGTACCAATTCCACAAACCAAACATCAATTCTTACCAATTGATGAAATTTTGGAACAAAATAACGTCTTGATTCAATTACCAGGTGAAGGTGAAACTAATGTTAAATTTATTGGTGAAAAGAGTAAAATCAGTTTAGCTTTAGAACAAGCTAGAAAGACAACTTCTCAATATAAAATTGAAATATTAGATATGTCAAAGGCTCATCGAGGTGATTTAAAACATGTCAAGGCTGTTGCTGCTCATTTGAATAAAAATGGAGTTTTCAAGGAAATCGCCCAAACCAATGATGTTACCATTAATGTTCCTAGTTTTGCTTCCTTAAGTGATGAAACTTTATCTTCAATTCCAATTGAAATTGTTTCTAAAGAAGATAGTGAAAAGATTAGAGTTGCTAAGAAGTCAATTGTCAATCATGTTAACAGAATTACTCCAGACCAAACAAAAATAATTGACGATATTGACGAATTTTTAATTAAAAGAGTCCCTGAAACTATTAAAGATGTCGCTAAATCTGTTGGTGTCAATTATGTTGTCATTGGTAAGAATATTACCCTTTTCTCTGATAAATTGGAAAACGAGGATGCTGAAGATTTTGTAGAAACCAATGCTACAGAAGATTCATTCAATAAGGTTAATGAAGCTTTGAATCCATTGAGAGAATTAGCCGCTAAGTTACAAACCGTGGTTATTCAAGTTGATTCAAAGGACCAACAACACGTTTCTGGTCCAAAAGGAAGTACATTGAGATCTATTTTAAGTTCAGTTGATCCAACTTCTGTAACCGTCAAGTTACATTCCAACGGGGAAAAGCAATCTGATAACGAAATCTACATTCGTGGGTTAAAAGATTCAGTTGATATTGTCAAGAAAGATATCGAACAAACAATTGCTGATGCTCAAGAATTCAAGGATGAATATACTACCACCATTCAAGTTCCTTCAACTGTTGTTTCCAGAATTATTGGTAAGAATGGTGCTAACTTAATTGCTCTCCGTGAAGAATTTGGAACAAAGATTGACGTATCAGATGACAAGGAAGATGCCAAGGGTAAGAACCCTAAAGTTGATATTACAATTACTGGTATCAAGAGAAATGTTGAAGAATCCAAAAATAAACTTTCCGCTCTGGCTAAGAAATGGGCTGATGAAACTTTGGTTAGATTAAGAATAGAACATCAATACCATAGAAGAATGATTGGTCCTCATGGTGTTTACATTAACCGTTTACAAGATAAATATAATGTCAAGATTAGATTCCCAGCTTCTGACAATACTCCTTCCAATTTTGCTGATGGTCCAAAGTCTAAGGATGAAGTCACAGTTAGAGGTCCTTCAAAGGGTGTAGCCAAGGCAGAAGAAGAATTGAATGAATTATATCAATTTGAAAAAGAGAATGGATTTAAACAAATTATTCAAATTCCAATCAAGGCAGTAGCTAGAGTTATTGGTAAAGGTGGTGAAACAATTAATGATATTGCCGATGGAACTGGAGTTGAATATAATTTTAAGCGTAACCAAGAAGAAGAAGAAAAATCTAAAGTTGCTGAACTTGAATTGACTGGTTCTAAATCTGCCCTTAAGGAAGCTTCTAAAAAGATTAATGACATCATTTCTGAAATTGAAAACTTTGTAACTGCTAGCATAAAAATTGATCCTCTTTATCATAGAGAATTGATTGGTCAAGGTGGTTCAATAATGAAGGAAATTATTTCCAAAGCAGGTGGTGATAATATTCCAAGACATAAACAATTCAAATTGTTGAATATTCCAAATGAAGGTTCTGGTAGTGATGAAATTACTTGTCAAGGTGACCACCAACTTGTGGAAAATATTATTGACCAACTTAAAGAATTTGTTGCCTTAAAGAAGGCTTCAGTTACAGAAGAAATTGATTTGGCTAAAGATAAACATCGTTTAGTTATTGGTCCAAAGGGAACTATTCGTCATAGCATTCAATCTGAATTTGGGGTTACTATTGATATCCCAAGATCAAATGAGGATTCCACCATCATTAAGATTGTTGGTTTACCAGAAAAGATTGCGGCAGCCAAGGAAAAGATTGAAGAATTAACCAAGGATGATTGGAATGTTGCTATTGATATCCCAGCTAAATATCATGCTTTAGTAAGTGAACATGGCGCTATTTTCAAGCAATTGAAATCTGATTTTAATGTTGAAGTTAGTCATGGAAACCTCACTAGACAAGCTTCAAAGTTATCATCAGCCACTGGTATTCCAACTGCCCCTGAAGAAGCTTATCCTACTGATTCTGCCAAATACTTGTTTACTATTTCTGCAAATTCTGAAGAATTGAAGGATGATGGTGTTGTTATTCCCTGGAGACTTAAGGGAGACGAAGCTAATACGGCAAAGGCTGCCAAGGTTATTGAAGAGAGATTAGCTAATGCTGAAGCCGCTAAATTTACTGGTTGGTTCTATTCTTCTCAACCATCAACCTTTTCCAAGATTATTGGTCCTCAAGGTACTAAAGTTAATCAAATTAGAAAGAAGTCCAACACTTTTATTACAATTCCTAGAGCATCTGACAAAGAATCCAAATTTATCTATTTGGTTGGATCTGAAGAAAACTTGAAAATTGCAAAGGACGAGATCCAACGGTTATTGTGATTGTTCCTTAAAGCTGGTAATAGAATCAGGGATACCCACCAGAGATTCCTTAAAAACAGCTAATAGTTCGTGCTTTTCTTTTTTTTTGATTTTAGTTTTATAATTTTCTAATTTCTGTATCATAGAAAAAAAATATATAGTACAATCTACAGTTGAGTATTTACGAAAAGCATGTGGAAATCTCCCGATTCCTCTTGTAATAATATTTCTTGTCACCCGATCACTGCTTTATTGTTCCCATTGTTAAGCTTTCTGTTTAATTCAATTGAAGTAATAAAGATCTAAAGGGATTGCTGCGAAAAATTATGGCTCTGCAAAAAGAAATGAACAACAGGCGGAGTTATGATTGCCCAATTAGAAAAAGACATGAGATTCTCGTAATTAACCCTACTTGGGGCTGAAAATAAATTCACAAGCCTAGTCTAATGTCTGGCGTGATTGTTCATGCATCCAATTGTTCCATTCTTCAATTATGCATTCGAAGTTACTCCTCATCACTAAAGTATAACTAAGGTATAACTTCTTAAATTATTTTTCTTGGATTCAAGCCACTCTAATTTAAGAGGTTAAAAGAAATTGACTCTATCACGGCCAAAAGTTGCAACATCTCACGTGACCCACTCACAGTTTTTGGATATTCTTTGTTACTATTTTTTCAAAACAATTGGAATCTTGTTGTGTATTATGCAACGAAGATGCCCTAGAATTCGCTTAAGCAGGCTGGTCAAATACGTGAGGCAATTGATACTAATGTTGCTATAACATTTTGAAGATTCAATTGGGTTTCACAAACAACTTGCCTATGGCTATTTAAATTTTGCTCCATATTTTTTAATATGAACCCTGGCCCTGAATTTGTTTACATAACAAAAATAATAACCACGAGATCTTGCCGCCACCGCAGATCCACAGTACAAAGTTGGGCCATTTAATGCTCCTGTTTTTGAGTCGCCACCGTTAGTGGAGCTAAATAATATGTTTATCAGTAGCCTTTTTATTGTTCGATGAGCCTCAGAAATTATTTTTTTACCCCCCCAATGCCGCTCATCTTCATTATTTCGGATAAATGCCGTGGGTTCGACTAGGAAAAATGTATGCCGGTGCTGCATACAATTAATTTTTTTTTTTCACTTGTGGTACACAGTAAATTTGCAACAATAATCTACGCAAAAAAAAAAGAAACTTTTTGCTTATAACTTTAATTTTTTAGATATCGAGCTTTTCTTTGTACCAAATGCTATAAAAACTTGCATAATTCTTCTCAAAAGATTAACATTTGCAAGAAAAAAACCAACTTATATTAGTTCTTTGTTTACTTTGCCGTTTTCAATTCAAGGTCAATTATAACAAGAGATGGCTTTTTCAGATATATACAAAAACTCATCGGAAAAGCAAAAGGAGCAATACTCCGAAGCTCACAGTCTTTCCACTGGTGCTGAACAAGAAGCTGGGGTTATTCAAGTTGATAAGAATGTCAAGGAAATCGGGGTTATCTCGGCTGCCTTCCTTATGCTTAATAGAATGTTGGGTGCTGGGGTTTTCTCCACTGGTTCCACAATCTTTGCCCTTTCTGGTTCAGTTGGTACTGCACTTATGATGTGGTTTGCTGGTACCATTATCGCCCTTTCTGGTTTATTAGTCTATATGGAATTGGGATCTGCCTTACCAAGAAATGGTGGGGAAAAGAACTATTTGGAATATATGTTCAAGAAACCAAGATTCTTAATTACTGCTATGTATGCATCTTATGTTTTCTTTTTAGGTTGGGCCGCTGGTAATTCTATTGTTGTTGGTGAATATATTTTGAATGCTGCCGGTAAGGAAGTTACTCAATGGAACTCTCGTGGTATTGGTATCGCAGTTATTACCTTTGCCTTTTTAATTAACGCCATTCATATCAAGACTGGGTTATTCATTGCCAATGCCTTAGGTATTTTCAAAGTCTTTATTGTTTTATTTATCACTGTTACCGGTTGGGTTGCATTGGGTGGTGGTATTAAGACCAACAACTTTCAACCAACTCATAACTTTGTTGATGCCTTTAGCGGTACCACTCCAACTGCTTTTGGTATTGTTAACTCCTTATATAATGTCATTTGGTCCTACGTTGGTTATTCTAATGCCAATTACGCTTTGGGTGAAATCAAGAACCCACACAAGGTTTTAAGATTGGCTGCTCCAATTGCCTTTGTTTCCTTGGGTATCATTTATATGTTTGTTAACATTGCTTATTTTGCCGTTGTTCCAAAGGAAGAAATTGCCTCATCAGAAAGAATCTTGGCTGCTACTTTTTTCAAATATGCCTTTGGTAACACTGCTGAAAAGGCTGCTTCTGTTTTCGTTGCTTTATCTGCTTGGGCTAATGTTATGTCTGTTATTTTCTCCCAAGGTAGAATCGTTCAACAATTAGGTCGTGAAGGTTCATTACCATTCTCAAGATTCTTTGCTACTTCAAGACCATTCGGTACTCCATTTGTTGGTTTAATGCAACATTGGATTGTTTGTATCGTCACTATCTTAGCTCCACCACCAGGTGATGCTTATAACTTTATTATGAATTTGATTTCTTACCCATTGAATGTCGTCAACACTGTCCTTGCTGGTGGTTTGATCTATATCTACTACAAGAAATTCCAAGGTAGAACTGAATGGAATCCTCCAATCAAAGCCAGTTTCCCTGTTGTTTGTTTCTTCTTTTTAGCTTCATTATATTTGATTGTTGCTCCATATATCCCACCAGTAGATGGTCAAACCGTTTACAACAGCTTACCTTACTGGATCCACGCTGTTGTCACTTGGGGTGTCTTTGGTATTGGTTTAGTATACTGGTTGTTCTGGGTTAGAATTCTTCCTTACTTTGGTGGTTACAAATTGGTTGCTGTTGAAGTATTGGGAGATGATGGATTCTGGAGAAACAAGATCTATAAAGTTTCAAAGGATACTGTTGAATCCGAAATACATAATGAGGAATTGGATAAAGCTGATGTGCTTTAAGTTACACCCATATTCCTTTCGTCATTTAGTTGATCTTCAGTTCTTTTAATAATTCATTTTCTTAGTTCTAGCTTTTTACTGTTAATAGACATGCATTCTTTATAGAGTAATTTTACACGTTAAATTTGATACATCTTTTGTAAAGTTTTCTTTAACCCCTTTGATAATTTATTAATGCTATGTACAGAAAAAAAATATGTATACGTGAATCTAGATTTTATGCCTGTAACCCTTTGGCATATGCAAAGGTGACCAGATACCTCTGACGGAATCATTATTAGACATAACCTTATGGTTGAATTTGATCAACTTATTACCCGAACGTTGACTATATTCTTCAAGTTTTTGTACAATATTTTCCGAATCCAAATTAGCAACATTCACAACTTCAGTAGCATCGTTATTATAATAAAATGTCAAAGATGGATGTCCCGCCTTCCTGACAATTTCAAAAAAGGTATGGTTCTTTTGGCTTGCAATATGGTCCAATTGTCCACTAGATAAAATTTGACGTATGCCTGTAGAAGATCCACCCCAGTTACAATATTGCACTGTAATTCTATGACAAGGAGCAACAAATGCACCAACCCCGTTACGCGCCAACGATATCTTAGGTATAGCTTTAACTGGCATTATGGTATGTTATTTAAAAAGAATGTGGATCCTGATATACAATGTAGTCAATGGTTAAATGAAAATTTTTTTCATACTAGTTTTTTTCCTTGCTGGAAAATCAATTTTGTTAGTATCACGTGAGCAAAAGGCCCCACGATTTCCAACATGTAGATTTATTTGGAGCAATTCTTGAAGAATAGCTTAGTAGGGTTAGGGAAAGCAAGGTAGATATCAAATGGTAAACGAAAGATTTATATTTAAAGTCATTGAAAGTTATAAATCAAAAAAAAAGCACGAAGAAACGAAGCAACTTAAATGTATTTCTTCCACGTAACTATTATTTCTGAAATGTCCAAGTAAATCCAGCTTACTGGAACTACGTTTGAGTAGCACGGAAACAATTTATCTTGAAAAGTGATATTTATTGAATGGTTATTTACTACGAAAGAAGAAAGTAAGGTTAGCCTAGTACTTTAATACTCTCTTCACATCAATGTTTTACTATATGTACTCATTGACTCCATATTTCAAACTGTTAAAGAAAGAGACTACATAATGTTATATTAGTATTCCTATTCCTAAATTAGCATGTGTAGCTATCGAATGAGAGTGCTTTCCTGCCAGCCAGTATAACATTATTTCTCTTAACAAAGTGCCTTTGCAACCACAGTTTAACAAAAATAATGTTGCATCGCTCTCACTTGCCGATAGCGACAAATAGCCGCAAAAAAAGAAAAGCTGAAAAAAAAAGAGTCAACTGTCATGTTTGCCTGCAAAATAAAAAAAAATAACGAAAAAACTTTTCTGTATTCACTTATACCCAAATAAATTTTTACAACCCGTAAATATATACAATAAACTATGTAAAATGATGAAATAAAAACAATTAAAAAACCCGAAAATTCAAACCAAGATGAACTGAAAACGAAACCATTGCCAAGGGAAAATGCGATGTAGATTAATTTGGAACTTGGCACAAATCCTTATGAATATTGAACGAAGTAATTACAAACTTTGTAGGAGCAGGTGCGTCAACTCTTGGCGGAGATAATGGTGTAGCAACTGGAGCAACCATCACCTTGGAATTTTCATGTTTAATATTTTCGTGCTTTATTTCTTCAGACTTTATTCCTCTCACATTGCTATCCTTGCTTTGAAGTTTGTAGTTAACATTAAATAATGGAGGGAGCGAAATTATATTAACTTCGCTATGGCTTGCAAGCTTTGCTTCTGTAAATTGAGGAGATGAGATAGGACTTGGATAAGGAACTGGCTCGACCTTGACAGGTTTTCCACATTTGATTTGTTCCATCTCAGTTTTGATTGGAGTAGCTAATAATGAATTAATATTACATTTAGTAGATCTCAAAACTGGTGATTTGGCCATAGAAGGGAGTTCCTTGATTGTGACTGGGGCAGTTGGAGCTGCTTCGGGCCAGCAGCACTCCAAAAAGTTTCTCGTACAACCTTGACATTTTCCATTAACTTTATCTTCATCACACTTCTTCTTTCTTTTACGACAAGTTAAACAACCTGTCTTGGTTCTTCTTTTTATATTGTTTTCATCCTTCTTAACTTTGGTGATCTTCTTAGTTGTGTTTACAGTAGCGACTGGAGTGGTGGCGGTATGGGTGACATTTGTTTTGCTTGTCTTTCGCTTGATGCTAATGTCTAGCACTTGTTGGTATGATCTATAGTTGGTCATTGCTTTGCTTTAAAATTAAAAACCTTTTGATTGATATAACCTAATAAACAAGGTGAAAACTTTTTCACATAAATCTTGACACATTTCAGTATTTATATATTATTAATGGTGTATTGGCGTGTGTCATGGTAATTAAAGTATCAAATTCAAATTAGGAAACTGAGATCGAAATAACCGCGATGTTAAGTGATTTTTTCGTTAGGTAACAACGAAACTTGCATGAAAATGGTAACTTCTACCGGTGTAACTTTCCATTTTTAAAAATATGCAGAAAAAACCTTCCAAAGTGGGGCACTTTTGTTAACAACCGCTGTGTGAACAATTGCCGTTTAGGGAAGCGTGAGTCTTTTTTTTTTCCCTCCAAGAAGAAGGACAAGAAATTGCAATTCCAAAATCAAAACAGTGCTACCAAATCTAGACAGAGCAGGACAAACCTCGAAAACAGAGTAAAATTCCAACCTTTCTCAAAAACCTGCAAAAGATATACACGAGTTATTGCTAAAACTAATGTTCCGTAACTTAAGTACTGTCCAATAATGTGATTTGCGTTTTGAAAACACGAAGATCAAATTGACAACCTAATAGCAGCAATCCAATTTGTTTCAGAGAAATCTAATTTTGAAATTAGGAGTATTCTCTCTATTGAGCCTAGAATTACTTCTTCTATATACACCTTGTATATGCATCTTAAAATTTACCAAACTGTAATTGGTTCTTTTGGAACTTCCCGGTTACATTAAGAAAACTATCTATTTGAATCTTTTGTTTCATTTTTTACATTTTTTGCAACTAATTTATAAAATCTCTCCAAAGAATTAAAACTCTTCCACTTTAAACAAGTTTCAGATTAAGCTACCTCATGTTAATCACATAACTAATAACTATCTTAGGAAGCAAATTAGTTTATTATATCATCAATTTTTGGAATATAAACCGTGGTTGCTTGTAAAAAATTCCCACGAGTAAGAAAAGCAATTAGTTTCCAGACTAGAGTCACTTACATGTTGTATGTCAGGAATCAGAAAGAATATAAAAATTGTGACCGTCTAAAATAGGTTTCGAGAGAACGGTGCAAAATGTAATGGCAAACACAAAAATTACAAGAATTAATTAAGAACGCTCGACCACTGTATTCTCCCTTTCTACATCAAGCTTTTATGGGTGATTTCGTTGATAATAGTCGGGGGCTGCCTGATCGGAATCACTAAAAAAAGCTGAATGGAATGAGTATAGTGACTAGTACCACCACAATTGTGACAACGTTTGAAATTACCATAATTATTTCTACCTCGRCCTCGGCCTCTAAAGTTATTATTTGGCTTGTAAATTCTATTGCCATTATTATTATTATTATGATTATTATTATGATACCAATCTCTATTGTTATTCTTATTCTTATTGTTACCACTATATTTACTAGCTGATTCAATCCAAAATACCATCGCCAGTGAATTTGCCAATGGTACCATTTTATGTATTGCACATAGATTAAAGACCATCATTAATTACGATAGCTAGTAAATATAGTCGTGGCAACAATAAGAATAAGAATAACAACAGAGATTGGTATCCTCTAAATTTTTGTTTAAATTCAGATTTCCAATTACTTTTTCTATTTTTATATCAGGGCCCATTTTGGAAGGCTACACTGTGGGTGTATATAGCCTTTGATCGGATACACCAGCTGGAATGGGCAGGGAAGAATTCATTCTTTGATATTGGAACGGGTATCTTTCCTCAATTGGTCTTCCACTTCTGGTTGAGCTAGGAGTCGCAATACGGATATTCAAATCCTCGTAGTAAATCTTGGAAAATATAAAAATATTCATCAATTTTGCTATCATTAATTTGTTAAATCACTGGAAGAGGCATATGACCCGTGATAGAAATTTGCTAATTCAATCATAGCAAAGTTCTATCGTGGGTCAAATGTGGTGGTTTGATGTTTTAAGGGAACGTATGCCCAATGAGATTGTTGAATGACGCGTGTCCCCAGTGGGGACAATCAGTAAAAAATTTAAGAGAAATAGCAGTCAAATTCCTTATTCGGGACTCTTCTCCTGGGTTCTAACCCCCCAAGAGCGACGATGAACGTCATTATTCAAGTCGTAGACATAAGAGTATCCTGTATGTTTTCTCCCAAATAAGCGATTACCGGCTACTATACAATCCAATGTACCAATAGTGAAGTGATTCAGGCTGAAGGTTCAGGTACATTAACATTGAAAGTAAGTGGATTAAATATTACCATCCAGGATATCGCATATGCTCCGTCAATCAAAAGCAATATAGTTGCAATTACCGATCTTGTGAAATTAGGGTATAATGTAAGCATGAATGGAAATGTGTTACAAGTGAACAAACACGAAAACACAAAGAAGGTTACACTAGCTAGAATCAACGAAGCCAGAATGTATCCATTGTGATACTATTGGGCCAATCAAGGTAAATGGAATAAAGTGTTACGTCACCACTTAACAAATAAAGATATGGAACAATTACTTTGACTATGGCATACAAGTGAGCCAGTTTAGATGTGACAATGCACCTGAGATGCCAAGTACCCAACAACTAAGTGAATTGGGGATACAAAAATTGGAGATCCCATCGTATTCGCCCAAATTAAATGGTGCTGCGGAAAGGTACAATCGCAAATTCATCAATGCAGTCTGGAAGATATTCCTACCACTTATCAAGAACATACAAATGATGTCTTTGTTTGAAAACGTAAGCAAATATGCATGCACAATGTTAAATCACACTCCAATGAGAAAGTTTAAAGTTGAAGTGAAGATATCCAAGATTATTTGACACGACTTTATGTCATGCCCCAGTCGACTCAGAGGGTTTCATCCGAGTCCTTTCCACCAAGGAAAAGACAGTCATTCAACAGACCAACAGACAATCTAGTCAACCAGCTAGCAAACCAAAGAAAATTCTAGTTAGACCAACACAATATCCTTTTCGGGGTTTTTCAATGGCCCTGTCACACAGAAAAGGCCGGAAAACAGCGCAAGGTAGGAAAGAACTGTCGACTTCAGTATCAGACGATGAACAGCGAAAAAAGGTTCGCTTCAATCTGTTTGCTATATTAGCAGACCATAATGAAACTGACGAGGTAGCCATCCTAGAAAACCAGATATTTTCCATACTGTGCCTGAGTTCATGAAGTATGCTCACGGTAAAACTAGAAAATTCTATAAGGATCGGAAGGATAAATCGGAACGAGAATCAGATAATAACGTAGAAGCGAGGCCTCACGAAGACTGAAGATACATTACTGGATTCACATTTGGTTCAACAACCTCTTGTATTCAAAGCAAAGATAGGTGATGAATATGTTAAAGTGAAGTATGATCCTGGATCGGCTGCTACTCTAATTAGTCCTAAGATGGTACGAAGATTAAATTTGGAGATTCACCCAGAAGAGTTCACAATAGTCGGAGTAAATGGTGGTAAAAGTGCAAGTACGGGATCGGTCGATTCCTGCTTAGAATTTTGTGGTATAGAGTTACCACTAAAGATGATAGTGCATGTCCATGCTTGCTGAAGCAGTGGCCCAAGCCCATAAACCCGTTGACTTCAACATGCCGGTGGATGAGCCCCAATGAATACGACCGATTCTACCCATAATCAACCAAAGCTACCACGATCACAGTCGAAAAAAGTCAAACCATTACCAAGTATTCATGCAGAAGGATCAGCAAAACAACCATTACCAAGCATCCATGCAGAGGGTTCAGGAAAACAAGGCTCAAACAAAAATTCAAGTGATGAAATCATAGCCCTGCAAATAAACACTACTTCACCAACTGAGGCCACATTAACCTCGACAATAAATTCGTGGGCTGATGCGGGGAGTGAAGATGATGATGATCCAGACTATAGTCTTCGAACTTAAAAGAATGGAAGCAAACTGAAGTAATTACAGCTGCTGTGTTCGATGTTCAGCAGGTGTTCAAACTGAAGTAATTACAGCCGCTGTGTCAATCTTCAGCAAAACACCTGCTGAACATCGAACACACGTTGAACATATCTTTGATGTCTTAAGACAACACCATTTAGTAGCTAAACTCAAGAAATGTGACTTCTTTATGAAGGAGGTCGAGTTCCATGGACATCGTATTAGTTCTGGTGGTATTAGACCTTCTCAACCTAAACTTGAAGCTGTCCTCAAATTAAACTGCCCTACCAATGCAAAAGATATGCAATAGGATTTATGGGATACTATAGGAAATTCATTAAGAATTACTAAACACTAAAGAACCTGATCCATATTCAGATTTAATTCCACTAACCTCCAGTGATGCCCATAGAGCTTTACAACTTCGACATGCTCATCATTCACATGATATTACCATTGAAAAGTTTAAGGAAGCTAACAAGGCTAACTTGAACAATGAACCACCTACAAAGCTGGCTACGGATTACCATTTTGAACATCGTATCAAACTTCAGTCAAGTTAATTTCCATGTTTATCTAGTCCTTAAGGCTTTCTTTAAGACACTACCCCACGACCACCGAAAGAACGAACATTCCAATATCAAATAATTACCACCGACGAAACACCCATATTCAGTGCACCCTATTTCTGCACCATGGAACAAAGGAAAGCAATTGAAGAATTCATTCAAGAAAAGGTGAAAGCAGGAATTTTAAAACGTATACTGCTACGATAATATCGTCATCCTCTGTCTGCTTTCTAAATAATACCGATGATGATTCCACGCCCTTAAAACCTATTGTTTCCAAGATGTCAGCGAATTTTTCATGCCATCAGACGAAAAGGTATATGAAAAGTTTAAATTAGATATGAGCAAACACATTGAATATAAGGATTTGGGCCTAGTTTCAAATTATCTTGGGATTGAATTCGAGAAAACGAAATGTGGGTATAAAATACACCAACGGAAATTTCTCAAGGATTTATTAAAGAAGATTGACATTCCCCAGTACAGTAAATACACTCCGATGGTTAAAGAACAAATCACAAAGGTATTAAAAGACGACGCATTTGTCACTAAGGACGATATCACAGTGGAATATCTCAATGCTGCAGAAAAAGCGAAATTTCAATCAATAGTGGGACTGCTCTTGTGGGCGGCAAATGCAACTAGACCTGATATCAGTTTTGTGGTAAATAACTTGTGTTACCTGAGGGAGCATTGTGTTACGGCCGATATTCGGTATAAAACAACACCCGTTAGATCTCGTGCTTATTGCCGCTGCAAATAGCAACCAGATTAACAGCTTGTTAGATTCCGCTTGTTATACTTGCGTTGCGTCGGGAATGATAGTCAGTAGACAAAAATGGTTTCCCAAAATCCATATAAAGGTCCGGATCAGGTCCTATCAACAGATGGGCAGGATCACCAGGGGCGAGCAGACCTCCATCAACTAGCCACAAGCGGATCTCTGGCCATTCTGTGCCAACTGAAAATGTTTTCCACGACAATATCAACACAAATTTCAACAATAAATCAACCAGTTTTTCTGCAGGAGCTTCAAGCAAAGGCGACAACCAACAGCCACCTGGCTCTGACTCTGAACATACTACTACTAAAACTACCGAAACAAAGCCCAAAGCATCAACTGGGTAAAACAAATTTACGACAACAATCTTCAACACAAAAAACAAATTAAGACTCCAGAAAGTCATAGAATGGAACATGCTCAAGTTCCAAAGGATGTAATTCAAAAAGTAGAATTACACAACAAATTGGGGGAAGAATACCTCATTGCTGAAGGGCATGTTGAATCCTCAAGACTATAAAAAGATCATTGAAGCATTAAGAACATCTCAAGAACGTAATACTTACAACGGAAACCTGATGACATGGTTGGATTGCGCAATTGTAGTAGCACGAGCAAAGGAAGTGGTTGTGGTTAGAACTCTTGAATCTTTTGTTGTCAATTTGGGAAAAAAAATCTATGTCGTTTCAGTTACAGCGCTACCAATTATTAAAACTTAGAAGTGAAGTATAATAAATCAGGGATTGTGATATAATAATAATATGAAAATGGAAGATCGTTGTTTCTTAACTCAGATAGACGTGCTAGGTATTAGTTATTATAGCTTTGATAGAGATTGGTGGCTAATTCAGCCGTTCTCAAATCTGGGTGATTTCCTACCATACGTAATCGTTAGATTCACCTTCCCAACCCAAATCCCTTGCCCCTCCTTTAACTGAAGTGATAGATAAAGATAACTGTCTATACTATAATTCGGTTTTGAGGGATTTCTCCCCTTCTCTTCACTTTTATTGTTTGTGGGTATCTTTCACTGTGTTTGAATTCTGAATGAGGTTGTACTGGAACTCAGATGAACCCTGTGGGAAGAGGGAATCCTAATATGTTTGATTAGTAAACACAGTATCATATTTGGTTTGTATTGGGCCCCGGTGGGGACTCAAATCAAAAATCCCGTGGCGCCGCACTTCTTTACTCAACAAAAAAGACCGTTCTCAACCAAAATTTTTGAAAACGGTCCCTTGGCCCAGTTGGTTAAGGCGCGGTGCTAATAACGCCGAGATCAGCAGTTCGATCCTGCTAGGGACCATTCTTTTTTATTTTTACATATAACCTAGCTGGCAACTCAATAGGCCTGCTATGATGATACAGAGAGAGCTTGCCTTGTTTTTTAATATTGGCACTGTTTGCAAAACTACATTATAGAAAAGGGAAAGTTCTAAGATAATTGTATATTCGTTTTTATGTTCATAATGGTATATATAGTTTTAAGTTCATGAAATAAATTAAGTTGGTTTAAGAGCAGCTAAAGCTTGTTCCAAATCTCCAACAGCGTATTCTTCCTTGTTGAGATCGTTGATGTCAGAGATTGGACGTTCACCAATAACAGAAATTCTGTAAGCATGTCTAACTTCACCATCTTCAGTATCGAAAATAGCCGAGTGGGAAAGACCACTGTTGTGGAATAAAGCAACTTTTCTTCTTTGACCTCTTTCCCAGTTTACTCTCAAGTGAAGATCATGACTCTTGACAATGTGGTTGTGTAAGAAATCTAACAAATTATCAGATTCTTCTTGTTTAAGTTCAACAATACGACGACCAAAAGCCTTGTTAATGTAAAGACTCTTTTCAAGAGTTACAGGATCGAGTCTGACTAATGGATGAATATTTGAAACAGCTTTTCTTCTTTGGACACCACCTTGATGGGATGAGTTAGCAGCTTGATCTTCAGAAGTATGTAAGACATGTAATCCTTCCAAGAATTTTTGGAAAGCAGGGGATAATCTGTTGAATGCTTCAACAGTATCGGCAAACACAGTGTCACCACCATCACCGGATTCAAGGACTTGGAAAACTGTGAATCTACTTGGAGTAATTTCATAAGAAACATCAGAATGGAATCCAGTGTTTGTAGTCTTGTGGGCAAAGATTCTTGATAATTCACCCTTTTCTGGTCTTCTATAAGTGATGTGTAATTCTGGAGCATCTTTTGGAGCACCTGAAGATGGATGGACATGTAAATCACCAAAGTATCTACCAAATTCAACAACTTTCTTTGGTCCTTGTTCAGCAAAATCTTGATCATTGAAAAGTAAAACTTTTCTTTGAGCAAGTAATAAGGCCAATTCATCCTTACCTTGATCATTTAATTGAGATAATTGAACACCATCAATTTCAGTACCGAACTTTGGAGTAATTCTCTTGACGGTGAAATCACCACCTTTTGGAAATAAGTTTGGGAATGATGGATCAGCTCTAGTAGCTGGGTCAATATATTTTTCAAATTTCAAAGATGGTAACTTGACACTTGGATCCCAAGTTGGTAAGAAATCTGGGTATTTAGCTTGGTCTCTGTTTTGTTTGTTGATGACTAAGACACCATCTTCTGAAACTTCATCAAAGTCTTTGTTGAAGTGAATATCGGAGTTTCCAAAAGCGTTAGCGTTACTCATATTGTATTTGTTTGAAATATCTAGACTAGAATTATCTGCTGAATATTAGAGCAAAGAATCTGAAATCGAAGCTAGCTGTTTCATTTATATATCGTTCACGGATATTCAATCCGGGTAAAACGTTGCAACCACAGTTTTACATCCCCAAGCCTAATATAGGTGAAGCCATAGTTTGACTCCATTGTTTGGGATTTTGCAGTCAATCACGTGAGTGGCCGTTTTTTTTTTCTTGTTCACCTAAAAATTAGATCTAAAAGATTGCTACCCCCAGATTCAAGCCACAGTAGTAAATGAACAATATGACGCATTTTATGAGGAACATTGACACGGAATTACGAAATTGACATATTTCCTAATTAAGCTCAAATTTGCGGTAAATTGTTCCGTTGATTTGTAAGAGAGCGGATATACAAGACATTATATATGGGGAAGTGGTATGATTTATAAAAACATAATCATTAATTACACAAACTAATAAAACAAGAAATTTTTCAATACAAAAATTAAAGATAACCACACATAGAAATAATTACGCATTATCTAACAAGTAATTTGTAGCAGCTTCTAAGTTCCAATTTTCCTTCTTCAATGCTTCAGTGGCGGTTTTCTCGTCAAATCCCATACCGATCAATTCTTGAATGGCAAAACTATTGGCTTGATCACCAGTGGGACTAAGTTGAACACCATCTTCAGTTGCTGCCTGGGGGTGTGTTTCTTCTGCTGCAACGTTGGCATTTCCAAACCCAGCAAATAATTGCTCCCATTCATCATTTCCTTCAACTTGACCTTCGGAATTTGCACTACTAAAATCTGGTGCATTGGAATTAGTAAACTCATTAGAAAGACCTCCAAAATCTTCAGTACCAAAATCTTCAACTTCTTCATTATCAACTTGAGCTGCTTCCAAATCATCAAATGCATTTGTAAAAGCATCCTCTTTGTTTACTTCTGGGGTTGCAGGCTGTAAATTGTCGAATGCGCTATCAAAATCGTCAAAATGAGGAGCTTTTAAAGTTTCAGCAGGAGCAGGAGAAGCATGAACAGGTGAAGCCGAAGCAGGAGCAGCAGCAATGCTAGGAACAGGAACTGGAGATGTCAATTTATCAACCGCATCGTCATAGTTTTGTTCTTCTTCTTCATCAGACGAATCACTTTCTTGATAGTCGAGTTCTTTAATTGGTGGGAACTCTTCACTATGACCTCTAGCTTCTTCTGAATTTACCAACTCAAATGATTCATGACCTGAAGAACCTTTATCACTACCTTCACCATGTCTCTCAGTATCAAAGTTTTCTGCGTCTGCGGTATTTGGAGCTGATTCTTCAGCATCACCTATATCTTCAAGAGTTTCACGATCACTAATCTCATCAATATTGTCATCTCTTACAGATAATGCGGCATTATTTTGTACACTTGAAGTCAATGAGTCGGTTCTTTGCACTCCAACCAATACCCCAGGCATACCCACCATACCACCAGCTATACCAGGATTTCCAGCTTGAGGGAATTGGAAATCTGAATTACTAGGAGAAGTGATTGGTGTTTCATTCTCATCTGCATTATCAGTTGTAATTGAAGAAGTAACATTGGTACGGTTATCTTGTGGAGATAATTCTGGATATCTCTTGTTAATATCTTCATCAGTTTGTTCACCTTCCTTCTCAACAGGAGGTTCATCTTCAGTAACTTCCTTGGCATCTTCTTTATCATCTTCGTGGTGTAATACACCCGCAATTCCTCCAATGGCGGCCCCAGCAATAGCACCAACACCAACAGCACCAGCAGTAGCAGTCACCGCCGAAGCAATTCCTGGACTTGCAGTTGTAGGCTTACTTTTTTCAAGTTCAGCTGATCTTTCAAGCAATTCTTGTTGTTCACGCTCATTAGCAAGTCTTTCCCGTTCAGCATTATCCAATTCTAATTGCAACTGTTTATGAGATTCTTCAGTTTCAGTAATATGAGTCTTTAATTCTTCACATTTAACAATTGATACTTGTACTTGAGATTTTTTCACCGCTACTTGATTTGATAATGATTGAGTTTCCGACAATTTTGCAGCCAGTTCTTTTTCAAGTTCGGCAATTTCTACATTGAAACTAGCTAATCTTTCTTTTAAACTGGCATTTTCCTTTTGTAATTCCTCCATGGCCACTTGCTTATTATTTAACTCTCCGGATAATGAGTTCAATTTTGCTTCAGCAATGGAAGCTTCTGATCTCAAAGCCTCGGTTTCTTCCTTGGCGGTAGTCAAGTTAGATTCAACTTGTTCAACCTGTTTCACTTCATTATCATAGGAAACCCTCAATTGTTTCAACTTATTTTCAATGTCCAGTTTAGTATTCAAAATTCTTTGAAGTTCTTGTTCGGCTCTAATTTTCTTTTCATGTAAATTAGATGTTTGACTTGCGAGTGATTTAATTTGATTGGAAAAATTGGCAATGTCGGAAGTTGCTTGTGACATTTGTCCCGAAATAGCTGGATCAGCTAATAAATCATCATTTCCTGCAAAGTTTTGTTGAGAACCACTTCTATTAGCTGAAAGTGGAACAGATGCAGCAGGAAGAGCAGGAGGAGGAGTTGATGGAATAGTAGACGTACGTTTTTGAGGTGGAGGAGGAACGTTTCTTAATGCATCATAGTTGACCGCCTTTTGTTCAGCTTCTTGCACAACAGGTTGTGGTGGAGCAAGAGCAGGTGATAATTCCCGGGGTTTTTCATCTTTCAATAAATTCTCATCGTCATGTTCATCCCCTGCATGTTTCAACAAAGTTTGACCAAAATTGGATGTAGGTTTAAAAGAACCAGTGAAATTAGGACGGGCTTTTGGTAATTCTCTACTTAAATCACCACTAGATGCTCGTTGTTGTAATGTTGGTTGAGGGACAGTAGGTGGGACAGCAGGAACAGGAGAAGCAACTGACGGGGTAATACTTTTTGGACCCGCAGAAGTAGGAGATCCAAATATATCAACCAAATCATCCATGGAAGATTTTGGTATTTGTGGATTTTGAACAGTGAGATTGGGTTGGGATGTTGGTAATGGTGAAATTTGGGATTTAGGTTCTGATTCAGTAGGTTGAGAAGATGCTTGTAAAGATTCAAGAAGAGCATCAGGAACTATATTTGGTAATTGACCTCCTGCTAATTTTCTATGTATCAAAAACAATGCAATGGAGAATTCCAAAACTGTGAAAATACCAGAATTTTGAATATCAGATAAATCCCATACTGTAGCTAAATCTTGTTGACTTAATTTAGAAGTCATTAAAAACGATGCAACTTGGTCTGGATTCAACAGACCTGTCTTTTCCTTGTCAAGGTTATTGAAAATTGATTGATATTGTTGCTTCATTGCTGGTGAAACTGCCCATTCATTATTGGTAGTTGCAGTTGAAACAGTTCTAGCTGTTGGACTAGGAGGTGGATGTCTAATAGCAGTCAGTTGAGAATTAATTGAACTATGTGATACTTGACGAGCTTGACCTTGATTATCCAGTTGTTGTTCAACTGATTGCCAAACAGAATCTGGCAAAAAGGGTGGTAATTGTTTTATAGAACCACTAAGTAAACCTTGAATCAAATGCATTGCAATTGCAAAACTGCCAATATTCAATCTTCCAATATTATATCTATCAACCAACGTCCAAATTTGACCTAATACAGGAGTTGGTAATTTTGCCTTTAACAAGATATCTCTAGCTTGTTCCCCAGTCAATTCTCCTTGAGAAGATCCAACAGTTCTAATAAATAATTGAGAGAATTTTTGATAATCGGTAGCATTCAAAGGAGTGACTAAAGAACCAACAGGAGGACTAGCTACCGCTGGAACAGACACGTGTTGAGGAACAGTGGTGGAACTTGGTTGGTTAGAAAGGAACGAACTACTTGTTGATTGTGGTTGTAAAGTAAGATTGGCAAATTTGGGGAGTGGACCAGGAACATCAGCCAAACCAGCGGTTGGATGGTGACCAGCTTGAGTATATCCAATCAATCTCATGGCGTAACAAAATCCAAATTGATTTAAAAATCCTAAATTGTCTTGATCAGCAATTTGCCAAATTTCCCCTAAAATCGCAGGTGGTAAACCAGAACTTTCAAATGTTGATCTTGATTTCTCACCGGTGATGATCCCAGTGTTTTCCGGATCTAACGATTTAAATAATTGAGCGTATAATTTCTTTTCATCAGGAGTAAGCCCCACTTTGAAAGTAGGCGAAGCTAAAAATAATGTTAGTAATGGAACACCCGGAAGATCTAACCCCACAAATAAGTCAAGCTAAGGCTTGCACAGTGACATACCCTGAGTATTACTCATTTTAATAATAATAACTAGTTTAAGTTACAGGAATTATTAGAAACAATTGAAAGGTGGGTGTTGAAAACAAAAGTCAAACTGTTTACTTTGAATTGTCGCCGATCCAGACTCTGGCTCCTTTTTTCTGACAGTGCGATATTATCCCGTTTACACGACCTCGGATAAAGGAATAGCAGGAGACGGCAGGGTTATTGCTTGGCAGTTGGCAGTACACCCTTGTATGTCTACAGATTCAAGTAAGTATTATTGAAGTAAAACTGAGAAACAGAAAGTTGGGAGTAATTTCCAACCTTTGGTAGAGCTAGTGGGTGGCTCTGATGACTTAGGGAATGTGCTTGGAAGGTGCAAAATTTGAGTTACTCTACTGGTCAACTAGTATTGAGTATATTCCGTCTTGAATTACACTATATAATATAAAGAACTACTCTCGTAAAACTTATCCGAGATTGTCCACTTTTTGCAGTCGTTTGTTTATCTTGTTATAGATGACGACATTTCTCACATTTGTCGCTCTCCAAGTTTTTTTCACGAAAAAATGTCGCGGTTCAACCGATGAGGTGAATATTTTTCTTTTAAAAAATTATAGTATACTTTTGAGAAGAGGTTGTCTTCAGTGAAAGAATAAGAAATAAAGAAGAATATCAATCCTCCTTTTCTCTTTAACCTACACATACACATACATATATATTAGCAATGAATAGAGGAAGAGGCGGATTTAGAGGAGGTCGTGGTGGTGGAAGACCAGGAGGATTTGTTCAACAAGGACCTCCAGATACTGTTTTAGAAATGGGTTCCTTCATGAAAGCCTGTGAAGGAGATATTGTTTGTCGTTCAATTAATGTAAAGATTCCATATTTCAATGCTCCAATTTATTTAGAAAACAAGACTCAAGTTGGTAAAGTGGATGAAATCTTAGGTCCTTTAAATGAAGTATTTTTCACAATTAAACCCTCGGAAGGAGTTAAAGCTGGTTCATTTAAAGAAGGAGACAAGTTTTTCATTGGTCCAGATAAGTTATTGCCTTTGGAAAGATTTTTACCAAAACCTCCTCAAGTTGGTCCAAAACCAAAGAGAAAATCAACTGGTGGAGCCGGTAGAGGTGGATTCGGTGGAGACCGCGGTGGAAGAGGCGGTAGAGGTGGATTTGGAGGCCGTGGCGGCCGTGGTGGAGCCAGAGGTGGATCTAGAGGTGGATTCGGAGGAGGTCGTGGTGGATCCAGAGGAGGGTTTGGAGGTGATCGTGGTGGAAGAGGTGGTAGAGGTGGATTTGGTGGTCGTGGAGGTGCCAGAGGTGGTAGAGGTGGCCGTTTCTAAACCGGTCTAGTTACAACTATAAAACTATCTGTATAATACAATATATATCGACTATAAACTGGGTAAACTCTATGTACAGGTATTCTATGTACAAGTATTTAAAGAAGTCCACAATTCTCAAGTATAGAACATCTTATCTCTTTAGCCCCAAATGTTTCATGGACATATTTATTCACTTTAGCATTAGTAAAGAAAAGTCGAGGAGACAACGCCATTTCCCTAATATTTGATTCCTCAAGAATATCTTGATAATAATCAATGATATTGATATTGATTGATTCAACATCAGGTTCTAACCCTGCTTTCAATGTTTTCCGTGGTATAAATTGAGCAATAATTTCATCAACTTTAGTAAACACTAAATCAAATGGTACGCCTTCTGCTACTAAATGTTCAATTATATATGTATCCTCTTCTCTAACCTTGGCAACTGAGTCAATCAAAACCAACGCCTTTTTTAATTGGTTACGTTGACTTATATAATCTATAACTGCTTTCCCTTGCTTATCATCTCCAAACTTACCATACCCAGGACTATCAACAAATCTAAGAGCATTAGCTATATTAAAACAATTTAAAGTTTTCGTATATCCAGCTCGGGCCGAAACATATGCCAACTCAGCAGATTTATTTACTTGTCTTTTGTTACCAACTAATAAACTATTGACTAATGAAGATTTACCAGTATTAGTATGACCCATAATCAAAATCTCTGGAAGTATACGTAAATGTTTTGGATTAATTCCAAATGATTTTTTAGAATTTACGTGAGTTTCATCATATTCAGTTTTATTAAACGGGTCCATGTCATCATAACGTTGTTGTCTCTCCTTTGCAAGACGTTCATATTTAACATCAGGTATCTCGTCATAATCAGCAAGGGTCCATTCAAGTTCTACTTTCAGTTTGTTAAAGAAAGTTTGTGATTTAGTTATTTGAGGGTGTGTAAACCGTTCATAGTCATTCAATCTAAAGTAATCATTTAATTTTGCTGGACTCGTAAGTTGTTTCATCCAGGCATTAGCAGTAGGAGTAGATTGCTTTGGTTGAGTATCAGTATGAACCTTTGGTATTTTTTCTGGTTGGGGTAAAGGCGGTATGGAAGATACTAGATAGTCTATAGAAGCCCATCTTCTGGGTATAAACAAAGGTTTAAGACTATTTCTAGTGGTTAACATTGGTTAGTCTGTACAAAGTACTGCAAAAATGTATGCAAAATGATCTAGAAAGCAAAAAAAAAAAAGTTTTAGTGTGTGAGTAAACTCTGTTTGGTGGTAATTAAAAAAAAAGTGGTATACGAGACGTGGAATTAAATTCTACCACCAACTGACCATAGAAAATCAGAAAATGGTCTCAGTTAGACTCCCCGTGCTAGCTTGTATGTGTTACCAATAAACAAAAGATCTCAGCATCAAGAATAGACATTAAACTAACACTGCTATAGTATTCATAGTTACAATAGTAGGAGCAGGATACCTAGGATTTGCTCTGATCCACTTACAATATGATAAAGCAATTCATTTCTTAACGTTTGGTATTCTAACTATGGAGTTTTACTTGGTTTTCAATACCAAACATAAATCCTCGACGGTGTTAAGAATGATTACTTTTTTAATATGTACATGTGGAGCCAGTGTAAGTCTGGAAATTATTCAACATGTAGTTAATCCAACTAGAGTTTTTGATATTTTTGATATTTTATTCAATATAGGAGGAAGTTTATGTGGATTAACTATTTGTTGTGTTTTTCAAGATTGGAGAATACAAAGAACTAAAAAGTTGAAGTTTAGATATAAACCAAAAACATCAGTGGTGATGATACCGACAATAAGTCATCATACATCAAAAGTTGAGAAAGTGTAATGTGTGTAATTGATATTTGGCAATTATTTTTGCTTGGTAATAGTGATTTGAAATTCTACATTGCCTTTACTAAAAGCTGACAAATCGGTGCGACATAAATTGCGTCATATATAAACTATGGGAATTTCAGCTATTTTAGTTTTAGCAAATCAACTGTAGTTTAAAACTTCACCTTAATTTAATTAAATAACACATAACACATCAACAAATATGTCGTCATCAGAGTCAAACTTCTATGGTGGAATAGTCTCATATGATATCCACACCTATTGGAACAATAACGTCCCTGCAGAAAGGCAGGCAGCTTATGATTTGAGAGAAAAAGTCCTTAAAGATTTTGCAAAAGAGATAGCCAATGGTGATATACGAGTACATCAATTTTGGGAAAAACCAATTGGACCACATCCTGTTAATATGTGGGAATTAGATTTTAAAAGTCCTGCTATATTTAGTGTAATTGTACCTTTTTTCCAATTACATCATGGGAGTCTTTCAGTATTGATCCATCCAAGAAGTGACAAGAGTGAATTAATAGATCACACGGTTCATGCATTATGGCTTGGACATAAGGTTAGATTGGCAACTACTTTCCTTGAGTAGTTAGGACTCTATAGAAAAAGTTAATTGTGTGTTTTTAGTATATGGATTTTTTGTTTCAGGTAATACTTTTGTAGTTATAAATGTCTTGTGAGCATATTGCATATCAACGCCTTTGCCGTGTTACCCCCACGTTGTTATGGTTGCCCCCCTCCATCAAGTTACCCCTGATGGATTAATCTCTTTTTTTTTGCCTCAAGCTTTGATTTACTTGGAGTAGTTAATTTTTCTTTCCCCTTGAGCTCTGTTTATTTCTTGCAACGTTTTAGGGGAAAAGTTTAATCAAGATCCATTTGCGCACTTTGTTTCCAAATTTAGTCTTTGTGCAGTTGTTGTCTCAAATAACTACACTTTTTATCGTGTAAAATTACTGACGAAGATCAGTATTATAAACGCAAACCTACAACAGTTACCATCAATTGCATCTTATACCCACCCCCTTCGCCACCTTACTCATTTGTTTTTTGTATACTGCTAAACGAACATATAAACATTTGATATGTCGGAAGTAAATGGTTCTAATTCCACCCATCAAAATGGAACCAGCAAGGATAAACCCAGCAACTTTTTAGAACTACCGCATGATAAAAACGGGTTCAAGTCTGAGGAAGAGGATGAAAATAAGACCCAACACTTTGATAATCAAGAGTTAAATATTCCCAAGCACAGAAAGTCAAGTAGTAGATCACCAATACGAGAAAGCACAGATATTACAAGAATATTCAGGTCAGTCACACGAGACTCGCCAGGTGATGAAATACGTTCTAGACGTTCCCGGTCGTTACTGGAACATCGTGAACCTCCTCCTGGAATGTTATCAAAAGTTTACCGGTCAATTACACGAGATTCGGCTGATGTTTCACCTTCAAGACATTCAAGATCACTCCTGGATGAATCGCCCCATGTTATTTCCAACCCTTGGTCGTTTTTCAATAGTAAGAATGCCGATAAGAATGAACTGAGATATCGGACAGATGAAGAAGAACAACAACAAGCATTAAGAACGTCAATACCAGAAATACTTGCTTCACCAGTACTGTTGCCTGGTGAAAACGAACAACTGAGCTCACCATTGGAAGAGCATTTTCATAGAAGAGAATCAAGAATACCATTCACACACTCGCAATCATTCCAAAATTTCTTACCGACTATGTTTAGTGGGAGAACCCAGGAAACTTCAGCATTCAATCATAATAGTATGAGCAACCCCCAAGATTTGTTTCATTTGACTCCAGATTTAAATAAACAACAAAAGTTTAAAAAGAAGTTTCTGATTTTCAATCGAGGTAGGAAATTTCGTGAGAAACGTCGTGCTAGTCTTTTTGATGCTGATTATATCGATGAATTAAGAGAAGAAAGTGAAAAGAAAACCGGTGAACGAGCCCAAAGATTAATTGGTACTTTAGCATTAGGTGGGCCAGCAATTCAATTAATGGGTTCATGTTTATTAGAAGACGAACAAGGAATTTCTCGGGCGCCGATTTTATTATCATTGATTGGATTGAAAATCACAGATATTTCCCTAAATGAAATGACCAGGATACGGAAATTTAAAATTGATTTGGATTATGGAGTTGGTCCTCAACGTATGAAATGGTCAATTGAAAGAAATGTACGAGATTTGTTGTATTTACATTCAAAATTTAAATTTGAAAATTGGATTGGGAATAAAAATACTGAATTACCAAAGTTTCCTAAACCTCCATTTAAGAAATCTGATGTAATGAAGTTGAAAAAGACGAGAACTCAAAATCATCCTGAATTGGCAATACCACCACCACCACCAACGTCAGAGGGAGAACAAAACGGCACCGTTACTGGCACCACAGGATTAAACTTTGACCTTACTTCACTCTTATCTTTTAACACCTTGGCTCGTCCAAGACTGCAATCCAGTGTTTCCTCAGTTTCTTCAATTGAAGAACAATTACTGCCATTTGAAGTCAACACACGAAGAAATATCAAGTATGTTAAAGACATTGAAGAATATTTAAAGGAATTAATTCGAATTGTTTCATTAAAACCTCAATCTAATCGATTATTTATGTTTTTTGAAATCTCGCCAATTTCTTCTTTATTAAGTTATGAAACTGGATATAATGGTAAACAAGGAATTGTTCATATAAGTGGAACTGCCAAATCACAAGGATGGAGGGTAGGACATCTTAATGCCAATGATATTAAGCGAATGATTGATAGAAGGTCAGAAAAATGGATGCTTGTCCGTAATTCATATGTTATGTATGTCTCTGATATTAATTCAACTTCACCATTGGAAGTTTTCCTTGTTGATTCTAAATTTAAAATCACGTATAAACATGATGAAGCATTGAAAGAGGATAATGAATCTGAATTTGATGATTCTTCAATTGTACAGAGGAAAATGGCGTTATTAGAAGATACAGATCATTCAAACATTGTATTCCCACATTTAAAAATCACGTTGGAGAATTCCGAGCGGAAATTAGTAATGAATCCGAAATCATCCAAAGAACAGAAACTTTGGATTCATCTGCTTAAGGAAATGCAAAATTCTACAATTTGGTCAGAAAAACATCGATTTGGTTCATTTGCACCTGTACGGGAAAATTGTTTTGCTCAATGGTTAGTTGATGGACGAGACCACTTTTGGGCCGTGTCTTCAGCATTGGAAATGGCCAAGGATACTATTTTCTTGCATGATTGGTGGTTAACTCCCGAGATATATTTAAGACGACCAGCTAATGGGAATCAACAATGGAGACTTGATAGAATTTTACAACGGAAAGCGAAACAAGGTGTCAAGATTTATGTGATTATATATCGTAATGTTGGTGGAACAGTTTCTATTGATTCGTTATATTCCAAACATTCACTTTTATCGTTGAATGATGAAAACATTCATGTGATTAGATCTCCTAATCAATTATTACAAAATACGTATTTCTGGGCTCATCATGAAAAATTATGTATTATTGATCAAACCGTGGCATTTGTAGGAGGGATTGATTTATGTTATGGAAGATATGATACACCAGATCATACTTTGGTTGATGATTCCAAAATTGATTTCCAAAGTCTTGGACCAGAAGATCAGCCGACAAATGAAGATATTGTTAATTTCCAAACTTTCCCAGGGAAGGATTATTCCAATCCTCGAGTTAAAGATTTTTTTGAATTGAATAAACCATATGAATCAATGCTTGATCGAAATGTCACTCCCCGAATGCCATGGCATGATGTCCATATGTTCACTGCTGGGAAATTAGCCCGGGATTTATCACGACATTTTGTTCAACGTTGGAATTATTTATTACGTCAGAAAAGACCTAGTCGATTAACACCACTTTTAACACCACCACCTGATATTAGTGATGAAGAAGCTTTGATGTATGGTTTAGACGGGACTTGTGAAGTGCAAATGTTGAGATCGGGTGGGAATTGGTCCTTGGGTTTAAAGGAACATGAACAGAGTATTCACACGGCGTATTTGAAATTAATTGAAAGTTCTGAACATTTTGTTTATATTGAAAATCAATTCTTTGTCACATCTTGTTTAATTGAAGGCACCGAGATTCAAAATAGAATAGGGGATGCATTAGTTGATCGAATTATACGAGCTCATGAAGAAAACACAATTTGGAAGGCAATTATCGTGATTCCATTAATGCCAGGGTTTGAATCTCAAGTTGATCAAGCTGAGGGGTCCTCAGTAAGAGTGATTATGCAATGTCAATACATGTCGATTTCACGAGGCGAAACTTCAATTTTCGCTAAATTAAGAAAGAAGGGGATTAATCCGGATGATTATATTCAATTTTTCTCCTTGAGAAAATGGGGTAGAATTGGGGTCAATAGAACTTTGGTTACGGAACAATTGTATATCCATGCCAAACTTATGATTGTAGATGATAGAGCTGCTATTATTGGAAGTGCCAATATTAATGAACGTTCAATGAGAGGTGTCCGGGATTCAGAAGTGGCTATAATGGTTAGAGATAAGGAAATGATTTCAAGTAGTATGAACGGAGAACCATTCCTAGCTGGTAAATTCGCACATACTTTACGGATGAGGTTAATGAGGGAACATTTAGGGATTGATGTAGATATTCTTGAAGTTGTAGAACGAAGATTCAAGAAGTTTGAACAACATGCTAGATCATTGACTGATTCAACATATGCCACTAATAAATTTGCCAATATTGAAAACAGATATTTATCATCCATGGTTGAAATTGCTTCTCGAGATGTATTGAATGAACCTGAGGGAACAAGAAGATGGAGGAACTATTCTGTGGCTTCAGGAAGTAGTAGTCTGAAGAACACCAAGTTTGAACTAGATGAAGAAGATGAAGACGATGATCAATTTGAATTAGCTCCTCCACCGATGTTTTTACCTATTTCTCTTAATAATAGAACTGGTCCTCATGAAGCAAACAAGGGAATTCGGGATAAAAAGAAACATTCATATGATAATCGAGTTCAAAACAATTTGGGTCATAAACAAGATGTATATGGTGATGGAATTGATAAATACAAGAGTAAATTAGCTAAACGAGCAAGATTAAATAGTTCGAGGTTTCTCAAGGATTTGTCGATTCAATATATTAAGAATAATAGTACGGGAGTTTCTTCGTTTTTACCTGATATTGATAATGTGGTTGAGTTTTTAGAGTCTGATGATATGAATATGACTGATGAGATGGATGAAGAATCAGAAGCTATAATTTCTGAACGTAACAAAGAAAGATGGTTGTTATTGAAAAGAATTGCTTATTTACAACGAGTTGCTAGTAAGGAACAAAAAACCAATGAAGTTGAAAATAAGAAACGGGTTAATGCTGGATTATCTAACAACACTCTGGCCACTGACTCTTCAGATTTACATAATCAAATATCACCTGAAAGTGATCGAATCTCAGCTGAAGTAGGGGCCAATTCTGCTAATAACAATAACCCCAATATTTCAGTATACAAGAAATACCCCATTGTTTCATTGGATGAAAATTCAGTCAAGGATTTGGTCAAGAGTATAACTACACCTGAGGCCAATGTATGTAAATTCATTGATCCTTATGGATTTGAAGATCCATTAGATGATGATTTTTATGATTTTATTTGGAATGAACATGCTCGTAGAAACACGGATATTTTCCGAATGATTTTCCATAGTCAACCTGATGATATGGTTAATCGATGGTCTGATTATACTCATTTCACTAGTCTTTCCAGCACGTTTATGAAGGCTCAAGATGTAAGTGCTGATTTACGACATGCTGGTTCACAGGAGAATCCTGAAGAAGTTGAAGAGATTGTTGATATTGATGAAGGTATTGAGAATAATAATGATAAGGATGAAGATCTTGGTTTGTTGGGTAAGGTTCCGCCAGGCAAGGATGAGCTGGTGAACCCTATCAATCCGGAATCAAAAATGAGAATTAGGTTAGGTAAGCGAGCTAGTGTTACTGTTCAACCTGCAGAGAATGGTGCAACGTCGCCACCTATATCAGCTGAACAAATTGGAGAAGTTCAAGAAGAAAATTTTGATCCAACTACAAAGCAAATTGATGAACTGAGAAGTGAATCGCCCAATGAAGAAGAGCCAGAATTATTCCTGGGTGAGAAATCGCCACCTCCTAATACTACTTCTGCTACTACTACAGGTACCGGCAACATTACTGCCACTTCAAGTAAACTGCCACCTCCACCATTACAAAAACAGTCTGCGACATCTTCTAAAACTCGTAGGACTAGACGGAATCGGGCTGGAACAAGAGCTAAAATGCATTCTGGTGAGGTTATTTATGAACGAGATACCGCGGAGAGATTATTAAGTGAGATCCAGGGGCATTTGGTGTATTTCCCTACTGAATGGTTGAATATTGAGTTGGATAATAATAATTGGTTTTATAATACTGATAGACTTCCACCTATGGAAATCTATGATTAGCTCAAATACTTTGCTATATATATCCCTATACATAAGTAATATAATTGCATTATAATTTGTCAGTGCCGCGCGTATGGCAACAAAACCTGATCCGAGTATCACACGTCAAAAAAAAACAGACAACCCCTCAACGACAAACAGGCTATACCACAGTGGCGTGACAAGATGTTCCTTCAATTGCTTTCATATGTTGGGACTGTAGTTGGGTTTGTATTTCTCGTACTATCAATTGCGTCTGGATTATACTACATTTCCGAATTAGTGGAAGAACATACTGAACCAACCAAGCGATTCCTCACTAAATTAATTTATGGAATAATTGCAACATTTATCCTCCTTCTAATATTTGACAAGTTCCCGATAAAACTCACCTTGTTTTCCATATTTTCATACTATGTTTACTTACAGAACCTTAAACGATTCCCCTATGTTGAATTAACATCACCCATATTCTTACTTTCTTGTATATTGGTGATTATTAACCATTTCTTGTGGTTTCATCATTTCCATTCTCCTTATATTCCACCTTTGGAAGTGAGATTGAGACCAAATTATCAACCACCAAGGATCCCTGAGTTTGCAGAAGTGTGTTCATTCTTTGGGTTATTAGTTTGGTTTGTCCCCTTTGCCTTGTTTGTTAGTTTAAGTGCACATGATAATTTGTTGCCACATCATGTTGAATCTAATCAAGATGTAGAACAAAAGAAAAAGAATGGATTGGCTAAAGTTGTGTTGGGGAGGATAAGAGATAATATTTATGCTATTAGTAGGAAGTTGGGGTATGAGTTAGATCCTCACCATGGTACCATCATATATTGATTTAAGTATATATTTAACAATACACAAAGAATATATAGTCATTAAAAAATCGTCAACTGAGTCTTAGGTGTTATACTTAAGTATTATACTTACTGGGTTAAACTTCTAAGAACTTCTTTACTGGTTTACCAATATCATTCAAACTCAACAAAAAGGTATCATGTCCATAATTACTAACATCATTACCTAATTCATGATACTCAATTTGTGCCCGGCCTTGACTATTATCACGAAGTACATTGGCAATTTCACGTTGTTGCCATACTGGGAATAAAATATCCGATTCAACTCCAATTACCAATACATCCAAATTGGACATTTTCTTCATCCCCTGTTTTAAATCTTGTAATGCATCTTCCGGAGTTATTGAAGCACGCGAAATCTTTTCACTATATGGTTTCCTAGGAACAAGCGACGAACTTTGTGCAAGATGGTTTTTCGATCTCATATACCGCTCTTCGGCTTGTTCTCTGGTAGTGTTTGCCTTGATTCTATTTTCATATCCTAAATCAAATAAATCCATAGCTTTCAGAACATATAACCAAGAATTTGCATCATATTCAAGACAAAATTTCTCTCCAGCATGGTCCAAATATGTTTCTACAAGGAAATCAGGACATAATGCCGGAGGTTTAGATTCATCCGCTCTATTTCTACCAAATCTGTACTCCCATTCTGGACCAGATCTATAAGTCACGGTAGCGATTTCTCGGGCTAATTTCATACCTACATGAGGAGGAATCTTCCCATAATAGAAACCTCGATTCCAATTGGGGTCACTCATTAATACTTGTCGTTGTGTATGTCTTAATGCTATGGAATATGGATGAGATCGAGAACATCCACTTATAGATATGACTTTCTCAACTTCGTCAGGGAATTCCCAACCATATGCTAAACTTTGCATACCACCCATGGATGCTCCCACGGCAGCATGTACTTTATGAACTCCAAATACATCTCGGATTAATTCTCGTTGGGCTCGTACCATATCATTTATAGTTATGATTGGGAACCTCGTAGCATATTGTTCATTTATCGACGGGTCAATGGATGAAGGACCAGTTGATCCATAACAACCTCCAAGAACATTCGTACACACCACAAAATACTTATTGGTGTCTATATATAACCCAGGACCAATAAAATTCTCCCACCAACCCTTTTTAGTATTGTGACGATGTGATTTTGCATGTGAAGATGCCGATAAGCCAGTTTGTAAAATGATTAAATTGGATTTGGTCGAGTTTAATTTTCCCCATGTTTCATAAGCAATTTCATACTCAGGTAAATGACCTCCATTATCCAAGAATATGGGTTTCCCGGATCGATATAGTTGAAATCCGGTCTGTTCGAAATTATAAGCTGGTTCAGGTCCTGAATCCAATGTGTTTGCTTGTTTTAATATTCCTAATGAAAGTTGTTTATTCTTACGTTCGAGTTTATCCAAACATGGAAAGGTTAATTGGGGGTTCGACCCGTTTCTGGCTGTGCTTGTTGTAGTGGCTGTACTGGCAATACTATTAGCACTTGCTGTTGCTACAAACGGTTTAAAGTTTAATCCCGATGTGGAAAAAAATTTCAATAGCCTGGGGAATTTCCTATGAATTAGACTAGATTGGTTAGATATTCTAGTCAACATTTTATATTTGGGTATATAGTGAAGTTTTTTTGAAAATATTACTTGATAACGGTAAATTATAACACCCTAAGTTAAGAAATGTAGTAATTAATAATCATCACCTGTAATTATCTTAATCCACAATAGAAATGACAGGTATCCTGCATACCAGAAATTGATCAATTTCACGTGACTGGAATTACGGCATTAAAACCGAGCTACACATGCTATTGCAATTTTAAGAAGTTGCAGGTGAGATTTGAAGAGAAATGATGTTTTAACTAGGGTGAATCTTAGTAAGGATAGCAAGGATAAGAAAGTAAATGCTACAGGTGGATTTATGAAAAAAGCTCGAGTTCTCTACAGAGATACTGTGGCATGAGCAATTGGACAAGGCACAAGTACAGTCTAAATAACTTTAATTTTGTATACTTTAGAAAAACACCTTATGAAAGTATATTAATCGTCTCTCGGAGTGAATTTTGGTGTATAACCAGTAGATACTAGTACTCAACAATGATGCTTTATTGTGTCGTGTAAAGAGCTCAATTCGATTTACTCCCAGCCAAAGAAAAAAGAACAGAACAATGACGGGGATTAGTTCAACAAGATCTGGTGTTTTAATGCATTGCTATGGCTAATCTTTGGCTGTATGTTTTCTGGTTATATCCAATTGTATTTGTTTGTTCAATCCCCTTGACCTTACTATTAAAACAATATAATTCAATAATTGCCCCCTGGTTATTTGTTCGATTTCTTGAACAATTTATAGTACGAAATTTAGGATATACTTGGCTCACATTATTATTCTGGCTGAATTTACTTTTATATAGAAATAGTACTGGTGGAATTGACAAGAGAGTATGGATACGATATGGGAAAGTATATCTCATCAATACAATAGTTATTGTCTTGTTAATGGAATGGTTTTTCGGATCACCTATATTTGAAAGAATTAGTGTAATGTCAGGGGCTCATTGTACTATAGATGGGATATATCGAGAATACGCCTGTGAGAATGTCGGTGGTGAATGGATAGGAGGGTTTGATTCATCAAGTCATTATTTATTTTTAATTTCAAGTAGTTTATTAATTTGGTATGAATTGATTAATCATTTGAAATTCCCAGTTAATTACTTGTCATTTGATATAGAACGAGGATTCCCCAATGATAGACAGAGTGTGATAACTACAACAACGGCACAGTCAAAGATACGATCAGGTATTATAATTGCTTCTTTGGTGTTTATATCATTGTGGTTTTGTCTGTATTTAATCACGTCAATCTTTTTTCATACCATTCCTGAAAAGATTGTTGGATTGTTTTGTGGATTAATCGTACCTAGTCTATTACCATTATTAGAAATACCAGTAGATAATTAATTATAGAAATTGTAGAAATATAGAGAGGATTCAACAATATTCACTGGATCTTGATCTTTTAATCTACTCATGCACTAACACGCCTCACTTCCCCGTCCAATTTTTTAACAAAGGGTGTATAAATTTCAGAATGTGGTGTAAGCCTCAGAATGAAAACTTCATTGTTTTTCTCTCAAGAGTTGAAACTTCAACAAATTCAACAAAAAACTCCCTTTTTCCCACTTCTTCTTTTACAAATAACAATGTCTAACTAATATCCATACTTGACAGTTGACGATATTAAAGAAATAGTTTACAAGAATGTCGAGTAAGAGGGTTTTTCTGTTGAACCTTGAATTCTGGTTACGAGATTCTAATACAGGGTTTAATGGAGAACTTTAAAGATTCTTTTCAAAAGGTCTTGCTAGCACAAGAGTATAGAGCCCCGTTGGCCGGAGATGCACGAAAGGTAAGTATGCAATGAATATGCCATTGCAACAACATTCATTGGCATACTCATTCAACTTTCGAGCATCTTCAAACAGTGGAGCTATATACTTTACTGCTAGGCTTATTCAGGTTATGAAATTCAACAAACAAATACAGGTTTCTCCGTTTTCTTCAGGTCACTTTTTTTTAGATAATTGAATACCGAAGTTCTCCTGAACATCGTTTGTTGAATCTGGTACCTTGAATAAGTTCTTATAACAAAAAATAGATTTTGAGAATTTGTGAACGGTGACTTTTTAGATGTCTCAATTACTAAGTATTTGATTATTACTAAAATATAAATGAAAGCTAAAACTTGATTAATATAAATGTGTGTAAAAACTAGATAAAACTAGATAACCTTATCTAGTTTTTCCGCATTAATATATTTTGGTCAAATGACATGGCCTATTTTCAGGTATCTTAAAATCAGGTACTACGAAAGTTCAAATGGAATCCTATCTCATGAAATTGAAGTTTAACTTCACTATTCCAATCACATCTTTCTAGCAAACAAACCTTATGTAGAACTGAACAAGATTATCAACATTTTAAGAATTGCAAACATAGCTGGGTTATCTATTCTGTTTTTCAACTCTTTCAACATTAAACTTTCTTGTCCAACCTTAAGTCTTGATTTTGGCAGTTGTTCGGTGATGTACATATCACTTATTAATAATCTGGAAGGGAAGTTTGAAGAAGAGTTATGTAAACAATATGTAATATAAACACATCATTTACTGTACTTAGACGAAGTTTAACAATTTTATTGGTAAAAAACTTACAAAAAGATTATTTTTCATGTACATTGTTAAATACTGTATAAACCATTTCAATTTAACCTCTTTGATTCAATTACCAAAGAATCATAACCTAAAATTCAAACACCAGAACTTAAACCCCTGTGGTGAAGCTTTCCGAGTTTCGGATTTTCTTCTTTTCTTTTTTTCGCAGTAATTGCGCATCTGCTGCAACAGCACAAATATCGCAAATCTTTCAAAAATTGAAAAAAAAAAAATAAACCCTTAGTCTTGCTTATCAATTACATCATTTTTAAAGCAAAAGTAACTCAATTAAACACATTAGGCATAAGTTACTCAAATAATATATATATCACTGGAACAATCAAACTTTTTCTCAATGCATAAGTAAAATCATACAACAACACAATGGAAGCTTTTATATTATATTTATCAAATATTCACTGTGATAAATGTGAAGCAGCAATCATCAAAACCCTATCTCACTTTTATTCAATTGTGGAAAGTTCCCCAACTGCCCACACCAAAGAAATAACCGTTGATATCCATGACAATCAGGTTAAAATCTCCGGGAATGGCAATTTCCAACATAATACCAAGCGAATCATCAAGAGTTTTGAAAAATCTGGGTTTAAAGTAATGTCGTGGGAAATACTCCGTGACAACCGAATTGTCGTTAATTCAGATATGAATTTGGAAATGGAGGATATGAATGACCATGATGGATTTTTCGATCTTGTTGGATTATACCAAAGATTTATTACTTCTAAATCAGACAAGAAACATTTGAAATATTGTAAAGTATGTCAAGATAAACAAGACACAAAGCATCAGTCTGAGTCAGATATTTCTAGTCTGGACACTATTGTGGTTGTCGATAGTTTAGAAAAGGAATTCCGGGCATCTTTTTTAATTAAAGGTATGACTTGTTCTGCTTGTGTACAAACTGTTTCCGACACATTATCTTCAATATTGGGGAAACTGGCCGAGTCAAACTTTTCCATTAATCTTATTCAACAATCATTGGTGGCGATCATCCCTAACAAACAATTGGTTAATAAAATAATCGACGGAGTTAACGATTTAGGGTTTGAATGTAGTTTGGTTGAAGTATTACCTGTGCAAAGAACAATTAATACCAAAGTAACTGCGATTATTGGTGGTATGACTTGTGCTGCTTGTGTGAATTCTATTCAATCTATGGTTAATGAATTACCCTTTGTTTTAGAAAGTGGAGTTAATTTAGTTACTAAAACTGGTCAATTTATATTAGCATCTTCTGATGATTCGAATATAAAGACCTTACAAGAAACAATTGAAGATTGTGGATTTGACTTTAAATTAATAGAACAGGAGAATATCAACTATACTTCCAATAAGGTCAAACCCAGAACAATCAATATTAAAATCTCAGGAATGTTTTGTGATCAATGTCCGGAATTAATCATGAATTATTTGTCCAATTATGGAGACGCGGTTCAGATTCAACAAGATAACCTCATATCTTTAACTAGTCCATATATTAAATTCACATATATCCCCAGTGAAGACATAACCGTCCGGAAATTCCTCTACGAATTAAATCATTTACATGCTACAACCACTGGTTTTGAAATCATGACTGATTCACCAGGTCCATTTGAATGTGAATTAATTAAGCCAGTTTCAATAGATGAACAAGTTAAATTACTAGCTAAACGAGAAGTTCTCGGTCTAGCCATTCGATTAATCGTAGCCACCATATTTGTGATTCCTACATTTATATTTGGAATCATTGCCATGTCATTACTCCCCAAATCCAACAAGTTCCGAATTTGGGTTGAAGAACCAATTTGGGTGGGAAACGTTTCCAGAAATTCTTGGATTTTGTTAATCCTTGCTACACCAATATATTTCTTTGTTGCTGATACTTTCCATCGTAAGGCATTCAAAGAGATTAAATCATTGTGGTTTCATAAGAATTCATTCACGGCAAGATTACTTCGATTTGGATCTATGAATTTATTAATGAGTATTGGAACAAGTGTAGCTTATTTCGCCAGTATTGTTCTTATAGGGTTAAGTTCTCGTCAGGCACCCATGTCAGACATGGGATTCCATACTACTTATTTCGATTCAGTGGTTTTCTTAACATTCTTTTTATTGATTGGGAAATTACTTCAGAGTTATTCGAAACGGAAAACCGCCGATGCTATAACTGAATTGGCAAATCTACAAGAAAAGGAAGCTACCTTGGTTGAAAAGTTTGGGAATCAATATATTAATGATACGAGAGTAGACATTGAATTATTGGAAGTTGGTGATTATATCAAGATATCCACGGGTGAATCACCACCAGTAGATTGTGTCATTGTGGAAACTCTCACCACGGTTGAATTCGATGAGTCGGCATTGACGGGTGAATCCACCCCGGTTAAACATTTAATTGGTCATCAAATATTCTCAGGAACTGTCAATATAAGTTCAAATTCAATCATCGCCAAAGTCACCAGTCTAGAATCGGATTCTTTGCTAAGTCAAATTGTAAACACTGTAAGGGATGGACAATTGAGAAAAGCACCTATGGAACGAACCGCCGATTTAATCACCGGTTCATTCGTGCCTGTTATTGTTTTGTTAAGTTTAATAACATGGATAATTTGGTTAAGTTTGGGTTATTCTGGTGCATTACCTGACAGTTATTTAGATATAGATATTGGAGGTTGGACAGTATGGTCATTGGAATTCGCCATTGCCGTGATTGTAATTGCCTGCCCTTGTGGTATTGGATTAGCTGCTCCTACGGCGTTGTTTGTCGGGTCGGGATTAGCGGCAAAGTATGGGATTTTGGCAAAAGGTGGTGGTGTAGCTTTTCAAGATGGTGCCAATACTAATGTTGTTTGTTTTGATAAAACTGGAACTTTAACCAAGGGAGAATTGACAATTACTGATTATAGTTTTGTTGGTGAGGACCTTGTGAAGAAGTTTGCAGTTCAAGTGACTCGTGATTTGGAAATTGCTTCTAATCATCCATTAGCCAAGGCGGTAAGATCATTCGTCGAAAAGATTAACTCCGGTACATTATCAGGGAATAAGATTCCTCAAGTTGAGACTATCCCAGGTAAGGGATTAAAGGGACAAGTGATATTACACCCAGAAGAAACAGACACAGATTGGAATGAATATCAACCTGAAGAAGCTATCCTTGGTAATGAGAAGTTATTCCAGGAATATAACATCGAATTAACTTCTAAACAACAAGAATTAATCACTACATGGAAACATGAACGGAAATCAATCATATTAGTCGGATTAAAATGTCATAAACTATATAAAGATAATTCATTCCATTTAGTATTAATGATGGCAGCTCGTGATGATATTCGACCAGAAACTATCAAAATAATTGAATTCTTACAACGACAAAACATAGAATGTTGGATGATTACTGGTGATAATCAACTCACAGCCGAGGCAATCGCCAAGGAAATCGGGATCAAGAATATAGTTAGTGAAGTATTACCTGATGAAAAAGAATTGCAAATTAAACGTATTCGACAATTGAAACCTGGTGCTGTGATAGCTATGGTTGGTGATGGTATAAATGATGCTCCCGCAATGGCCAGTGCTGATGTCGGGATTGCGCTTTCTTCAGGGGCAGACTTGGCCATTACTTCAAGTGATTTCATTCTCTTGAATAAATCATTCCCATTGATTTCATTAGTTACATTGTTTGACCTTTCTCAAACTGTCTTTAAACGAGTTAAATTCAATTTTGGGTGGAGTTTAATATATAATATGATTGGATTACCTATTGCTGCTGGGGTCATTTATCCTTATAAGAATTCAAGATTAGATCCAGTTTGGGCTAGTGCTGCCATGGCATTAAGTTCAGTTAGTGTTGTCCTAAGTAGTTTGGCATTAAAGTTTTATAAACCAAAATTTAAAGGAAGTGATTTCAAATTTGAAGATATTCAAGTGATTGAACCAAAAGAAATATGTATATAGATGTATATCTTTTTTATATATATGCAAGAGAGGTGTCTTAATTAAATACTTGGTTATCAAATTTAACAATCATTACCGTGACATTATCAGTAGTTGAATTATCCATTGCCAATTGACAAAGTTTCTTGGCTACAAGTTTCGGGTCATTTCCTTGTAAAAACAACTCTCGAACCAATTTACAAGCTTTAGAATCAGAAACAACATCCCAAAGTCCATCACATCCTAAAATCATAAATTCATCATCATGAGTAATTTGAGTTGATGTAGTGAATGGTTTCCCAATTACTAAATCCTTCATATATGAATCACCCAAGGATCTAGTCACGGCCAAGACTCCATTAACTCGATTCTTTAATACTAATCCTCCAGCTTCTCTTATTCGATTTATTTCATAAAGATCAGTGGCCTTGTGGTCATAGGATAATCGATATGGTTTACCTAATCGACATAAAACAATCCGCAGATCTCCTACATTTGAAGTATACAACATTCGTTTATGATTTTTCCCAGGAATAAAATCAAACTTGGTGGGAGCATCTGCGGCATCTGCGCTGGCAGATGCAACTGGTCCAGGCACTGGTTCCTGCTCCTCCTCGGTATTTGGTTCTATGTTTTGCTCTTGCTCCTCCGCTTGCTCCTCCCAACGTAATACCGCTACGGCAGCAGTACACCCTGACGACCCGGCACCTTCTTTTTCTATCATTTCATCAGCTTTTATAAAACTTTGATAAAGATTCTCTTGCATATCCCCCTTGAGAGAATGTGTTGAAATTTCATCTTGTAATAAACTATGTAAATTGTTGCCACACCATCGAGCAGTATCTTTACCAGCATGACCATCAAATATCGCAAAATATCCCCAATCTATTTGTTCAGCAAGATTGGCAATATAAGTATGTACATCCTCCATTTTATTTCGATATGTTGTGTTTTTATTCTCGGCTACTCCTACTTTAAACGATAATCCATAAAATGGGTCTATATTTTCTTGTGTATCGGTGGTGGGTGATGTTAACCCACTAGGTTGTTGTTTAGTAGGAATCTCATTATCCAGAGCCATACTGTTTAAACTAACAGAAAGAAGTTCAATGTAATAAGAATGATGTGTAAGTCTAAGGGTTGTAAAAAAATTCCCTATCTCTATCGTCGTTGCCCTTGGGTTGATTTTGTTGCGTCGTTGTACCTTGCTGACAGAGCCGCACCACCGAAAAAAACTGTCAGGCACTACATTTTAATGTCAAACAATAATGAATCGATATGTAAACCACTATGGGTATAAGTAGCCAGGGCTTCTACATTGAAAGAAAGTGAGATTCTCTTCCTGATTTATAACTAAGATTTACTGTATATACATTAGTTGGGGTAAGTTCCACGATAAGATCCAAGTTGGGTAAAGCTTAATAACCTTAAACCTTAAAGCTCTAGTATGAGATTTACCTCTATGTAGTATCCTCCTTGACTCGAGCAGTAACAACTTGTAGATGATATAAACGACATACAACCCTCTTCAAGGTAGTCCCTATATAATATTATGTAACTCCTTTGTTTAGTTCTATTTTTAAAATTCGCATGTGAGTAAAAGATACGGCGAGACAATGTTTAAAGTTCCGCGTAGTTATTATTATTTACGCCCCTCAAAAGATCGCGCCCCTCATATATAAACACACACAATTGTCTGTTTTCTTTTTTAAATATATACTCAGGTAACATTGATCATGGCAGTTGAAGTACCATATAAACCCAAGGGAACACCCAAGATCGAATTCGTTGAATATAACGGAGCCAAATTCCGCACCATTTTCTGGTCTGTCCCGGAAGGTGTTGAAAATAAGGGTAGAATAGTTTACGTTCATGGATTTGCCGAACATGGAGAATTATACACGCAATTCTTTGATGATGTGACTCAACTAGGTTATGAAGTTTTCTTCTTTGATCAAAGAGGTGCTGGAGAAACTTCTCCTGGAGATTTAGTTGGTAAAACTGATGAATTCCATACATTTGATGATTTAGATTTTTTTATTAAACAAAATGTCCAACAATTAAAAGAACAAGAACTGGAATCACACAAGAAGGTTTATTTGGTAGGTCATTCAATGGGTGGTGCTATTGTGCTTAATTATGGAATTAGAGGGAAATACATTGATGATATTAGAGGAATTGTCCTGTCGGGTCCTTTAATTAAATTACACCCAAAAAGTCAACCCAATATTATTTTACGTGGTTTACAACCCGTGATTAATAAATTGGTTCCTAATATGAAATTTGATTCAAGTTTGAATTTCGATTATATTACTTCAAATGAAGCATGGAAGAATTATATTGTCAATCATGATAAGAAATTAATTGGAACAATTCGTCAATTTCACGACATGTTTGTAAGAGGTGATCAATTATTAATTCCTGATCTCGTCAAGAAATTTAACCCCAAAGTTCCAGTGTTGGTGATTCATGGTGATAAGGATTATATAAATGATATTGAAGGTAGTGCTAAATTTATTAAACTTCTTCCTGAAGTTGTTGACAAGAAATTTGTTAGAAATGAAGGAGGAAGACATTCAAATTATCTTGAATCGGAAAAAATTTACAAAGTTGCTCTTGATTCAACTATTGAATTCTTTAATTCTTATTAGTTTGCAGTGTATAGTCTATATTTTTGCTCTCCAGTGCTACCAGTTGTTTAGATATGCTAATAAAATGTCATATTAAAAAATCTAGCTTGTTTTAATAAATTAACTTGCCTTAGTTCTTGGTCTTGATTTAGTGAGATTTAAAAATGATTCTCAATCACATCACGTGCCGTGTTTAATTTTTTTTTTTTTTGGCACTCTAATTCTTGCAACAATACCAAGAATCAAAGGGTGGTGGAAATTCAACAAAGCTCTCCTCTTGCATTTACTAGATTATATAGAAGGTTACAGGTTATTCAAACAGGTTATTCACACTCATAGGTTTACTACTTCACATTACTTCTTCACACCACTTACTATGATCTAATATGGGATATACAATTAAACAAAAAATAGACATTTGTCTCAAGGCAGAAGCCAATCCCCAAATGACCCAATCTGATCTAGCAACATGGGCCATGAAACAATACGGCACGGATAAACCACCTTCACAAACGACAATATCACGAATATTAAGTTGTAAAAACGATTTAATCGCTTCTAAGGAGACTGATTTCCAATTAGTTCGTCGAAGACAACAATTAAACCCATTATTGCGACGCATTTTAACTGAATGGATTACGCAGGCTATTTGGGAGAATATTCCAATTACTACGCCCATTATTCAACTGACTGCCAATGCAATCTGGACGAGATTGCCTCAAGAGGAAAAAGAAGGGAATGGACTGTTTAATTTAAAATGGTGTAATTATTTCATAAAGAAATTGAATATAAATTTAACTGGGGGTGATGATAATCCTGGTGGATACCCTTTGAACAAAGTTTGGAAACTTGATGAAAAGATTGCGTTGAAGCAGTATTTGAATTTGCTAATTGAACAGGAGAATTATACTCCTCAAGATATATTTGTTATTGATGAATTTCAATTGTTTTACTCGTTGCCATTGGATCAAATCTTTGATGTTTCTTCTATTGACAAGGGGTTAAAACAATCGAGTTCATCCACGGAAAATTCCCTTACGATAATGTTAGGTTGTAATATCGACGGTCTGGAGAAATTGTCTCCTTTAATCGTAGGGAAATATGATAAATTTGACGTATCTAAAACCACTCATTCAAGTTTAAAAAACATATCAATTGATAATATCTCACATACTGCATTAATGAATAAATTAACTGAAGCATATCGGATTTTTTATAAATCAAATACTAATAAATGGATCACAAGTTCCATGTTTCAACATTATTTACTTACGTTAGATCATAAGATATCTAATGTGACTCCCAATAGAAAAATCCTCATCTTGTTAGATGATTGTTCAAGTCATCGAATCATAAATGTGAAATTCAATCATATAAGGTTAGTTTATTTGAAAAATGATATAAATAAAAGTCCATATGGGACAAGTTATAGTGGATCTAAATTTGATTATTTACCCATGAATTTCGGAATAATTGAAGAGTTTAAGATCTTGTATCGATTACAACAATATTTAGAAATGATTAATTTACAACGAAATAATTCAAAATTAACCACAACGGTGACAACTGGAAGTGCTGCTCCGGCATTGGAAGTGCTTTCGGAAGGTGATTATCATATACCGATGATACGAGTAATTGAATGGATTACCAGATCCTGGCATTCGATTACACCAGAGAGGATATTCTCGTCATGGAAGAAAACCAATCTTTTTAAACTAGAAGGGAACAACTGGCCAAGTTTGAAAGTGAGGTCAAACGCAGAATATACATTACTTCCCTTGATTACTCGAATGACAAATTACGATGAGACGAAAAGTTATAATAAACTTGAAGAGATAATGGGATATCTTAACGTAGTCATACCATGGGAAATTGATGAATTATTAGGATTAGTGAATGAACGAGGGAAAGTCACCTTGAGTTATGCGTCAATTACGGAAATCATTGGAAGTTGTCTCCTGGAATCGTACGATAGAAAACAATCCACAAATCTAACTAGCACCAGCAGCTTAATCCGTGATGATCAATGGTTTGCCAATACGATAAATGAACCAGCTGATAATAGTTTATTATTTTTCAATAGTAAATCAAACACGTTTGACTTTCCATATTCCGAAGAATCAACCATAGATCAATTACTCCTAAGACCGAACCTGGAACTAATTACACCAGCACAACAAATAACCCCACCGGGATTCACTTCAGTAAGTCCAATCTTGTCTACAACTCTGAATTTACAATATCCAATAACTGCCAAGCATAAACTACCAGACACCAACGATTGGTTAATCAACAAGAAACGAACAAGTTATGACTATTTGACATCTCCTTCAAATAGATCTGATGTTATTTCTGAACTGTTATTGTCAAATGAACAAACTACAAGTATTGGTTCAACTCCAGGTTTATATCAACAAACCCCGACCCTCGGAAGTGACCTGGCCACCCTCGGAAATAATCCGCACCATCATCACCAACAAGACACAACGACGGGATTAATATTACCTAGTTCGGGTAATGTTAATGAATTTGAAATCATAACTTGTTTAAATAGGATAATTGAAGTTGGATCAAGTTCAAATCATGTTTTAAAATTGTCAAATTCTACATTAGAAGAATTACAATTTAATTTACAAATGATTCAAGGGAAGTTTAATAAATAGATAAAATTTATTTAGTAATATATATACAAGTGGTAGGGGTAGGGTTTACAACACATCTTCGTCTTCTTCAATACCGAGTTCTTTTGCTCTTTGTTCCAATTTCTTCCTCTTTTCTAATCTTGCATGTTTAATTCTGGCTAATTCCGCTTGAATTTCATGTGGTTCCTTAGGGACTTGATTTAATGTGGTTGGATCAGGCCAGAATCCAGGTAAATTGAATTTAGTATCGGTGTCTAACCCAACGTAATACATGATACAAATTGGCGTTAATAAGTAGAAACCGAACTGGATGAGTTAGTATATGTTCAAAGCCCGGGGAAGGGGGAGATGGGGAACGGTACTTACTTTTGAGGTTTCTAATTGTGTTCTGGTTATTCTATGTATTGCTCTTCTAAAGAACGACATTATATATAGTTAGTTGTAAAGAGAAAGTATATATTAACTAACAAGTTAATGGGTAGATTTTTTTTCTCCCACCCTTCAAACGTCCTGGTTCAAGTGCAAAGGAAAAATAACAACCGAACAACCAAACACACACATAACATCAATAATGAGTTCAGCATACACTGCAATTGAAGCCGACGAGCCAATCAATCAACATACAGCACCACCGCCCGCATACACCACATCACCACCGATCACCACGCCCCAACCACAAGCACAGCCACAAACACAGTCCTCTGACATCCCTGATTCGTGGGTACAACGATTAAAACAATCCTCCCATCCAATTGCATTATTATTCTATATCTTCTTTAGATTATCGCCTATTTTCATATACATCTTTGGCAATTTCTTTATTGGGTTTTTCACCAGTACTAACAAATTCATATTACATTTCATAACGCTTTTATTATTAGTATGTGGAGATTTCTGGAATTTGAAAAACATATCCGGGAGACTATTAGTTGGATTAAGATGGTGGAATGAGACAACTCCGATTGATGGTGCCATGGGGGAATTTGAAAATGTGTGGGTGTTTGAAACTGCTGATCCAAACAGATATATTAATCCAATTGATTCAAAAATGTTTTGGTTGTTATTATATGGTCAACCGGTGGCATGGGGCGTTCTTGGATTATTAGCCGTTTTAAAATTTCAATTTTTATATTTGATGGTTATTTTAATTTCAATCTCACTAAGTATGGTTAATGCTTTGGCATTCACTAAATGTGATAAATTCGGTAAAGCAAATAGTTTTGCTAATGATATATTCAGTAGGACTACAGGATCGTTATTTTCAAGATTTAATCCATTTAGTTAATATACAGTTCTATATCTTTTTTTCTTTTCAATTTTTGGAGCAGTTGATTTTCGGAATTGAAATCTCAGTTTCCAAGTTTTCTTAGGTGATGCCGTAGTTGCAGGATCAATATTTTCATCAGATTCAGCAGATGGTAAGAAAAGGGTATTGAAATAATAATGATATCCGCGATGTAAAGCAGCAAATCTTTCACTTTGATTAATATGTTCTTGAGTCGTGGATACACTAGGTAAATCTTCAATTGTAGATACGGTGAGATAACTGTCTACTATATCTGATATAAGTAATGCATCATTTTCTTGGGTGTTTCTCCTGGGGTTGAATTTATAGGAAATTTTTCGGAAGTTGGTTGTGGCTGATCTATGAATTGATGTTATGGTGTTGTTATTATACTTCTTAAGTGTCATCGTTTGTGTAAAAAGAAAAAGTAGTACAGAAGTTTGTGGTTTTTTTTTCGCAACATTTTATAAATATTTGCAACTATATTTGTTACTACATACTAAAAAAACGAAACTAAATATTCAGTGCTATAGTAATAACTAGTAATAACTTAGCTAACTTCGCTATCGCTCAGTTATAGCTCAGTTAGGCACTCATCTCAATATAAACCCCATCATTATGTCTCAAAGTCAATTCACAAGCCTTCATAGGAGGATAAGGTCTCTCATCCCTACTTTCCAAATTAGGAAACATTTGAACCAATCTAACAACAACATACGCAATCTCAGTCAAGGCAAATTGTTGACCCAAACAAATTCTAGGACCACCATTGAATGGTAAATATTGCCAACCCAATTTATCCAACAGTTCCCATCTTTCAGGATTGAATTCCTTTGCATCCTTGCCGAAATAATCCTCGAGTCTATGGATCGAGTAATAACAATAAGCCACTGTTGATCCCTTGGATACGAAAATGGGTGCGGTTCCATCAGGACCTCCACCTAAGGGTAATGTCGTGTCTTGGGTTGCACGACGGTAATTTGCAGCTACTGAAGGGTATAATCTCAAGGTTTCGTTGATTACCCATTTCAAATATTCACACAGTTTCAATGATTCAAAAGTGATGTTGGAAAGATCGTCCTTGTCGAATTTAGCATTGACTTCTTGTTTCAACTTGTGCCAGACTTTTGGATTTCTAGCTAATTCGAAAAAACAAAAGGAGAGAGTTCCAGCAGTAGTATCTCTACCAGCTAACAAAATGTTTAATAATTGATCTTGTAAGACTTGAGGGTTTCTAGTGGATTTAGTTAATTCATATAAGAAGGTATATCTTTCCTGGGATTTCTTTTCAAGTTCATCGCTCGACATTTCCAAGGCTTTGTTGACGAATAATTTCGTGAATTGATGAACCTTTTTAATTGCTTTTCTAAATGCTAATCCATCAACTAAGAAATATGCCGATTGAGTGTATACCCTTGATCCAAGATATTTCTGGGTTTTATCAAATGCTTCTGCAAACCCAGTAATCAACTCATTGTCATTGTATAACCCGACAGTTTCATCATGTAAGGAATGAACCGATTCTCCAAACAAGAATTCCGTAGCGGTATCAACAGTAAATCTAAAGAATAACTCTTGAATATCAAATGTCCTTCCTTTATTCTTAGTAATGTGTTTGGCAAGGGTAAGTAAATGACTTTCTAATTGAGATACATGAGACACTTGTTCTCTCACAAACTGAGGTCTTAACATTTGACGAGAGTGTTTCCAACCTTCACCATCCAAAGTGAAGATCCCATCACCCAACATGATCCTGAGATGGGGATTCCTTCCAAGACTGAATTGATTGAATTGAGTAGATAACATAGCCTTGACATTCTCGGGTTCAGTAGTCATAATAATTGGTAATCCAAATAAATTAGCATTGTAAGTCCGGGTATGTTCAAGATTATCATGAATGTAATCTAATAAATCACCTTTCTTCTTTTTAGTCAATAAAGTATAAGCAAACTTCAATCCCAAGATCCCAGTGTCGGGGAAATCTGGAATTGGTTTGGTGCCATGTTTACGTTTGAATTGGACTCGTTTGATATATGTTGCAATTGAATATACAGAGTATACCCCAATAAGAAGCACTAACCAATTAGGAACCAAGTTAAGATAATCAACCACTTGCATTTTTACCTCTAGCTAATCTACATCCTACGATTTCATAAAGTGATACATTTCCTACATCTATATATACGTGTTGGTTCCCCACAGTTTCAAAAGTGAGAGATCCATAATTACGGTTTTAGGTTGTGTGTTGTATTGTTTTTTTTCGGAGTTGGGAAATAAAGATCTCATTATTACTTGATTTAGATATATTTTTTGTTGGGGTTGAGGCTGAGGAAATCACATGAGTTAAAAAATTATAGTGTGTAAGATGTAAGTGGCGGAGATACATATGCACGAACCGGAAATAAGAAAATGACGTCAAACATAAGATACCTGGGGAAGAACCAGATGTCTGGCTGGTAAATGTGTGAGATGCCCAATATGGGTAAAAGTTAGGAGGGGAAGGGAACATAGCGGGACATAGGTTTCGGTTTTAAAGTATAACGGTTAAGTTTTGTAATCAGAGAAGAAAAGTTAAAACGGCTTACTAATTACATGGGGTATTACTGGTGTCATTCTATTTTGTAACTACTAACTATCACAAGCGGATTATTAAATGGTTTGTTGTTATTGGGTTATTTTCGCTCGCGCGGAGGGTTAGACCCCGGAGATTTTACTCTTTAACCCGTACAGTTCAACAAACCCAACAAGACAAGGAAGGGTTGAGATGAAGCACACGCTATAGCAACTTCCCTTCTAATTCTTTCAAATGGGTTAATTTCTTCTTGTGATTTGTATAACTGGAATTATCCCCACTAGTCAACTCCCTCTCTAAATGAATCTCTCCTGATATCACCACCGTTTCAAACGATTGAACCAACTTATCCTCCAACTCCACTTCCCTACCTCGTAATCTATTCAATTTATACTCTGTCGAAATCTCTTTAGATTGATGATAAATTATCCTAAGGATAATTTGATCCAATATCAAATTCAATTCATTATTATTTGAAAATTCAATAATTGATTCATTCAATTCAGGAACTTGTAAATCCGGAGGCATCTTCTTTAAAATCGTAATTGGATCATAAAACTTTGTAGTTGTAGCTTGTTCAATTAATGCTTTTATGAAATTGATATGACCAGACATGGAATAATCAACTAGGTAATTCCACGTGTCTTGATCATTCTGACTATTTGCAAATTGTATAGCCATGTAGGGATCGTTTAATTTTGTGGTTATTAATTCAATTGCTTGTTTATTTTGTCCGATTTTCCCCAAGAGATAGACTAATTCAGGGTAGTATTGATTTTCCTGACATGTGGTTATCGCTTGATCAATGTCGTATCCTTGTGCGCGATGGAGGAAAGGGAGGAGTGAATCTCGTTTGAATTGACAATACAAGTTGATTCGATCATTGTTGAATTGTTGGGCTTGATAATTGTCGATTTCATCAAGTTTTTCAAGATAGAAATATTGAATAAGTGGTAGGGAAGTGAATATAGACATTATTGATTTAGGGTTGATTTCTAATCGTTGTTCAACTAGTATGGTGATTATATCGTCTGTTCGTAGTTGTATTTCCTGGATTGATAATGTTGTTAGTTGATTATTTGGGAATTTAATTTGAATAATTTCTGGTAATTCATTAATGAAATTAGTTAGGATGTGGTTTTTGGATAAATATGGTATAATGTCATCGTCTTGTAAGTGCATTTTATGAGGCACTGCTTTTATTGGTTGTAATGATTTATCATATAATAAAATTAGTGCTGGTCTGAGCTGGTCGTTTTCTCGTACTATACTTTCAAGTTTTGTTTGAATTGTAGCAACATCAAACGTATCTGTGTCCCAGGTACTCACCAAATTATAAAACCTGTCGGTATCACTTACCATCCAATATTCTAGGATTCTATTATATATATCAGGTGAAAGTATGTCTGGTGGCACAATATCAGTAAACTCCACTATATGACCACTATTTATATAAATATTCCCCCAAATCTCCCATTGTTTAATAATCTCCTCTTTATCACCCCCCTGTAAGAACTTCACCAAGTACTTCCCCGCCTCGACCCATTCATTCAACTTGATCAAATTATCAACGTATTGAATCCCAAAATTCATCCGCTTTAACGGAGTTACTAAATGTTCACTTATTTCCCAAGCTTGTAAATAATCCAGTTGTAGTAAATACCAATCCAATTGATCGTCCAATTGTAATTCTTGCGCAATAACTGCATCTTTAGCGCTGATTATGAAATACCGGGTGTTTTCACCATGGGTTGAATCAAGTGTGAAGTCATTTAAACCTAGGTTGTCTACATCACGTAATCCCAACTCTTGTTCGAATTCAATTGAGCCAGTTGTTGAATTGATTAATTTCAATTCCGGGTTGTTGAAATGGAGGGTGGTGTCTGTTTGGGTAGGTGGTTCATAAGTTAATATCATGTATGAATCCTGAGTGAAACTTGTGATTCCACTGATTAAACAATCTAGTTTGAATACATGTTCTATATCAACTTGCTTTTCCGGAGCATGACTTATAAAGGACATACTTGAAGGAAGTATCTTACTTATGTTCGAAGGACTCGTCAGAGTATCACTATCCCGGGAAATATTTGTAATTTTTAAACACCAGATGTAATTACTCCAGGCAATAATCACACGATTCAAATCAGGAAATGTCACCCTGGGCCAATATAAATCACTCCTTGGTGAGTCCTTGGGCTTATCCACCACTACCACCATTTGTCTATTAGTTAAATTATATATGTTTATTCCATTATCATTCATCCACATTATCAAATCATCGTCAATTCGTTTAATCCCAACTATCGGACCATACCCTTCTTGTAACACCACATCTTGTCGTTTCTTACCGATCCAATTCCTAGTAGTTGACAAGATGATTTTCCCACTCATACCACCAGTAATAAAACTCCTGGTGGTGGTATAATTCCTATCGAGGATAACGGCATGGATAGGTCTCAGGAAGTTATAAGCGACAATGTCTGTTTCATCAGACATGCTTCCAATCACAACCGTTCCATCCATTGAACCAGTGGCGAAATAGGTTCCATCAGTATATATGGATAATATACTTGCTCGATGAGCTTTGAATGTTCGGATAGGTGTGAAGTTGGTGTCACAGATGTGGATTAGTCCCGAGTGGGTGGCGAATATGAAGTGAGTGTCGGTAATGCAACATGTTGATATGGGATCTTTGGTGAAGAAATTGCTGGGGAGTTTATTGAGACGGGTATATTTAAGTTTTGGTGGGGTGGTGTCGGTGTCAGAGTCGGAGGTACTGTCGGTGTCGGAGTCTGAACCAGGGTCACTCTCTGTAAGGTGATTGTCTGACATCAATTGAGTTTGATTCTTTTCATTACCAGTTAATTCCGGTATATCAGGTATATCAGACATTGTCATATTACCCTGTAGTATAGTTAAGCAAGCACAGTGAGAAAAAAAAATCAGTGATTATCATCACTGAAAGGTAGCTAAGATGTTGGTCGCTAGCAAAGGTGTACTTATACAATGTGATCCATCAATCAGAGCATTGATATTACAAATAGATTCAGAGAGTCCAGGAATAGTATTGGAAGAATTGGATGATACTCATTTATTAATCCAATTTGATAAAGTTGATGTTGTTAAACTGGAATTGAATAAATTGTTGTCCAAGAATATTTATAATCCTTTTGATGAGGTATAACTTTATTGCTGAGCGATAGCGAAGCAATAAAGAGTATATACTGTCACTGAGCGACAGCGAAGTGGCAGCTTAGAGTATATTCTGCTTACAGTATATTCAGTCAGTGAGCGAAAGCAAAGTGACAGTTAAAATATATATATCAAAGTTATAGAAGTACAGCTGAGTTACGAAATAGCTGATATCAGCTTATATTGCAAGCTATAACATTCGGGCATAATACAGGAATATATACATATAATAAATATTTAACTATATAGGCTAAGAACTTCAGTTTGTATAATGTATAGTAAATACACGGTCTGACCATATTGTATAATACATACTATTTTTCGTGTAGTATACAGTTAGGCTATAAGATATATTTATATATTATCTATACGATATATTTTTATATTCACTACAAGGTCTATAAAAGAGATTCAGTTGGTGAGGGTGTATGTGATACTTGTGTTGAGTCTGGTGCTAATTCTGACTCTGCCGTGGGTGTTACATCTGGCTCTACAGTTTGTTCCTCCTTTTGTTCTTGCTCTATAGTACTTGGTTGTTCTTCTACGACTGGTTCTATTGGTTCTGTCACCTCTGGCTCTTCCTTAGTTACTTCGCTTTCGCTCAGTAAGGGCTTCGTCCCTGGCGACACATCCCTTTCTTCCAATGACAACCCTTCACTTTCAATCAGTAATCTATCAAGCACATCTTTAAACTCAGGTTTACCATCGTCTTCATATAAATGAGTCAATAAATCATTTATAAACCCATACATTACATCAACTTCCATCACTTGACTCAATATTTGATCATCACTTATCTTATTATAATATTGTTCATATTTACTCAAGATTACATTTGATAAATTATTCATTAAAAATTGACATAATTGAACATCTTCAAGTATGTTTTTAAACTCTTGATAATAAACTGGAAGTTTAACAATTAAGTTGTGTTTGAACTGACTTTGGTCGTCGGTTTCAATTTCACTCGAACAAAAGGTTATGATTTCCATTATAATATTATTCAACTCCAATTCAATTTCTAAATTTGCATCAATCATATTATTAATCACTTTAGGTACCGACTTTTTAACTAATTCAATCATATTGAAATTTCTATTTTGAATCATGGTCCAAATATCAGTAAATCCACTGGTGAAATCAATTGAAATGTCAGAACGAGTTATGAATTGTATATCAAAATTATTAATTTGACTCTTGAGTATAATTAAATTGTTCAAGTAAGATAAATTCCCATTAAGTTTCCCCATATGTGCTTGTGCAAGTGTCAAGTATTGTCCCTTTAATAGTTGAATGCATGAATGTACAATATAATGAGCCAAATCATCAAACACTACTGAATTAATTAATTGGTATATGTTGGAAAGTAATGTCAAGGCTTTACCCAAGGGTAAATAAATCTCAGGGAATAAGTTTTCCAGATATTCTGAATCTTCCACGATACTTGTCTTTCTATTTCCAATCAATTTCAAATCTTGAAGTTTTGGTTTATACTTTATCAATTTCTCATCAACATATTTCTGGATTTTAAACATTAATCTCGTTTGAACATCATCTAATATCGGTTGGAATAATTGACTATATTGAATTAACTCAACTTCTTCTTCTTCAAATTCATAATATTGTTGTAATAAAGTTGTCAATTGACATAAGTTAGATATATTGGTTTCTTTCAATACAAGTAATCTAATTCCATCATACAATGGTTCAAGTAAATCTTTCAAGAACTGATAAAATTCATCCAATACAAATGAAGTTTTCACAAAGAATTGATCAAATAGCACAACTTCCTTATCAATAATCTTTTTAAAATACGATATCTGATCTTGACATGTTTGAACAAGCAGAGTCAGTTCAGATTTAACACTAGTGATATACTTGTTCAACAACCCCAATCTAATATTAAAATAAACCAACATTACTTCTCGTAATAACCCAGTATACTCCTGATGATCATCTGATCTAATAACAATCTGATTAAACAACAAGTTAAACTCTCCATTATCAAACTTCAAATAATTATTAAATTCATTATAAATCAATAAATCAATATTAATCTTGGGTAATTTCTTATTAATATTCCCCGACAAATTATTCAATTCACTAATTAGATAATTCCTAATTAGAGTCAACCCTCTAGTCATACATTGTCTAAATCTACTTCCATACAATTCCGCCTGTTTGAAATTCACATGGTTGTTAATAAACAATAACGACTCATCAATCAGAGTTAACAAATCATTAATAAAGAAATCTCGTTGTTGATGTAATAACCTCGTGCCTGATTTAGATAAATGTTTGGTTATGGAATCTAAATGATCGAAATGTTTTAAATATGTTGAGATTTGTGTATATTTGTCTTGATACTCTTGTTGTAATTCAAGTAAGTTGTTGGCTTGTTGATCAAATTCGATGGTGTCGTTGGATATTTGATTATATTTAATTAAGACGTTGTTGATGTTGTGTAATATGGAATCGGTTTGTTCGATATAGTTGACTATTTGGTCATGGTTTGACGATAGGTTGTTTTGGAAATTTAGGACAGTGTTTAAGTGGTGATTGTTGATGTTGGTAATGTCTTGGGGTTTTAATACCATGTCGTATTCGTATGTTTCAATGTATTGCGACCAGATGTTTTTTGATTCGGTGGAAGTTAGCGGGAATAGACTACTGACAGTGGAGCCACTACCACTGGTAGTACCACCAGTGGTAGTACTGGTACTCTCCCACGATTTCGATCTAGTCAATTTATAACTAGCAGGCAACTCTAAATTCAAATCTTCATTAAGGGAAGGAACATCATTAGCAATCTTCTGAACAATTGATTTACTTCTACCTCGAGTCATTAGTCCCTTAGTTCAGTCCCTAAACCTATATGTCTACTCCTTGGTGTGTTGGTTGGTGCTGTTCTTTTTCAAAATTACCACCCGCACTGGTTTATACACAGGAACGAACAATCCCAATATTTTCAATTTGTTTACGCGTTTGGTCCAGTATTAGGAAGAGTGTATTGGGAAGTGTTGAGATGGAAGATGGTCGATTTGATGAAATCAATTCGGATGATTTGTTAACTGAAGATTCTTCTGATGAATTAAAAGATTTAGTTAAAGAATTTGAATTGAAATATGAGAAATTGAAGCAGAAGAGGAAACAACAATCACAAGAACAAATAGATCAAGTACAAGGAGTTGAGGTACCACGATCTCCTCAACGAGTGGCTCCTGCTACTGCTACCACAGACAAACCTAAACCCCCTAGTCATATTGACTCTGCTAGACCAAAGTCTACTGCTGCTTCTGTTGGTGTTCCAGTTAGATCAGGGTCTACTGCTGCTGCTAAATCAAAGCCAACTGCTAAGGGAAAACTGTCAAACTTTCTTTCCAAACTATACAACACCAATTTCCAACCAAAATCAACAATCGACTACGATCAACGAAAATTTGAATTCGACTTTACAAAAACCACCTTTCAAACAACAAACACCCCCGAAAAAGACCCACTAACAAACCAACACTTGCGAAAACGATTCATATCAACTTCTGAACTCAACAAACTTCTTCAATCAACTGACCCAAAACTCAAACTTCTAAACATTGATAAATTATTAGCTAAAGTAACTAAAGAGAATAACTTTTCTGAACCACAGTATACTAATTGGTGTTTAATTGGTACTATCCTATATAAATCACCACCTTTACTCACAAAGGACAAACAGACCAAATACATGAAAGTGAAGATTGGTGATTTCAATCATGCAATAGATGTGTTAATATTCGATCAAGCATTTGAAAAAAATTGGAAAATCCAACCAGGGAATTTATCCATGTTGTTAAATCCAATAATTAACAAGTACGGTCAAGGTTTCAATTTGAAGTTGGATAATTCAAATAGGTCAAGTCTAGTGGAAATTGGATCCCTTCGAGATTTCTCCAATTGTAAATTTGAAAATTGTAAAAATGTAATCAATCCTACCAAACAAGAATTATGTGATTTACATCTTGATTTGAAATACAACAAGAGTGGAAGGATGGAATTGAATGGGACGATATCAATGAGAAGGCCGACATATGCCAAGGGAAGTGAAGTAACTAGTCATTTCCAAGATTATAATGAGGATACCGTTGTGTCGTCTGGAATAACACCCGATTTCCAAACATATCAAGATCCAAAAATCTTACAAACTAAAACAAAACGACGTAAATTAATCGAATCAAAAGCAAATGAAAAATTACAATTGAAATTAAGTAAATTAAGTTCAAACTCTTCATTATCAAACTTAAACCTTATTAAACACAAACCAGATACTCCCAATACAGGGAAATTCCCAAATTCAATGATTTCTCAAATAGGTTACGATCCAACAAACACAAATGTAAATTATATAAAGGATGATATAAAAGACATCAGGATTAAAGAATTGTATGAATTGAGTAATTCTACATCAAGTAAGAAACAACTCACAGTTTCCAAACAGGATTTACAAGTTAAATTGGATAAGTACAAGTCAAATTTGAAGTTGTTGGAAAAGAAGGAACTGGTTGGGGAGCTGTTGGTTCATGTTAGACATAAACATAATCGGATAGAGTTGGATTCTGATGATGATGATATTAATATAGATTTTGGGAATGAAAGATTGAAGGAACAGTATTTGAAGTTGGTAAGTAAACCCTAAGCGAAACCCTGAGCGATAGCGAAGGGTCGAGTTGAACTAGAATAACTCAATATACATAAACTATAGAACCCGTCAAATTACAAAGTAGACTTGTACATTCGCACCTAGAATACTCACTTCGCTTTCGCGAACTACACTTATTACTCTATAATCAAACTTATATTAAATACATATACTCTAACCAAATATTCAATATTAGTTAGTCCTGTTATCGTTTGTATATAACTTCTAATCATAACTTCGCTATCGCTCAGTTATGATTACTCTAATCCCACCCAAATATCACCATAATAACTAAATAAATCTCGATCACCTTGAGGAAAATCAATAAATGACCCTTCACGTCTATTACTACCACCACCTTCAATCCGTCCACCAATACTAGAATAAGCACACCACATATAACTATTACAATACTCTTTTTCAATAGCCCACCCCTTTTCCGGCTCGTTTTCAATATTCTCCCCCTTGAACCCAACATCAACTGGAGGAATCACGGCATGCGAAATTCTCAAGGGTGCATAATAGAAAGTCTTAAACGCCTCAGCATCAGTCAACCATTTCAATCGTAAATTCTTTTTATACTCCTTGTCATAATCGACTTTATGTGCTTGACCGCAGAATTGAAATCCGGAATTGATCCACACTAATGAATGACCATCTTCAGAGTTGATATGACCTGGATGTGGTGAACATATTTCCTTAGAGTAACTATTCGTTCCATCTTGTTTGATCCTATCTGTTTCAGGAGTAGCTTCTCCAATAGCAGCTGCGAAATAATCATTAAATTGATAATTCTCTTCACCACTTATTGACATAGCTAACCAGAAAATCTCCTTATCACCATGGATTCTCGTGGTTACAGGATGATAGAAGTTCAATTGTAACATCATTAACATGGCGTTATAATGTTGTTGACGATTCAACACCACCAATCCCGATTCCATATATTGGAATGCTCCATCAAAGAATTCTCGATTTATTGTATGTTCAGTAATGATAGGGATGTTAAACATCACGGAATCGATTATCGATGGAGATATTTTCTTGAAGAAATATCCATCTGATTCCTTCCTAGTTTCAAAACTCGATCTATCCTTGTAGAAAAAGGCACCATTTTCTTTATACCCCTTTAATTGAAAGAAAAATTCGGGGTTTTGCATCATGGCGGTGTCGGCATCAATTAAGATAAACTCCTCGAATGAATTAAATAAAGTTGCAAGGAATTTATTCCCAAATCCATTGAATTTATCCTTGAATTCGTTGTTAATTACATTATAAGTATTAACGAACCACACTTCTTGTTTAGGCAACCCGTTCTCCTCGGTGGTTAAATAATCATCGGGGAAATAATGAGCAATTTTATTGAATGATTTAGGTAACGAATTGAATGGTTCTCTTGCGGCAGTGACAATCTTCGCTTTACTTTCAACGGACAACTTATCATAATATACAATTTGAATTGGTAATTTATTATTCAAAGCTCGTAATAAATGAATTAAACGAACGGTATCATCAGCATGTTTATCACCAATTGACAAAACAATTCCTTTCCCATTACATTGATCGCGGAATTGACTTAGGAAATATTGTGATTTCGATTTAGTAGGTTGTGGTTTCCCCTTACGTATAGCTTGTAAATTAGGAGGTTGATAATAAACATTACCATGCCAAGATTCATATACTGGTGGTTCAAATGAAAGCCAAGGGTAAACTCGATGTTCAAAACTTGATTGTTTTAAATTGATTAATGATTCTTGTTTAGTTAATTCGAATTTAGGTATGGATTCACCGTCACTTGAAGCTAACGCGTTGACTAACGTATGTTGATTCTTGATGAACTTGTCCATGCTTTTAACTTGTGTAGTGTTGTCATTACTTAAATAACATTTATTGAAAATACGAAGGGTTGATACTCCGTCAATGATTTTCTGTTCATTGAATCTAGTCAAGTTCAACCAATTGTAATATTCCTGTTTAACATATTTCTTTAAATCTGGATCACTGTCCGGGATCTGATCAGCTGGTTTATCCAACTTCTTGGCATATTCATTCTTCCATTCTCCGCTATGGGCCCGATAATAATCTACATATTTAAAATCATCCCTATTCTTAAGTTCTAAATCTTCATTAGGATTAAAGGCCCAATTATGATCATTAAGGAACAAATTCCTGAAATACAATTCACATCGATGTTGGAAATCCAAATTCCCAAAGATTGAATCAATATTGTGATTTTTGAAAATTGTATTGTAAACTTGAGCATGAGCATCAACACCACGAATATCTTTCACCTTCAAGTTGTTTTGTAATAATTGAACCGTGAAATCTTCCTTTATCGAAAGCGGAGCTTCTTGTTCTGGTTCCTCGGGTTCCTCTACGCCATATACTATATCATCGTCATATTGATTATATATTGAATGATGTGACGGAGTAGTTGGGAAAGAACCAAGACTTGTTCGACTATGGGAATTTCTAAATAGCCATAAGTTGATAGCTAGTAACCATACAACTATAATTGAATAGATGATGAACTTTTGACGAGATCTATTTATATGAATCTTCTCAATCATATTGTGGCTGTGTTTGGTTGTAAAAAAGTGAATGCGAAAAAAAGGGTTAAGCGAATGTAAGGGTTTAGGGGGTATGTGTTATGTTTAGTTCCACGATTAAACGGGATGAGTGAAAAGAGTAAGATCTGGTAAAAATAACTAAAAGAAAAACATCACCGGCTAGTGTTTCTATATTTATACAACCCTGAGGGCTTTTTTATTTACAATTTGTGTGTTGATGGCACACACCTCCAAGGCGTAGGAAAAATCTTAACCTTTTTTTTTTATTTTTCCTTTGCTTAGTTCTTTGTGTAATTTCTTTTTTTTCATTGTCAGAAATATTTTTGCAATCTTGTAATCAATAGCAACGTGGGCCCCCGTTTTACCTTAATCTTTAGTGTTTTAGTGCTTTTGGGTTTGATAAGATAGAAAGAATGAGTGGAATATCACCACGCACTGTCACCTTCCCCCCCTTTTGAAATTCCTTGTCCAGATACCCTTCCCAGATCTTGGCTAGATCGTTTCCCCAACCACAACGTCAAAACTTTCCCAAGGCTTGGTTCTATAATTAGCATTTATACATGAAACTTTTGAAATTTACTAAACCTTAAAAATTCACCAAGTACCCATACAGAGATAACCTCCCTCCCCTGTGACTCTGTTTATTTTTCAAACTTGAAATCTACGCAGGACGTTAATGTGGCGGCTTTTAGAGAATCCCAAAAATAAAATTAAACTCAAAAAAAAAAAACAGATTTATTGCAACTGAAAAAAAATCAAAGCCCCATCACGTCAGAATAACATCCCTGGCAAAAAAGCAATCATTAGAATTTCTTAATAAAACAGATCGTACGTCATACCGAGAGATCTAAATTGATGTCATAGTGTAAGGGTTCAGACCCAGTAATTGACACTAGCCTTTGATCTAAAAAGATCTTGAAGAAAACACAACTTGGTAAAAATATTCCAACACGTGTGAGATTTCTCAGTATTTTTTCTTAGGTTATTGAAAATTTCTCAGCATTTATGTCGCGGTATTTAAGTCGCGACTTGATATTTTCTAATTTGACATTCAAGGGACACTTGCATAAATTGACAGGATGGGGTTTAGTAACTGACGAAGTTATAATTGTCTTGATTGAGTGGTAGGGATAAGCTGAGTACAATTTAGGAGAGACCTTTCGTGCTGAACTAAGTCAATCGAGCTGTAAAAACATTGTAAGAACCTTTAATGAGAAGTAATTGCAAAAATTCATATTTAGTTTTAAACAAATTATATACTCTTAGAGTAATATTGAAAATAAGATAAAAATTAAAGTAACCATCATATTAGTAGTGAAATATGAACCAGAACCTATTAAAATATCAGTTACTGTTAATTCTGGTGTTGGATGTGGTGCAAACACTGTGGTACACGTACCTTGTAAACAAGAATATACCAAACTGGTGGTTTCCGGAATAGCTAACGTAATTTCACTAGTTACTGTAGTTGTTGAATCGGAACTGGGGATGGTGCTATCAATGGTTATCACTTTAGTAATTGTTGTGTCGGGAGTCGAATCTGGTGTAATCATGGTGCTTTCTCCTTCAGTGGCTGTTTCTTCACTACATATAATGATAAGGGTAGTTTCTACGCATGTCAATGATTCTTCATCACATGAGGTAATAGTGGTGGTTGAATATATTGTAGATGTTGTAGTACTGGTGCTTTCATCAGTGGTTTTAGGGGGTTCTGTTGGTTCACCAGTTGGCTCGATACTTGGTTCAATGGTTGGTTCAGCCGTAGGTTCAGTTGGTTCAATGCTTGGTGTTGGTTCCGCTGGATCTGTTGGATCAACAGTTGGCTCGGTTGATTCTGATAATTCAACCGTTGGCTCGACACTTGGTTCTGTTGGTTCAACACTTGGATCTGTTGATTCAACGGTTGGTTCAGTTGTTTCAACGATTGGTTCGATACTTGGATCTGTTGACTCAACTGTTGGATTGGTTGACTCGACAGGAGGATCAGTTGACTCGACAGGTGGATCAGTTGATTCTACAGGAGGATCGGTTGACTCTACAGGTGGATCAGTAGACTCGACAGGTGGATCAGTTGATTCTACAGGTGGATCAGTTGTCTCCACAGGTGGATCAGTAGACTCAACTTCACAAGGAGTAAACACCGCAACTGTATCAGTAGGATTATCATATGCAACAACAGTAATAGTAGTAGTAGCATCATAACTCCAACAAGTACTTATCGTAGTAGTAGTATGAATAGGTTCAACAACTATAACAGTAGCTGTTTCACCAGGATCAACCGTAACTGTAGAATATGAAGTGGAAACACCAATATAAGTAGAAGTAGTTGTAACTGTAGGAATAGGAACATTAACCACAACAGTCATGGTCCTCCCGGCTTCAGTCTCATATGGTAACGTACCTATAGAAGTAGTTGAACCTAAATAAGTTTGAGTAACAACTTCCACCCTCTGAGCATATTGACCAGATCCAGCATCTTGGGGAATGATCCAACCGACAACTACACCATTATCAGTTTCTTCTTCGTCTCCTTTACAAGTATACGAATTAACATAATTGAAATAAATCACGTTTGGTTGAGGATCAACAACAATACCGGCAATGAATGGTCTATAACCAGCTGGGATTTCCCCATATGTAACCTGAATATAATCAGTTTGACAATCCACTGAAGCAATCAACGGTTCAGCTGACTTGGGAAAATGCCAATCATTAAACATGTTGGATATATAAGCATTCGATTTCAGACAATCAATCTTTTCCGTGCTTTCAGATAATTCAAATCCAATAGTTCCTGATTTATACCCATTAGGACAATTACCTGCTAAAAGATAAGCTTGATGTTTATTCAAACTAGGAATGTTCTTAAGGGAATAGGCAATCTTATTCGCATCAACATTAGAATCAGTTTCAAAGTTAGCCGTGGCTGTTATTTCCGTATTGCCATCCTTGAAAGTGACTTGGTTATTTCCCTCATGGAAAAGCTTTGCACATTTCAAATCGGTTTCTTCATTAGAAAGACCAACGTTAAACGTAAGTGGGAAACTTGCCTGGCCGGAAACTTCAGCAGTAGGAGGAACAACCAATATCTCACAATTAAGATCTGAATAACCCAATAATACATCACCAGGGAAAAACTTACATTTAGCATAATTAGTAGAACCATCACTTAAAAGAAGTTCTGTAACTGTAGGACTAAATTTATAAACACATGGTAAATTCAATTTAAAGGTATCTCCCGGTTGCATGGTGGATTTAATCGTCCATCCAACTTTAGCTATCCAATAGGGATTCTGAGGCATGGCATTATGATACTTTCCTGCCTTTTCCCATTCCAAGGAAATGAACTCGGTGAAAACGGGACTAATCTCAGCTGCGAAACTTGTAGCTAATAACAAGAAAATACCTAACATGTTTGATGAAGTTGAGGTAGATCAAGGGAGAATATCATCCTGATGAGAATTTCAACCTATCTTTATATATAATTCCATCATTTGCAATCATTTCATATTTAGGCGTATTGGCATATGAAAAGTTTGGAAGATTTGCTTAAAGCGTCATTCGTTTCATCCACAGCTGCAGAAGCTTAATCAGTCAACTTTATCATATAGCATGGTCCATAAATAACCTCTATCATATAGCGATTTAAATTTACCATAAAAGATCTTGAAAGGCATATCGGTTTTCCTTTCGGGTATACTTTTTATCTTGCAACCCGTTAGGAATTTTTCATTGAGAGCTAAAATTATCGATGATCTTTTTTTTTCAAATTAGCAGCCAAGCGTTTAAACCTGGCTGCAAACCTCGTGTGATCAGCGCGATGGGCGTTCTCGTGCATTATTGAAAGGAGTTTGCTTCTACTTCTACATAGGAAACTTACTGCAGGCCAAGGTTTTTTTTTTGCAAATGTTGCAGATATTGATAATTTCTCATAACCATAATTTCACATTCGATTTCAAGCGTAGAACCATCGATCAATATACGGGGTATGGAATTAGCTAACTTCTTTTAGTAATCTGTCTCCCCCTGAAACATTGAATCTTTACTACATAACCGAAAAAGTAAGGATACTATCTGCTGCGGTATTAAAATTCAAGGATAAGAGAACAATGCCCAACTCCCCTTCAACCGCGCAAAAATAATCCAGTTTTTGCCCCAAAAAATATTTTTAGCCACCTGATAATTATGCACACGAAAAAAAAAGAGACTATTAATCGAGTCATTAGTTGTTCTATTTGGGCTATTTTTAAATTTGTGCCACAACTTAAGCTCGGTTATTTTAACTCATTTATATAATTAAAGAACCAGCTTGTGTTTATGTTTTCAAGATAATGAACTGTTATTGATAACGTACGGTATTCTTCTGAAGCCAATTTCAAAACGAGAATTTCAATCTGTCAAATTTGGTTCTCTGCTGGTTATGAACTCTGGATTTGTTAATTGGAACAGTTTAAGCCGCACAGCAATCTGCAAGATCTCTCCGTCTTATCTTATCGTTTATCTACTCCGAAATTTTATTGACGTATGACTACTCATAACCAGGGTGTCTTTTTTACATATAGATAAGAATTATGAAGAGAAAGCTTGGATAAACCACACTCCTTGAACTACCAAGAAATTGTAATTTCAATAATAACGATCAATATATTTTCGGTTTGTTTCATGGAAATATGTACCTATACACGAAATAAAAGTCTCTTTTGAATATCTTACGATCGAAACCATCAATAAATAAATAAATAATTCACAAAATAGGCAAACTTGATCACGATCTACGTGTCATGCCCGTGTTCTTCCGTAACTATTGCCCCCCTTTAATGTTAATTCTATATTGCCAAGTAGGACAGTGTTCCGGTTTAAAAAGTTGATGATTGAGATATGGTTATCTCCTTAATAGTTTCGTATGTAACGTACGGAACCTCTTTTGCTTATAAGCATGATAGCACAATCCAAATATTAAATCAAATGCAAACGAAAGGATTATAGGAAGCCACACTATTAATATCAAACTCTGGGTAACTTTGCAAAGTACAAATTCAAACAATGCAAATATACCTATAATATAATGGATGAAGATATGGGAGGAAGAATATAACTCAAGTGTCTGTGTACTGATAATGTTTAGAAGCATCATTTTTTAATCAAAGGGTTTAGTGAATGTGAATATGTATTATATGAGATATGTTTTGAGAAACAGAGTAAAGCTCGTGCGGTCTTTACGAAATGTGGTTACTTCGGAGGATATTTATATTATTTATATTACAAAACATAGGAATTAAACTTTTGTAAATGGAGATTATATCCTTGAAGTTAAAAAATATTTCTATTAATTTATCTCATTGTTTTTCATTTCTTTTATCCTCCGAGCCCAAATTCGGACTAAGGCCGGGGGGTCCCTATTTCTTATTTCTTTGTTTTTCAAACCTAAATGTGGTGGTTACCCGGAATTTTTTCTTTTTTTGCTTGGTCCCATCATACACAACTAAAAAAATTTTATTGCAAGACCACAGTTATTCCTTCTAGCCTTGCAAGCACAATGGGGGAACGTTTGTTGGTTGTCAACCTAATTTAAATTAGTATGTATTTCCTGTATCGGAATAGCAAGCAAATTAGAAAAATAAATCTATTAAACTTCGTATGATGATCAACACTTTAAATAAACTTATCTACATTATTTGAAATTTTATGTAAAGAAATAAAGAGAATCTGATTCAGAAGGAGCAACACCATGTGCCTTTTCCTTATCTGGCTACCCTGAGATCTTTGATGATGTCAGGCCATAGAATTTTTTTTTGATTTGCAAAAGAAATATACCAAGCCACTTATACTAACAAGTATCTTCAGTGTAACGATCCTCGTTGTTGCTTACATAATACAAACAAGAACTGAATAAAAGCTTGATGTGTTTGAAGTTGTAATCTTATAAATTTAGAGATAGCAACTTAAGAGCATAATTTTTTGTACAGTACTTGCTTGGCAACGTGTCTTTTTAGGACGAGCTTTCCTTTTAATTGATACAAGAAGTTTAAAGGGCATCAAATCACGTCACCTTTGGATATTTACCACAATTAAACTTTTCCTTTGCCCGTATCTGCATGTTTGTGGATAACAATATCTAGAGTAATATCTTAGTTTTTCTTGCTCTTGATAATATCCGTCTTTCGGATTATTGTCTTTATTTCCTACATTGAGAAAGATTGAATTAAGAGTAGTTACTAATTAGCCAGATTTATCGGGGTCTAATTGCCTTCTTTTATTCGTGGATTAGTATCAATAAACTTATTGAGATAAAGGGGTATCGATATCCAAACTCTTAGAAAAGGTTTTGAAGTGTTATTAATCTGCAAGCCCTTGTTTGGTGTAGCCATGTGTGTCGCAAAGAAATTTTAAGCGACAAAGAAAAATGCGAAAGTTGCAAAACTGTCACAAAAAATTTCTTGTTGCTACTCCGGGAGATAATCGGGAACGAGAAATAATTAGACTTTATTTTAAGAATGATTTCTGAAAGGTATAAATGTCTGAGAATCTCCTGAATTGGCTAAGAAGTTGTAATGGAAATATAAAAGAATGTAGAATGAATTTGGATTGTAAAAATTATTAAATGAGGTTTCTAGCATTCAGAAGTCTGCCCATCATTAGTGCCGATTTATACGTTCAGAATTGAGCGGAATTTTGAAACATGAAGGGGTATTGCCAATTCTTGTGAAGTAGTAAATAAAAGATTGGCAACCATAGCAAATTGTCTTCTCTCTTCGGACAGCATGTTCCTGTTCTTTGTAACCTTTACCCAAGAAATATTCTGAATCTCAAGATGGTCCCAGCATGCATTGCAGCATCATCAGAAAAATTATTTTTAAGCTAGTTCTTCCTCATTCGCCCCCATGTGGGTTAAGTCGCAATACTTACAGATTTAATTAGATCTCCAGAAATACGAACGCAAAACAGTAAAAAGTTTTACTAGGTAAATGGTAGCCTATGCTTTTAAATGATTTAATATGTTCGACTTCATATAATCACATCCTTAACAATCCCATTTTTTAATGGAGTTGACTGTACATAAAGCTCATACATAGTATCAAAAAGCACATAAGTTATATATTTATTACTATAATTGCTACGATAACTCCATATAACATAATACATTTTTTCTATATTACTCATCTTCAATTTCCTATGGTATCTGCTCTCATACACTTCATTTCAGGACATTCCCAGCTATCTAAGCTGATTTTGTATGCATGACCTATTCAGACAACAACCACGGTAATGGTTAACACCTCGACACCGTTTGCTATTGCTTAAACCTCAATGTTTGCAAGATTCTTCAATTTCTTATCTTGTGGAAGCTTTTTTCTCAGTTGTAGTTGAAACAACTTCTTCGGGACTATCCCAGATTATAAATAACTGGTCATAAAGCCTTACTTACATTCTCGTAGTCTTTGGATGGCATCTTTGGATTAAGAACACCATATTCACTAACAAGATTATCTATGACGGTATGGTTCTGTTAATTAATGCCTCCAAATGCTATTTCATGGGTATTTATGAATGTCCAAAGAACAATGGGGTGTTGTGATTGGCTTAGCCCATGGAAGAATATTTTCATACTTTTTTATTTACTTATACTATTCAGCAAAGCTATACAATATATAATTCAATAGAAAGCCCTACTCTGCGAGAAAGTTGTTTAAGAGTCTGGAACATTGGTAAGGTGCATCCCTTGGTTTATCGACCTTTACATTTAAGGGTAACCTCCAAAAAGACAATAAAATAAAATAATTATCACATAGCCCCCCTACACAATGGAGCTGATATTGGTACAAAAAAGAATAACTTGTCTTTTTTAATAATTTCTCTACCCCTACAGCGTAAATTCCCCTATAAGCCTCTTTGCAAAATTTTTAGTTCTGTTTGGCTTGACTCTTTTTCTATAGGTCCAATCTCTACTACGTCAAAGGTAAGAAACAAGATCTTACTTTTACCCAATTGTTTCTTTCTTATATCTCTTCGATTCTGACAAGAAGGAAGTTTCAAACTATCTACAGGCAAAAGTAAGAAGAATAGCAAAATGGCCAACGTCTTTAACGTGCAAGTTTTCTTCATTGTATTTAGAGAATCTTTAGAAGCCATTATTGTGGTTTCTGTTCTTTTAGCATTCTTGAAGCAAGGATTGGGAGGTGCGAGCAATGATCCTAAAGTATATAAACAATTGGTCAAACAAGTTTGGTTTGGGGCATTATCAGGGGTGCTTATCTGTTTGATTATCGGTGGTGCTTTCATTGGTGCTTTCTATGGTTTAGGTAAAAATATTTGGCCAAAATCAGAAGATTTATGGGAAGGTGTTTTTTGTATTATTGCTTCTGTGATTATTTCTTTCATGGGTATTCCTATGTTAAGAATCAACAAAATGAAAGAAAAGTGGAGAGTTAAATTAGCTCAAGCTTTAGTTAAAGCTCCAAAGGGGGACAAGAAGAAATATAGATTAAATTTTAGCCATTGGGCTAAGAAGTATGCTATGTTTATTTTACCATTCATTACTACTTTAAGAGAAGGTTTAGAAGCTGTTGTTTTCGTTGGTGGTGTCAGTATTAATGAACCTGCTTCTTCTTTCCCACTTCCAGTTGTTGTTGGTTTGATTGCAGGTGTTTCTGTTGGTGGTTTATTATACTACTTTGGTACTAATGCTTCTATGCAAATGTTCTTGATTTTTTCCACATGTATTTTGTATTTGATTTCTGCTGGTTTATTCTCTAGAGGAGTTTGGAGTTTTGAAAACCATGCTTTTAACAGAAAGACTGGTGGTGATGCTTCCGAAAATGGTGCTGGTCCAGGTACTTACGATATTGCAAAATCAGTCTGGCATGTTAATTGTTGTAACCCAAAAATCAATCATGGTTGGGATATCTTTAACGCTTTATTAGGATGGGAGAATTCTGCCACTTATGGTTCTGTTATCGCATACAATGTTTACTGGATTGTTATGATTACTGTTATTCTCTTGATGCTTTTCGAAGAAAAACATGGTCACTTACCATTCATGAAGAATTTGACTATGCGTCAATTGAACCCAATGTATCATATTAAGGGTAAGAAGAAGTCTGAATTAACTGAAGCTGAAAAAGAAAAATTATTCACTGAAGTTAAAAATCAGAAGTTTGGTGTTCAAGTTACAGAAAATGAAGCCGATGCTGATGATACCAGACAGTTTCTTGAAGAAACAAATTTCATAGATGACACAATGGGTAAGTCACTTATAAATTCACACACACACACATAAATAATAAGTGATTTGCCTCGTGATTTCTATGATTTTGCCATAAAGTCAAGAAGCTATTTTTTTTACTTTTTTTGTTAAATTTTAAAGTCCAGTCATTTCTTTTAGTTATCAGAGTCGATTAAACATATTTGTTTACCTCTAATTACCGAACACCTTTCTTTTTTTAGTTTTTAGTTTTCTTCTTTGTTTATATTTTATAATTATTAACGGGTAAATAGTTATAGTAAACTTTGTAAAGGTATTTCTATTCTATATTAATAGTTGGCATTTTTGATCGAAGTCTGTGTCGATTGTATTGTGTATAGTCAATAACCGTGGTACTACATCGTTGCTCTACAAAGTTATGTCAAAACTTTCCAATCGTTATAACACACATGCCACAGAATACGCCTCCAAAATAAACTAACAACCTATAAATCTACACCACTTCATCTTATTTGTATCGTCATCAAAAGGTAACTACTTTTACATCATTAGGAGGATCAATAACTCCAATCTTAATTCGGATATTTTTTCATCTGTTTGCCTCGAAATTTTATAGTTCATTTGCTGATTTCCAGATGACATAGAATAGATCTATTGTGTTGTCATTATTTCAACTTTCATCCATAAAAACTGCTTCCAAGTGGGTACTTGATCTTGACAAGAATTCCTTAGTTTATATCTAAAACATATATCGTTTTTCTTAAATTCATAATAACTTAACTCAATCCAGTAATCCAAACCATAATTCATTAGATTCTGCATCTATTCCAAACTGTTCAATATTATTGTAACATTTTGATTTTTTTGCAGCCAAAAGCCGAACTGGCAGCAAAAAAAAACCGATCATTTATCAGTCACTCTTCTAACTTTTGTAACAAGGGAGATTGTTTTATACTCGCGCAGTTGTTCATTACATTTCATTTGTTCTGCTACTTATATTGTTATAGTTTTCAAAGTTCAACATATGTTCAGTTCTTTCCAGGTTTGCAAAGGAATTTTATGGGTGAAAATCTGCAAAATTCAAAAAAAATAAAAGTTGTAATAAAACGGTCATTTTCCACCACGATTTTAAAATTACAACTAGAATAAGTGAAAATGGTCCTCAGAAACCACTTGTGCTAGCAAATACCCTAAAATAAGGTCCAAAAGACCTCATTTTGGCTTTCCGAAAAGGACCGGGATTTGGGTCGATGAATTGAAAAATCAAATTTTTTTGAAAAAAAATCAGCCTGGTTAGCTCAATCGGTAGAGCGTTTGACTCTTAAGTTAGACATCAAAAGGTTGCGGGTTCGACCCCCGCATCGGGCTTTCTTTTTTCCAATGAAGTTCCTTTAGTTAGAAACTATCATATAAGTACTGATAGTTTTATCATTTTTATTCCGAGCTTAATTCTCCAAAAGTTACATGTGCAGCTCCAGCATACAGGTAGTGGCTGAGAAATTTCACAAAAGCGTAAATGCAGCAAATTGTTCTAACTATCCGAAGAATTTCAATAAAATACAAGCCTGCTTTGTTGCAGTGGGAAGTACGGATATTCCTTCAAACTTTCATACTGCTTTCTTTTAAATCCTTTGCAGCAAAAACCTCATTACGAATTCTTTTTTTTACCTATATGCTTGTGGGTTGCGAACACCGAAAAGTGCAACCAGCGTTGGTTTTTCCTATTTGAGGCGATTTTGCAACATTGTTTGTAACACTGATCTGAATCAGTTAGCGATTTTCAGTTCTGTAAGGTATTTATAAGATAAAGTGCTTGTGAAAAAATCGTGCTGTTCCCTCCATTGTACAATAAGTAAAAGTGACTCATTGAAACTTTTTTGACTCAGGAATTTTTGACTGCTTCGAAGACCTTGAAAAAAAAAATAAAAGAAACTAAACTTTCGATTCTCATAACACTATATGCATTGGTATTATAACATATAGAGAGCCAGTAATAGTTATGACCGAGAAAAACGAGGAGATAGTGTCAACAGTAGATATTACTAGAACATCAGCTTCACACAGGCTTCCAGAAACAAATCTGGCCAATACCAGTTCTGATCAAAATAAAAATTCATTCGTTCATTATATGTTCCACTACATTGGAGTAGCTTCTCGAAAGCTTGATGCCTTAGGAGTAGAAGCAAGGGGTATTGAAAGAATAGAAGCATACGAAAGATCGACGAACAGAGCGAAGTTATTAATTAGTGTCATGGGTCTTTGGTTGTCGGCATGTGGTGGGCTTTCGTCAATGTCCTCTTTCTACTTGGGTCCCCTTTTATTCGGACTTGGTTTAAAAAACACTATGATTGCAGGGATTGTGGGTCAAATTTTAGGTTGTGCTATAGCGGCTTACTGTTCATTAATGGGACCTCGTTCAGGATGTAGACAGATGGTTAGTGCTCGTTTCCTTTTTGGTTGGTGGTTTGTCAAGTTAGTCGCATTAGTCAGTATTATTGGGGTTATGGGTTGGTCAGTTGTTAATTGTGTTGTTGGTGGTCAAATTTTAGCAGCACTTTCTAATGAAAAAATCCCAGTCTGGGCTGGAATTATTATTATTGCAGGTATATCGCTCATTGTTGCAATAGGAGGTATTAAGCAATTATTGAAAGTAGAAGCATTATTAAGTTTGCCTGTCAATTTTGCATTTTTATTATTGTACGTTGTTGCATCTAAGAAATTTTCATACTTAACATTAGAAGATGCCATAACTGATTCCGCTACAATTAAAGGTAATTGGTTGTCGTTTTTCTCGTTGTGTTATTCCATCACTTCAACTTGGGGTTCTATTGCGTCCGATTACTACATTCTTTTTCCCGAAAACACCCCAGATTTAGAGGTATTTACAATAACTTTTGTTGGTATTTCCGTTCCTACCACATTTGTTGGTGTTGCCGGTTTATTGATTGGTAATGTTGCTCTTACGTATAAACCATGGGGAGATGCATATGAAAATTTAGGAATGGGAGGTCTCTTAAATGAAGCATTTAAACCATGGGGTGGAGGTGGAAAATTTCTTCTTATTTTGATTTTCCTTTCATTGATTTCCAACAACATTCTTAACACTTATTCAGCAGCATTTGGTGTTCAGTTAGCAGGAAGATTCCTTGCTCGTATTCCAAGATGGATGTGGGCATTTGTATTGACAGCTATATACTTAGTTTGTGCACTTGTTGGAAGAAATCAATTTGCCACAATTTTAGGGAATTTCTTACCTATGGTTGGTTACTGGATCTCCATGTATTTCATTATTTTACTTGAAGAAAATACAATCTTTAGAACTGATAGATTTAAATATTTATACAAGTATGAATTCCCTGAACACGAAGACAAAGAAATGGAAAAGGAAAGAACCTTTGTTACTTCAGAATTACGTCGTAACCAGCACTATAACTTTAAAATCTGGAATGATTATGATAAATTAACAAGGGGATTGGCCGCTACTGCTTCGTTTATCATTGGAGCTACTGGTGCTGCAGTTGGTATGTCTCAGACTTATTGGATAGGGCCCATTGCTACCAGAATCGGTGGTGAATATGGTGGTGATATAGCTATGTGGTTGTGTATGGGGTTCAGTGGAATTGTATATCCAGGTTTACGTTATTGGGAATTAAAAAAGTTTGGTCGTTAAGATAGAATTGTATTTATTTTTGCCTCAAAGCATTCAGTGTTAACTAATTAGCTATCACAAGAATCTCGATGATAATAGACTTATCATCCTGATTACAACACTATACCTGGTCACAGAGTTCAAGTCTGTCGGCATGTTTCTACGAAAATAGAAGATTCCTAGAGCTTTAGATTTTGTTGGAAATAAATAAGACTTTTAGTTAATTGCTATAGAATTAGAATAAGCAAAGAAATATAATAATTATTTTAGTATCGCATGACCTTTACAGGAATATTGATTATGACGTTATTTTTTGATTTCCAGTCAAATTTAACCACCAATTGTAAGTAATACAGCCTTATCATATGACAACTTTGAAAATTTGGGGCTAAATTAAACCCACCGTAGACATTTTTTGTTTTATATTGATCACCTAACGAACGATGCATACCTCTAAGGTTAACTCTAATTTCTTTGTTCAGAAATTCAACTTTTGGAATAGCGAAATTACTATAGTATAAATGAAATTTGAGTAATTTTCTTACCCCTGAATTATCCAATTCTTGGGACAACCTACTCATTTCGTTTTTCATTTTAATGATAGGATTGGTAACAATATCTGCATATCTGCGTTTTGTAAAAGATTCAAACAACATACAATCATCGATATAAACAGGACATGAAGAATATGATTTCCCAGTAGCAGCAACCAATTCAGCAGTAACAGACTTTATAGAGGGTGGTGCTCCATTACCAGTTCCCTTAAACTCGATTGGAACCACAAGTGTTTGGTCTAAATCAGGATGCCCGGTAACTGCAGGGACATATTTAACTTTTATACCTTGTAAAAGGCTTGCATTATATTTGACATGAGATACTTTACTGTTACCTTCAATAACCATTTCATTTTTCAAAGGTGTCAATTGCATATTGGTCATTATCTTGTTGAATTGATCTTTGTTGATGTAGAGGGTCTCATCTAATAAACGATTTAACATAGCTTGATAAGTCGTACTACTTTGTAGTTCGTCTACATATTGAGGAATGATTGAAATTTCTTGTTGAACTTTTCCAACATTGATATATTCAGAATTCTCTTGACGCAAAATGTAACCGGAAAGATCATATTTTATTTGAGCATTGCAAAAGGAAGAATAATGGGTGGTAGGTGGGACCTCTAAATGATTGGAAACACGGTGACATTCAGTATCTAACAAATAATTGGGGATCCTAAAATTGAATGGATGTTTGCAGACCAGATGCGCATTTATATGAGAGGGACAAGAGATAACACTTTCGAAATCAACCATAGATAAGAAAGTCTTGGCCTTAGTCTCAGCAAAAGACATACTACCTTCTAGTAAAATGTAAATAGTGGAAAAATAAATGGTTGAACTACTTGTATTCTTGAGCTTTAAATATCCCAGTATAGTTTCTCCTTGCTGATAATCATGATCGGGCGCTTGATCGAACCTAACTTCTAAATCAATTTTATTAGTATTTGTCAAAGATTGTAGTGTTGTAGAAATTGATGTAGCCACAGACATCAGCAGGTTGTTATGATTTCGCATAATATCAGATGATTCATCGTGGAGCAGAGCGTAGCTAGGAGGACCCGGTAAACATTCGAATTTATTATGTACAATCGATTTATACATATAATATGATGGCAAGACATTTCCTTCAGGGGCACTTAGTATACTTTGGGAATCTTCATCATCATTATAAAAAAGATCTTCAAAGGAATCGCGAGGGCGGTTAAATTGGTTGCAATTGTATTTTGAGGGACTCATTGCAGAAATCATAGTGTGGTTTGGAGCAGCAGCAGCAGCAGCTTGCTTTTCGTGCCTTTTATCAACTAAAACTTTTATACCTTCCAGTAGAAGAAGAACCGGGAGCATTATGGGGAAATATAAAGGATCAATCTCCGGGATAAAAAATCAAACAATGTTCTAGATAAATAGGAGTAATATAAGATGCAAAAATAATATATAGCCGCGGGACAAAAAAAAACAAGGATACTTCTCCTAGTTATATATTATCTGTCGATTCCAAGTTTATTGATAAACCCATTTATTCCGATTATAAATCTACCAAACAACAGGGCACAGTAAAGTGGCTTTCCCCATTGAAAAAAGAAATGATAAGTTCGACTACAATATAATAAACAAGCCCCAGTTCAGTTCAGTTTGGAGAAGGAATGATAATGGCACAAACAACGCGGGAACCATCACTCAAGATGTTTGCAACCCCAAACAACAGAACAGGGAATTAGGTCATAGATGTTCTCCTATTTTGAACAGAGGTGATCCTTGGCAGCGGTTGCAAACTGTGGGGAGATAATCAAGAAAAAATAAAAAAAAATTAGTGGGGAGGTTGGGCGAAAACCACTCCGAACCGGGACCCGAAATTGTCCTGAAATTTCCAAGATTCACAAGTCTAGATTGGGAGGAAACTTTACTCATTGATAGAAAGTGATCGTGGCTATGGAGGTTCAAAACCGTCTTTGGTTAATCAGTTCTTTTCAGCTGCTCCGCATCCCTTTTGTATCATGTACAAATTGGCTAAAACGTTTAGCACGCATCCAACAAAGCCACCTTTTCATTTTAATTGAAAAGGAAGAAAATAAATGTGAGATAGAGCTTTGTGACGTCAAAGTTTACCACTGAGTATGGTTTCTTTTTTTGTTGTTAGTCAATCTTTACATAAGCGATCCGCTCTTTCCTGTTTCTGGCAAAATCGGCGCAAGAAAATTGGAGATATTATGCACAGCCCCACATGATTTTTCTTGACCCCTACCAGAAGAGCTTATTTCCAGATTAGCGAGTGATCTACCTTTCAGAGCGTAATGGGTTAGTCATTTAGTAATATTCCTGTATAAATATTGGCAGGGCTTCTAAAAAAACAAAGAGAATTAAAAATCAAATTTCACAAAACCTCCTTGGAAATATTACAAAACCTTCAAAAGCCAGGTTTTGTCAATTATAGGAACAGTGTTTTAATGCAGCGTGCTGCAGCTAAGATCTCACAGAAAAAATGTGGATCTCTGTGAGTCACTTTTTCTTGACCATTTTGAAACAATGGACTTAGACCATTAAAGTTGAAACGGCTGTTGGTGACATTGTAATGGATACGAAAAGGTATTGTTAATCCGCCTACGAAGATCCAATCATGTATGCTTACTAATTGTGTCTCCTTTAAATTAAATCTGATAACATATCATGTGACTGTAAAAATTCATTTGTTGCAAAATTTGAGATATAGGAAATTTTCCATAAGATATCATTTATGAACTTGGGGACCAGTTTGCTTTGTTTCGTTGTGAGTTTGCTAAGTTAATAGGGTTACTACTTTACTCTACATGTGTGTGAGACGTTGCCGAATCCCGTAGCAATTACGAAATTGAGTTGTAGGGTTGTCAGTTACGATCACTTGCGTTTAAAGAATTTTTTGTCTCGGGTCCTTGTTTCCGGTATAGTTTAAAGTTGTGGAAGAGTATGGAATATTTTTTTTAGTTAAAGAATAATTTTTCCCCATTGTGATTATAAATCATTTTTTTTGTTACCTATGTCGTACTATTGTCTGATAGCTTTATTGAATTAGTCACCTTAGGCGGAGAAACCAAAAAAACAGCACATTGTAAAACCCGAACTCCAAAATTATAAATAAACCACTAAAGGATTTAATCTCTACCTCTCTTTTTTTAGAAAAACTGTTTTAAGTAAATATCCAATTATTCACTCTTTTAATAATGGTTAACCCTTCGCTAAACGCTGAGTCGTCAGATGAGTCGAAGCAACGCGTTGCAGGCCAAGTTAAACCCTCGTTTGATGAAACCATAAGTAGCATTTTACCTTCGTATTCAATGTTTACGAGTACTATTCGTATGAATGCAACTGTTCCTGAAAATGAGGACAGTAATGATAATAACCCTCCCCCTGACTACACTGACACAAACTCAATCAATTCCGATGATCGCCGGACGTCATTATCCTCAAGTTTGCCAGCTGGTCAACTTTCTCTCGGTGCAAGCGATTCTGCAAATACTAGAACTACTGCTGGTGAAGATGAAGATTTTATTACTGGTTCAAATAGTGATTTTATTGTTGCCGATGAAAATACAGGTAGTTGGCGGGAAACGATTTTAGATAACATACACAGATTGCCCAATTTAACGTTCGAATCTCACAAGATTTCCGAAGCAGTAAAGCTTGAGATTCAATTCACTAAAGATATTTGTGAGATTGGGGTGAAACCTGAGCATGTAGATCCTTCATTATTTGAATATAAGCAAGGTGACTTTTTAAACGGGTATATTAAGATTCAAAACACGTCAGACAAAGCAATTCCATTTGAAATGTTTTATTTATTGTTTGAAGGTAATTTTATGATTGCTAATAAAATAGATCGATCAGATAAACATCCAGTAAAGATTCGGAAATTTTTGGAAATGTTCGATTTTTCTGGAAGTTGGAATGAAGCCCATATCAATAGATTAGTTACTGATGTTGGTAATCCTTACCGATGTTGTGACATTTTTGATCCAATTGACGGTAGCTATCTATCATTTGATGTGAAAAGAACAATATATCCAAAGAGGGTTTACAAGCGATTTTTCACATTTAGAATTCCAGACAATTTGTTAGATTCGGAATGTAATGAGCACGGTTTATCCAAGCATGTTGAAATACCTCCTACAATGGGGATGTCACGTTGGGAATTGGGTCATTTCCCCGAGAGAGAGCATAATAGAATCAAAGATTTTTCGTTGTTGGATACATCTATAAGTTATGGAGTAATGGCAAGATTTATTGGTAGGAAATCCACTTGGGAAGATGATTTCGGGAAAATTAATACCAGTGCATATACTATTGATAAGAGGTTAATCAATTCCAAGGGTGATGAATATATTATCTTAAAGGAATTGACCAATTATGTTCGTGTGATCGAAAGAACAAGAATCCCAACTGATAATGAAAGATTAATGAAATTGTTGGAGAATAAATTAATGTATAACAATTTGGTTTCCAGAATTAAAGAAAAAATTGAAGCTGGTAAGAAAATGGTAAAATCAATTGAAAATAATGAATTTGATACTACTGTAGATATTGGTCGACAATTAACAGAAACAGAAATTGAATTAGCAAAATGCAAACAATCCTATAAACGAGATGCTTACCGTGATATCAAGGCGAAGAATGTTGTCGAAAATTATGAAGTATTTTTACCTCTACTTAAGAGATCTTTAACTGGAAGTAAAAATATAGGAACTTTGAAGTTGTCTTCCATCAAACAAGAATATTGCGTGTTTTATATCCCTCCAGCCAGATTTAGAGAACATTCAATAGATGAAATAATCCCAAGTTGGAAATTTGATATTCCGTTGGATTTAACATTTTCGTTTCCTGTGGGAAGCTCGAGTTCTGTAACACTCCCTTCAATTAAGCTGATTATACCAGAGTTAGTTGTTCTGACTGTTCGTTCAAGCCGAATGCCTATCCCAATTGAATTTAACCATGATTTGATCTATAATAAACAAGTGGACAACAATAGAGGTTACAAGGATGAAGATACTTTCCAGAAAAATATAATTATACCTTTCCAAAAGCTTTCCAGTGAATTGTACAGTTTATGCAAAACGTTAGGGGCTGAGAATTTCAAATTAGAAAAACAATTGGTTGATGATGTGAAGTCAATTTGTGAATTAGAGGAAAAGAAAATGAATTTGTGTATTCCAGATACAAAATATAATGATAATACCAAGTTTAATTCTAAAATGATTAAATGGGATGTAAAAGAAAGTACAGCCACGGCATCTATAAACGTTGGTGTTAATTTAGAAAGTTTAGTGATTAAAGGATTTCAAGGAAGTCATACTTTAATGAAGTCATATGACCGTTTTAATTTAGTTCCAGATTTTCAATCATGCTTTATGACCAGGTCATACCATATTAGAATAACATTGCTATTGTCAAATAACGACCATTTGAGAATTAAAGTTCCTGTTAGAATTCAAAAAATCACAACTTAGATCAGGTTAAAAGATGGGGAATCTTGTATTTAGTTATTTATTTCTTTTTTCTACTTAATTAATGCATAAACGAAAAGCTAAATTCATTAAAGTTTATAAAGTACGGCTATAGATTTTATCTCCGTCGGAAACAAGTAATATACAGGGAGAGCTTTCCCGAACCAAGATGAAATAAGAAATAGCTCTCTACCGGGGAGTCCAATCCCTTCACAAATATATGAGATATCTAAGTATGCTCTACGGATCTTATGGAAATTATTAACGAAAAAGTTTGCATTTTAAGGGCCCTTAGTAAGAATTCTGTAAAATAGAACCATCCATGAAATCCGGGGTCTAGAAACAAAATTTTATTACAATTACGAAAAATATCAGCCGTTATATAAGACAACTAAACACGACTGAAATTTCACCCCCATAAGATTATTCTTTGTTTAGTCAAAGGTATGACTTTGCATGATAAGTTTTTCAGCTAAAGTAAATTTGAACACCCCTCGCGTCCGCCGTTCCCCGCGCACCCCTATGTCAAAACCAATCCTAATCATACTTTATTTTTCGCAACCGCAATACTAGTAGTAGAATTGCGTTCAGTTATGCTTGCCAAATCCATTATTTTAATTTCAGAGTATAAATACCCCCACAATTCATTTATTTGTTTAATTATTCTTATTTCTTTAAAACCTTAAATACTACAATTCTAATATGTCATCCGGTTTTGAGAAAATAGTAGCTAATTACACTCCTTGCATCAACGCTCATGCTAAAGATTACGGTAAAGACGCATATGATTATGCTCCAAGCGGATCTCATGATCATTCCAAGATGGATGATTGTGATTTAACGCGTAAATCTCTCCTGGACCACCCAGATTATCAAGGGTTTGGACTTAATATTGCTCATGGTACTCCTGGTACCATTGCTGGTAGTGATTTTGGTATTGGGGATAGAATGGATATCAAGAGAGGGAAATCAATTTCTTCAAATACTGATTCTAGTTTAATAGTTGAACTTCAAAAAAACCATCCTATTTTCTCACCATGTGGTGATAAGGAGGACGAGAGTATTCCTCTTTAGTTCTAGTTACTATAGAGTAATGTACAATATTGTTTCTATTTTTGTCTTTGTGTAAACACTCCTTAACTACTACATCCACATTGCAACATTGAATATTCTTCACCTTTTTCTCCTTGAAGTAACCATGAATTTTCAAGCTCTTTTAATTCATCTCCCCATTTACTCTTATCAAAGGGATTTGAACTCATTTTTTCCAATTTTTTAAGATACGTGATATTTTCACCCCTTGAATCTTGAGCTTGAGTAATTACTTGATCTAAAATCCAATTTCTAGGTAAAAATAATGGATTATAGTTTCGAGAATTAGGAGAGGTGAACTGTAATGATTTTATTTTCAAGTCATGATAAGTTATTAACCATTCCGAAATCTCTTTCAATAAACTGGTTTTATCAAACCTAATATTGTCAAAATTAATCCCTTCAAGTATTTCATTCTCAACAATAGAAATATAATTTTCTTGATCCAAATTAATATTTTGTAACTTTAAGAAGAATAAATTGAAATCAATTTGAAGCTTAAATAAAATCTCTAATAAAGGAGCAATTAAATTTATTTGCTGTAAATCTGGATTTTTAACATCAATTAATTCATGAGCTAATCCTAATCTATTGAAAAATGTTTCCACATATTTCTTTGTAAATGTATATTGGAATATTTCTCCTCCAATTTCAATTATTTTAGTTGCTCGTTTAATAATTGAATTCTCCCATTCTTCTTTAACTCCTTGTTTAAATTCATCAGTATTTACCAACTCTGATCCAGCTCCTATTAGCTCAGCCAAATCTTCACCAAAACGAGTCAAATTCCACCAAATGGCAGTAGGAGTATTTCTATAACCATATCTTCGTTCATGATCTTCCGAATTAGGAGTATAATTTGGATCATACTTGTCCATTATTGAAAATGGACCGAAATCAATTGTAAGACCTAATACAGAAGTATTATCAGTATTCAATACTCCATTGAGGAATCCATAACATTGACAAAGAGCAGTAGTTTCTGCATTTCTTACAACAATTTCATAAAACATCTTATCATAATCACTCAATTCACCAATAATACTTGAACTAGCATTAAAAAAATCTGGATTTAAATTTATAATTCTATTAAAATTAGCAAATTTACCACCATTGAAGGAGAATAATTCTTGAATGACATAATTTGATAAATCTCGTATCCCTTCGCGATCTCCTCTCCATCTGTATAAGTCGAATGAACCCAAACGAACCCAACTCTCAGCAAACCTTGCAACTATAGCACATCGTTCAACCCTTTGTCTTTGTCCCAAGGTAGACGGCAAATAAGTTAAAGCAAGTGCTCTTGTGGTAGGTATACCGATCGCATTCAAGTGTTCAGATATGATATATTCTCGAATTGAAGACCTCAATACTGCTTTACCATCAGCAAATCTAGAATATGGTGTTTTCCCTGCCCCCTTCAATTGAAGTTCATATTTATTACGATTTAATGAAGCTGATTCAGAGGTATTAATTTTTGGTATTTCAAATAAATTTACAACTCTTCCGTCACCTAATTGTCCTGCAAATTGCCCAAATTGCCACCCAGCATAAGCTTGAGCATAGGGCATCGGGAAACCTTCCTTTTCGAACGTAATCTTATCTTCATAAAACTCCCCACTTACAATCAGTTGGAAAACTGGATCTTCAGATTGTTGAGGATCCAAACCTAAATCTCTCAATGCATTTGGATTGGCAGTAAGGAATTGGTATTCCTTTCTGGGAGTAGGTAGTGTCCAGGAGAATCCACCACTTAACAAGTTTCTTGGTGTATTAGTAATACTACCTTCATTTTTCAATGCTATTTCAATGCTTGAAATTCGATTGTCTGGCTTTATAAGTTTTGTAAACGACGATGTCTTTGGTATGTCGATTAACTTGCCAGTATGAGTCATTCTTTTAAATGTAGCAGTTCTACAGGAGAAAGACATAAAGTGTTCTTATAACAGAGTATCTGAGGAGATCAAAGAGGGGACCTTATGTAGTGAGTATCGGAAGAAAAAAGAAAATGTTGTTGCAAACACCGAGATTGCTAACAACGCCTTTAAAAACAAAGGACGACATTTCAACACGTATTATTGATTATTTGAATCTATATACCGAAATAATAGTTAGATTTTCTTTGTTGCCTTGGAATTAGTTCTTATAGTGATCAATTGCAAAGGTGAATGGAATGAAAACGCGTGGCAATTTAAACAGTAAATTAATCGATGGCTAGGTAATGTGATATTGGAAGAATGTCGTTTGACTAGTTTGCACTATTGCCACTGAGTCGATGGGCCCCCATTGTTGTGAGTGTCGTTGTTGTGTATATATTACGCAAGGCTTGATTGCTCTGTAGGCATTGCTTAGATTCTCTTTAGTCTTCCCTTACTACTGGTTTTTTGACTTTCCAAAGTATAAATAGCACCATTCAAGTTGAATTCATCAGCCACATCTGCTTCGTAAGACCCTGTTGAGATTTCTAATCACAAAGCAATTTAGTTTGCGCGTTGGTCAGATCGCGCGTATTGTTGCCCTAATTACTAAAACGGCTACAGATTATTATGAAAAAAAATAAAAAAGAAAAACTAAAAAGCCCGTCATCCTCATCCACCCATTGCTCATTATCAATATTTCAAACCAGCAGATTTTAAGATCTAGCCGGATTTTTATATCGGACCTCATATTTAACAACCATAGGCATATATATATAGACAATAGACCATAATGAGACCCAAATATCGTTGGCTATTACTAATATTATCATTCATAATTGCATTGCATTTGATAAGTTCGCGAACTGGGCGACACAGTGGAAATACTTTGACCACGATTCTTGACGAGTCGCTAAATAGAAAAAGTAATGATGTGAAAAATAAAAGGCCAATGCCAGGAAGCAGACTTGGTAACCTGCCAGATCAAACCGTTCTGGATTCAGGTGGCGGTTGGTTCAGTGGTAAAGAACGGTTTGCCCAACTTCGACCTTCCAAGTCCAAGACTAAACAAATTAGAGACTATACGATATTCTTTGACAAATTAGAGAAATATGGTATACGTCAATCTTCAATCAAGGATAAATACAAGACGGAGAAGGCACATGAGATGTTTTCAACTCATGTTACTCATATGCTAAATAAGGAATATTTAGAAAATGTATTGGATATTCCTGATAGGACATTAAAACACTTGAAAGATAGTCACCATCGATATGTCACTGAACAAATCCCTAGATTAATTAATGACTATGGTATCAAGACATTTGGTAATATTCTTCCCTCAGATAAGGAGTGGAAAAGCTATCATGGATCTTCTGGGTATGTGTTAGTTGGTGGAGGTCAATATAGTTGGTTATCATATTTAGTTATCAAACAACTTCGGGCAACCGGGGCTGTATTACCTATTGAATTATTCATAGCTACCCAAAGCGAAGTTGATAAAGAATTTTGTGATAAAGTTTTACCAAAATATAATGCTAGATGTAATGTATTTGATTCTTATTTATCAGCAAATTTAAAGAAGAGATTCGATATCGGAGGTTATCAATATAAGATGTTGGCCATTTTAAGTTCAAAATTCGAAAATGTGTTGTATTTAGATTCTGATAATTTCCCTGCTCGAGATCCAGATTATTTATTTGAATCTGATTTATATAAGAAGCATCAATTATTATTATGGCCAGATGCTTGGGCTAGAACTACTAATCCAAAGTTTTATGAAATTGCTCAAGTCGAGGTTAAACCCAACAAATTAAGATATTCTGATTATGATATTTTTATGGCTGGTGGACCAGATAAAGTAAAACCTTTATCAGAATATACATTTGCCGATTCTTGGTTCCATGATTTTGAAAATGCCTTACCTGATCCTACTTCAGAAACCGGAATGTTGCTTGTTAACAAGACTAGCCATTTAAAAACATTACTTCTTTGTTTATACTACAATGTTTTTGGACCTCATTTTTACTACCCTTTACTCACCCAAGGATCAGCTGGAGAAGGTGACAAAGAAACATTTATTGCTGCAGCTCATGTTATGAATGAGCCTTGGCATCAAACTTTAAAGCAATTTAAATGGACAGGATATTACAGTAAAATTGATGGTAAATTTTCATCCAAGGCTCTAGCTCATTATGATCCAATTCAAGCTTCACAGAACCCAGATGGCGAAGATATTGAAGTTTTATTTATGCATTTATCATATCCTAAGTTCTACCCTAATTGGTTGGTTGATAATCATGATTTAATCTATGAGGATGGCGAACATATTAGAATGTACCTGCAAATCAACAACAATGTAGGATATGATTTTGATTTACAAGTGCTACAATTCTTTACAGAAGGATTGTGTGCTAATTACTATGATGACTCAGGTAAACCTATTGATGGCACAGAAAACGTGAGTTTTCTGGAGAATTATATGGGGAAATATCTTGTATATGTAGCACAAGAATTTGATGTCAACGCAGAGAGATGTCAAGAGGTTTTCATTCCTCATTTGAAATGGTTAAAGGCTACCAAGGGAGATAGGTATCTTTACGATATTTATAAAGCCGCAGAAGAAGACTAGATCTAATAGAATTAATATACACTTAGGCGTAAACCACGAGAATTTGTAACTTTTGAAATCTAAAATTTAGGCTAGGAGGCTTAAAGTATAGTGTAGTTTTATAACTGCGGAGAAAACTTGTCTCGCAATGACTGTCTTAGAGGGGAAAGAAAATTATTGAAAACACGATGTTTTGACATTCCCTTTTACTTCGTGCTAATAAGCATTAGTCTCAGTCGTGAGGTAATGACACGTTCTTCTAATTCTATAAAGAATATCTAGCTCTAATAGTAAGAATGATTTCGAGACTTTTTTTTTCGGATCGATAATGACAGAATTCGGAACGTCTAGCCGCCTCTAAATTCAAAAATTATTTAGCAAATAGAACCGATGAAGAATTGCTTGCTGATCTAGAATCTCTTGCCTTTTTTTTATTTAAATAAATGAGTTTGTTTGTTTGAAAGAATACACCATCTATACCCTCAGAAATAACAAAGATCGATATGGAGACATTAGATAGAATACCGACAACTGACACAAACACAATTATACAATCCAATGAGGAGGTACGGGTAACAAAGGAGGTATCTAAAGTTATATCAGAAGTTTCTGTCGTGCATCTTGCAGAACCGAATTTCGAAGAAATATCAACTATAAGAGAGATTCTATTCATGACGTTTATGTGTATGTCCCAATTATTGACTCAGGCAGCAGTATCTCAAACCATGAACACTTCTATCCAAATAAGTGATAGTTTTGGAGTCAGTGATCAACCAGGAGAAATCTCCTGGTTCTCAGCTTCATTCTCTATGACGGTTGGTACATTTATTTTAATATCTGGGAGACTAGGTGATATGTATGGATATAAGAAAATGTACATACTTGGGTATTGTTGGTTTGGAATATTTTCCTTAATGTGTGGTTTTGCCGGATTAACTAAATCGACGATATTTTTTGATATAATGAGAGCATTACAAGGGGTTGGTCCAGCTATAATGATGCCCAATACTCAGGCGTTGATTGGATCCTTTTATCCCGAATCAAAAAAGAAACACATTTGCATGGCTTTATTTGGAGCAGTTGCTCCCAATGGGTTTATTATCGGGGCGCTTTTCAGTGGACTTTTCGCAGTGAGAGTTTGGTGGGCCTGGACATTCTGGGTATGTGGAATTATAAGTATAATATTTGCCATTATTTCATTCTGGGTTATTCCAAAGAGAATAGGATGTAAATCTGAGGGTTCGTTCGATTACTGGGGATCGGTTTTCGGAGTCAGTGGATTGGTACTCATCAATTTTGCGTTTAATGAAGGACCAAATGTTGGGTGGGAGAAACCTTATGTTTACGTACTTTTAATTGTTGGATTTTTGTCCATGGGAGCTTTCTATTTTGTTGAGACTAAAGTGAATGACCCTTTGGTTCCTCCATCAGTACTAAGGGGAGACACTGGATTCATATTAGGATGTATAGCTGCTGGTTGGTCATGTTTTGGGATTTGGTTGTTTTATCTATTCAGATGGGCCCTCCTAGTTGATGGAAATGGACCTATATTAGCAGCTGTTTTAAACATCACATGTGGTCCAGTGGGATTCATAGCCGCAATCGGAACGGCAGTTCTATTACACAAGATACCATCAGCTTGCGTCATGTTTTTAGCAATGTTGGCATTTTTTGTAGGCAGCACCCTTATGGGAACTAGACCTGTTGGACAAATATTTTGGGCTCAGAAATTTGTTAGTTTAATAATACAACCTTTAGGAATGGATATGTCGTTTCCTGCTGCTTGTATTTTATTAAGTTCAGCATTACCTAAACATCAACAGGGAATTGCTGGATCTTTAGTATCTACATTTGTAAATTATTCGATTTCAATCGGATTAGGTTTTGCAGGAACCGTTGAGCGTTACACCACCAGAAATATGGAACCAAACCTTCAAACTACTATTCATGGTATGAGAAATGCATTCTATATGGGTATGGGGTTGGCGGGACTAGGTATTATTCTATCTACAATATTTATGTTTATTCAATTGAAAAACCGTTCCAGAGCAGTAATCAAGGAAGAGCCAATTGAAAGCGATTCAAACGGTGATTCATTAGACGAAATCCACCGTTTTCCCTGATTTTATAGATTTATAGAGTAATTATTAATTGAAATAGTTTAATGTTTATATCTTCATTAGTGGGAAACTTTGATAAGAAAAATCCGACAAATATTACAATCTATGCGCGCTAGTAAAGAACGTTTGAACGAACCCTTTTTTGAACCCATCTTTTCAATAGAAATACGAAGCATAATGGCAGTACCACCAGTATTAAAATCACCTTTAGCCAAATCGTTAAGGATAGCTTTAATCCAATTGAAAGCCGGATCCGACAAAACCGCCAATTTAACCAAGGTTACTAAATTTGTTGAAGATGCAGTGACAAATTCCCCCACCCTTGATTTGGTTATGTTGCCAGAATGTTTTAATTCTCCATATGCGGTCAATGAGTTTAGAAATTACGCCGAAGAGATTCCCACAGGAGAAACAACAACTCTTTTGTCATCTTTAGCCAAAAAGCATAATATATTCATTATAGGAGGCTCAATTCCTGAAATTGCCCCCAAAGAAGGCAACAAAATCTTCAACACCTCTGTTACATTTTCACCCGAGGGAGAAATCATCGCCAAGCATCGAAAAGCTCATTTATTTGATATTAATATCCCCAACGGGATCACATTCCAAGAATCATTGACATTAACTGGTGGTGACAAAGCTACTGTATTCAAATTGGGAGAGTTTGGAAATGTGGGATTAGGTATTTGTTACGATATTAGATTCCCCGAACTTGCTTCAGTTGCATCCCGTAGCCCATATAATTCATTCGCAATGTTCTACCCTGGTGCATTCAATACCACCACAGGACCCTTACATTGGCATTTGTTGGCCAGAGCTCGTGCAGTGGATAATGAAATGTATGTCGTTGTCTGCTCACCAGCAAGAGATGTTGAAGGTGGTGGATATCAAGCATATGGCCACTCTTTGGTAGTTGATCCTTCTGGAAATATCATTGCGGAAGCCGGTGAAGAAGACGAAGAGATTATCTATGCCGAATTAGACAAGGATGTGATTCCTAAAGTCAGAGATGGAATTCCTGTTCATTATCAAAGAAGATTTGATATCTACGGGGACTTTGTCGGTGAAGGTAAGGTCAAGGTTAGTGACAAATAGTTCTAGATATAGTATTTCGATTAGACAATAGAAGTTTATAAGCCCTAGTTGGAAAATTATTACCTCCCAACACAAAATTACACAATTTTGATAACAATGAATTTCTCAACAAGAGCAGCGATGTTTCTTAAACCCGCGCCATTACAAGCCCACGACAAGTTCCAATTTCGGAAGTATTACCGGAAGAATTATTATCTATTTCCACTCCCGAGAATCTCGTTTATTGTTCCGTGTTTTTAAGTTGTAGTGGAGTATATAAAGGGAAAAAACGTCAACCTCCTCAAGTATTTATTTCTTGGCATACCCTCATTGCAAAAATGGCTACAATTAAGTTAAGCAACCACTCTGAAATTCCTGTACTTGGTTTAGGTACATGGCAATCATCTCCTGAAGAAGTATACACTGCCGTTCTTCATGCTCTTAAATTGGGATACCGCCATATCGATACTGCATTTGCTTACGCTAACGAAGAGAGTATCGGTAAGGCCATTCGTGATCTGGGTATTGCTCGTGAAGAACTCTTCGTCACCACTAAGTTATGGTGTACCTATCACCAAAATCCAGCTACAGGGCTTCACGAAAGTTTGAAGAATCTAGGATTGGATTATGTTGACTTGTACCTTATGCATTGGCCAGTTCCTTTGAATCCTAAAGGAAATGATCCTAAATTTCCTACTTTACCTTCAGGAAATCGTGATATAGTTCAAGATTGGAACTTCATTGATACTTGGAGAGAAATGCAAAAGTTGGTTGACCATGGTGCAAAGGCAATTGGTGTATCTAACTTTGATATTTATAATTTAGAAAGATTATTAAATGCTAGTCTGACAACTATTGTCCCTGCTGCTAACCAAGTAGAGTTACACCCTCATTTACCTCAACATAAATTGTTGGCTTATTGTAAAGAGAAGGGTATTGTTTTGGAAGCTTATAGTCCTTTGGGTTCTACAAACTCGACACTTTTAACTGAACCTACTTTGGTCAAGATTGCTGAAAAGTATCATGTACATACCGCCACAATTTTGATTTCATGGGCTATTTGGAGAGGTACTGTAGTTTTACCAAAGTCAATCACCCCAAAGAGAATCGAGAGCAATTTCCAAGTCATTAAGTTGGCCAACGAAGATGGAGAACTTATTGACAACTTATACAAAGATATTGGTATCACTAGAGTTATCAACCCTAATTGGTACCCAGAAGTGGTTTTCCATTCCGATGAATAGTTTACATATATATCCATAAATTTATACAATGAAGATATAACCAAAAAAAATTACAAGATACCAAAAAGTCAAACTCAATAACGAATGTAAATGTATATTTTCCTTATTTTCTCTAAATCAAACAACTTCATTTAGATTTCAACTAATTTAACATAATTGGAAGGACAAATACCCAACTGCCCATTTGGTCTTCTTGCCTGCCACCATTTTCCATCGATATCATCAACTTCTAAAATCTCATCTTTCTTAAATGAAATCTCATTTTCATCATTCGGATTGGCTTCATAGTTGTAGAGCGCCTTAGCCCTATATCTGAATGTCACTCCCGTACCAATTTCGGATTCTGGATAGAGCGTAGCTCTTTTATTATTCTGAGTGAGATCCCTGGTAGGTATATCGGATGAATTTTCAAGACCATTCAATTGAGATGACGACATGTATTGCTTAGAAGCTGGCCTTGCGCTGGCAACTGACGAGTATCTTTGTTGGTTGTAAGAATTGACGGGGATGGCGGGAGCACCCATGGCAGTCATTTCTTCAGCACCAGTATATTGCTCTGATTTCGTATTGGCTCTAATCAAATTGTCATGAAGGGTGCCTTGGTTTCTGATACTGAAAGAATCAATAAATTGATTAGTTGGAGATTCAGGATGTCCCCCGAAATATAGGATCCAAAGTAAATTTAAAATACTTAAAAGAATAGATCCAGCAGCACAAGTTAAGTTTGCACTGGAGTTTGTGTTGTAGATAAGGTTGTTCACCGTGTTTGTGTTGTAGACAAATGCAATCGATATAAGTCCCACAAGGGTGAATTTATATAATTCAATATTATTGTTACAGTATAATAACAACACAACTAGTATTATCACGGCTTGGTATGCTAATCCCCACCATGAAAGGTTCGGAAAGTTCTTTTGAGTGGAAGCACCAGCACCTGCTATTGACACTATCCATGAAATGATACCAAAAGATATGGTGGCTATACCGAATGAATCTCCTGTCAAATTGGAAAAGCTATATCCCATTGTTGTTTTGATTTAGTGTAGAAGTTTAGGTAGTGATAATTTTGAAAAGATAGAATGTTTTTTTTCTTGCGATCGGCAATAGGTATATGATCTGTCAAAGTAAGCTATGATTTGTAGTTGCTGTGTGGAGGTTATCAAATCTGGTGGTTTGATATCTGGCAGGTAAAGTGATTTAAAAATAAAAAAAGAATTGAGACGTGTGTCTAACCCAAAAAAATTTTGTGAAGCAAAAAAAAAAGGAAAAATTTCTTTGCCATTGTTTTGAAGGTGGGTTGTTAAGTCCATTGTATACAGGATAAAATGGTTGGGATTAACTATGAATGTGTTAAACTCGTCTAATAGCTGCAACAACTACCAAGAATATACGTTATATTGACAGCAAAAGGTGGTTTAGATTATAAAAGGGGAATCCTTGGATGAATTTTGGAGTACATGTTAGTCTCCAAGTACTAGTATTCAGTTTAAATTTATTCAAGGAAATTTCCAGGCTATCACTTCAATAATTTTAAAGGGTATCTGAATTTTGTTCCTGATTCCTGTGATCGAGATCTAGCCAAGTTTTTTTTGTGGGATCGTATTGTTTTTTTACGTGTCTTGTTTCTCTTCGAGTATTATTCTTTTTGTGTGATAAAGAAACTTAAATTCTCACGTGAAACCTAATGAGCCTGTTCTTTGGCATTCTTCGACATATGTTCTAGACTTATACTTCCTGGTAGGGAGAATAGGCTATAATATTCAATTTAGCATTTGCTATGGCGATCAGAAAATTTGGTAAGTAATCTTAGTTACTGTGAAGGAATATCTTCAACTTTTCTACAAAATTTTTTTGAAATTAGTAGAATATACTTGTCGTTATGATTCCGTTTACTTTTACTCGTCCAAACTATACATGCCTAGCTACTAGGTCGATTAATAATTCCCTAAGAAACTAGCAAGATCACGCAAATTTAGATATCAACAGTAAGAGAAATGAAATATCAAGAATGTTCGGAGATAACTTTGGCACGTGACCCATTTTTACCTGAACAATTGAACTTTTGTGATGGTATTGTTTTATTTTTGGGTTTGCTTTCATTGGATATTGATTCAAAAGAAATATGTCATCTACGATTTATTGGAATTTTAAATTTCTCTGTTTATGCCCTACGTAAGAGCGGACATTAATCCCCTTGTACTAATGTGACATTGATCGAAAAAACGCAAGCGACCAGTCAAACGAAAATTAAACGGGATATGACTCAAACACCCGAATTCTTCCGCAGCAAATTATATTTCATCTTAATACAACACACAATGGTAACTTCCTTTACTTTCCTTCCAGCCTTATGTTCCTAGAAATTCCTTGTGTTAATATTTTGGGTCATGCATTTGTTATTTCGTATTTCGTTTGAATTAACCCGAAACAAACTAAACCATATTCCGCATTATGTAATTTCAATTATTTTTTGAAATCCGTTGCAATTTTCGGACTTTGAGAATAGTTTTGTTTCATAACCACACATATCTTTAACCTTCCGTTCCATGGAAACAAGGAATAATCAGGGAAATATTGCTTGGCAGTTGGTGGGATTCGGATGACAGTGTTTACAAATTGAATCTTTGACCCTGGTATCCATGGTTATCCAGTAGCTTTGCTACAAGGGTTCTTGTTGGGATCCTCTTGCAGCCATGATGAAAAGTAGAAGCAACTCATATCATTGCTCATACCAACCCCCTCTGACAATTTTACAATTTTGTGTTTTATACGTACTCATCACGATTAGAATGAATGCAAACAATCAAATTTTGAAAAGGCGGTTTTATCGGGTTTGCACGGAGATTATTCATTTTTCTTTTTTTGTTGCTATTATCAGAAGTCGCAGCCATGAAAAATAATTACCCATCTATGTTAAAGCCCGCGCTCAAGGGATTCCCGACAGTCGAGCAATTTACGTTGATTTTAGTTATGTCGCCCTTATTTCAAACCTTAGTATAAATATTAGAAAGGATTCCGTTGATTCCACTACTTTCAAAAGAGCATCCAGACCAAACATACTTTAAAAAATGATCACAACAAGAATAACTTTAAATAAGCAATTGCCAATATTTACTACTTCACTATGTAGATACGCACTGACGCTGGTTCCCCATAATCAACCACCTACAACTGAACAAAAACCTAGTATTTTTGATATTCGTACCAGAGTCTTTCAAGAATCAGATATTGAAAAACATAACGACAAACAATTCATCTCCCACCCAATTTTCCCCCATCCTTCGTTCCCACAAGAAGAATGCGAAAAGGTAATGTTTGAACATCGTGAACCAAAAACTTTGGGCGATAATATCTCTTATCATGGGATGAGATTTTGTCGTAGTGCTTTTGATAAAGTTACAGGATATAAAAAGTTGACTGGAAATGATATTGCTGAATATGATGGTACTAGATATCAAATGACCGAGGGGAAATGGCTCACTCGGGTTATATTTTTAGAATCAATTGCTGGTGTGCCAGGGTTTGTAGCTTCTTTTATTCGACACTTACACTCTTTACGTCTTTTAAAAAGGGACAAGGCTTGGATTGAAACTTTATTAGATGAAGCTTATAATGAAAGAATGCATTTGCTTACCTTCATCAAGTTAGGAAAACCTAGTTGGTTTACTAGATCAATTATTTATGTCGGTCAAGGAGTTTTCGCTAATATATTCTTCTTATGTTACTTGGCAAATCCAAGATTCTGCCATAGATTCGTGGGGTACCTTGAAGAAGAAGCAGTTAGTACTTATACTCATTTGTTACATGAATTAGACACACCTGGTAGATTAAATGGGTTTGATAAATTAAAAATTCCCGAAATTTCTGTTCAATATTGGCCTGAATTGACTGATAAATCTTCATTTAAAGATTTAATTCTTAGAATTAGAGCTGATGAAGCTAAACATAGAGAAGTTAATCACACTTTAGCAAATTTAAATCAAAAGTCAGATAGAAACCCATTTGCCGTACAAGTTGAAGGTTTTGATAAACCACAACCTAACTATGGTCTAAAAGTAACCAAAGGTACTGGTTGGGAACGTGATGAGTTGAAACTTTAGGTTTTTTACGAATTTATAGTTACGTAATATAAACGAAATTATGGCAAATTAAGATAGGATTAATCTCTTGCTGAACTCTTTCTTTAGATGTACACAAACTTACACCTAGTTCTTGAAAGGAGATACCAGCTAGCTACATGCTCAGTGTTAGTTTTATTCTATTGGAAAATTTATATCTCACTTTGTTGCTTTTACTTTTTTAACACATTTCGCAATAATGTAATTATTGTTAACACTATCTGTCCGTATTTGGGCAGTTAGCTCGGGCTGGAGCACGTGACTTGTTAGAAAAAATTTGACGTGAGGGGGCACGATATTGATATAAGATAATTAATTAAGAAAATCGTTCTGACTTCAGTGTTAACTCGTTCTTCTACTGGTTAAAAGTGTTAAAAGCCTTAAAAGGAGTTAGTTGTTGTCGAACTTTCTACAGCGACGAGCGCGAATTTTCTCTTTTGTAGAAAAAATTGTTTGCACTGCGATTTTTACTGTCCTGCATGAGCAAGTTCCGGATTGTTATTTCCGTCTCTACCAGGCGCGACACATAGAAAAACCGACACTCCCCCTTCTTTCTGACATTGATTTGATGTCTAAAAGACTGGTTTGCATCATGGTCGTGGATGTACATTTTAATATATTTTTAATTTCTTAGATTCAATGATCATTCATCTCTGTACTGTAGCATGTTCATTGACGCTGTAATTCTCCACCGACAATAGTATAATGAACAATTTAGATTTTGCATCAATCCAAATTACTTTAACTCAACCCCATATTTTTTGATGAATGAGTCTTATGTAAGTAGTTCGGTAATTCATTTTTTCACTATTGAAGTATATTTATTATACTTGGATAATACTACTTTGTCAATTGATTCGTTAATATCTTTTCTTGGAGGTAATTCTCATCCAAGAGTCAGTTTCTCGAATCTAATGCCAAGATGGTTTGAAATTAAATCTAAATTCTATGTATTAATCCATATCGCTTTTAAAACTGGTGCAGATCTCCTCATAAGATGCCATGACATATACATCATTGACATATACTGCGGCTATTGTCACGTCGTCAGATGATTCTTAACGTTTTCATTAAAGTAAGCACTGACAACATCCAAATGCTGGATCTTTTTCCATTTGCAGCAATGTTAGCATTCTTATTGAGGCAAGACCTACAACGGATGTAGAAATTTTGGTCCGATCATAGTCTCTCCCAATAATTTCATTACTCCACTTGCTACTTGCAGGGCTCTTAGTAAACTTCGCCTATCTCATATGTGAAAACAAACCCCGTGGGAATGAGTTTCCTAACCTTGGGAGTTTCATCTTGATTCACTTTACACTTATCGATTTCATCGACCTCGCCTTTTTATTTCGGATTATCACATTTTGACATCACCCATGAAATAATAGGCAGTGTATAAGTCGTACTCCACTAATTCTTTCTTGTGCCTTTTGTAGCTTTGCAATACTCGAATAGGTATAGTTGGCTCATATTTTTACATCTGACAGATAACTTTGTAATCATTACAGACCTCGTGGTTTTGAATTCGTTTTCAACTTGAAGTTGAGCGTGTTTACCCCCTCTGAGTTTCTGCTGAAGAATTGGCAATTTGGTCTTCATGATCCAAATTGGCTTCATGGTCAATAACCTGTGGGATGAACTTTTTCATTTTCAAAGAATTCCTCTGAGGTTTCTTGTACCATGCCTTCTTCGGCTCCACCCTTTTTCTCACGTTCCTGTTTTTCAGGTGTTAACACATTTGGTTGTGAGATCTTTTGATCCAAATGCGAATTGTTTCAGTCTGCGGCTGGCTCAGAAATTTTTATTCGTTCCTTCCTCCTTCGATTCATCTTGGAGATCCGCGCTCGGTTCTTGTCGCCTAGTCTTAGACAACTTAAACTTAGACAAAACATGACTGGAAATGTCTTGAGCGTTTCTTCCTTACGACCGTACATCCTTAGCTATTTTCTCCCCCTCATTTCTAGGAAAGAGTTTTGCAGTCGGCCCTGTTTGGGTTGTCTCGATTGTCACTTTCGAAACAATTGTAGTCGTTACAATATAGCCGTATAATCTCCGAAATGATCTTCCAGATGTCCCATGTGTTAAAAGTAGGTTTGGAGCGGAATGCGGTAAACTTGGGATAACCCCGGTCTTATCAGACTCTTATTTTGAAGTCTAAGCAATAACCGTACCATATTCCACATCTGCAATAACTTTGAATTGCTTCCACCTAAAACTTTCTATGTTTGACACTATTTTGGACAATTGATTACATCGAACCAAAACAAAACGGTGATAATTAAATCTATATTGCAGTTAAATTTACATATCTGAACGGGAGTTTTTCCTTGGAATTAATGCGTTTTATTTTGAATTTACATTTTCCATGCATATTCACATACACTTTCGAATAACGACAACATTTCTTCGAATTCTCGTGGAAAGATGAAAGAACGTATCTGACCGCATCAATGGACTTTATGTCCTGTCGTTCTGCTGCCTCATTTTATTCAGGTGAGTATCCCCAAACACTGAGTTGCTGCGTACTAGGCATTTAAAGCGCGTTGTCACGCCTGTTTCTGACTGCTTTAAGTGCATAGCCAGAATAATGATTACAGTCTTAATTTTGCCCAATTTTTCATCAGTAATTTACTGCGTTATGTCACAGATTTGTTCTGAACAACTAGAATAATTGTCAAGTAAAATAATGAAGTAGCATTTTTTATTGACTGGGACAGTATCTGTCTGGTCTCTATTTTTCTCTCTATTTTTCGTATTGTAGTTAAGCGTTGGGTTGTACCCTTATGTGGTCGTTCTGGTGTGATGACTGCCATGCATTTCACACTATATCTAATATGTCTCATCTCATCATCAGTAGGGTTCACTTTTAGAGTTACTGCCTTGATAAGATACTTGAATTATTCAAGTAACATATGATTTGTGCCAATGTAATTCGTTAGTATTTTCCTAACTTGCAATTTTTAGACAGCGAAGAGATAATAACTACTCGTGTCTGAACGATTTTGGTTCTTCCATTTTCGTTACCTTTTTCTTTTAAGAAAACCCCGCTGCCCTTCTTCACATCAGAACGTAAAACAACAATTCCATTCATTGGACCAACACAAAACTACTAACATCTCAGACTCCCCCAACTTTAGCTTCTACAATCCTCTATGTATTCCCTGTCTCAGAATATTTCAATCCTTTGTCAGACAACAGAGGTGCCGAAGTTTGGTGATGCCCTTCTTTTGGTGATATTATATTACAATTTATAGATGGAAAATAAGCGACTCTTGTTACTAGATTCAATCCACTTACGTTCAAAATTAGCATACAATTTTCTTCTTCTCGAACTTTTTCTAGATGCCACACAAAACGAGTGTTCCTGATGATTTACAAAATTTTTTATTATGTTTGGCTACCAGTGAATATTTTCGTGGTTGCACCATCACACATAACAATTATGTTTTTACTGAAATCATATTAGTAGGCTAATTTAATAGACCTGGTGTTTTTTCGGTTCACTGGCCTCTCAGTAAACTGCTCACCTAGGTTTTTCTTGATCCGCGATCCTTTTTTTAATGCTATCAAAGTTGACGAATAATGCTCTGCCTCCACTAATCTATCGTGGATTCACTGGATTGATTTCTGGGTGCGAGCCAAACTCACTTATGCGTGTTTCTGTCCAACTCTCCTTATCCTCACTTAGACTATAGATACATCTGTGTCGAGATTTCCCATTAATCATAGCTCAGAAAGAATTTTATTTCCTGAATACCAGCTTTATTTGAAGTTCCTTCGGTAGCAGACATTTTTATTTCTTCAGGTATGTAACTTAATATAACCTTATGGTCCCAAAACTGTCTAAATAATTTCAAATAAACAAGGTACTTTTGACTCTTAATCTGTCCGTATTTGGGCAGTTAGCTCGGGCTGGAGCACGTGACTTGTTAGAAAAAATTTGACGTGAGGGGGCACGATATTGATATAAGATAATTNATTGTTTGCACTGCGATTTTTACTGTCCTGCATGAGCAAGTTCCGGATTGTTATTTCCGTCTCTACCAGGCGCGACACATAGAAAAACCGACACTATCATCCAAGCAAACGAAATCATCACGTGTCCAAAAATTTAACTTCTAGAATCTTCTATGAACGGTGATGCCACGTAACTAGGCCTATTCTCCCAAAATTTTTTTAGTACAAACAATGACCACATCGCTATTAAACTAAACGATTTCTATAATACCGGTTGGCTTTAAGTTGATGTTGTCCGCCTGCCTAAACGCAAAATTGTAAAAATTATTTTTAATTATTAAGAAGTAATAGCGAGGGGAAAAAATACTACAGAAAGATAACCAAGCAACAAAAAAAAGCTAGTCATCTCACACTATCTTTGTTACGCCAGCAACCACTAGAACTTCTTCTAGAATCAAACGAATATGAATAATTATGTGGAAGGGAACGATCCTATAACCGAACTTTTCAAAACAGAACCACACGAAGACAGCGACATCCAGGTTATTAACAGGAACGCCCCTACAAATCAAAATGCTGCAACTGTTAATAATAATAACAATAATAACTTATCCTTAACACCGCTTTTTGACAGTCCCCAATTACACACAGGATACGACAATAACCAAGTAAGTAATGACAATATCGGCCATATAGAGCTTCCCACAGGGCACACGCCACTCTTTTCACCCGTGGATTTACACTCCTCTTTAGATCACGGACTTATGTCCCACGACCTTCATAACCAAATGGTAATTAATTCCAACTATCGTCCCCAGATTCAACAATTAAAACAATACCAAGAGTTACAACGTCAGGAAAAACAACAACAACAGCAAATTCAATTTCCGGCTCTCCCGCCTTTATCAGAAAGTGCAATACCAAATGGACTTTCTTTAACTCCAAGTATGATTGCTAGGCCAGATATCCAGAGACAAATAGTAACCCAACCACACCCACCAGCATCTTCATCCAAGAGAAAACGAGAAACACCGGGGACAAAGACACGACCTGCATTTGTAATGAAGATTTGGTCAATGGTTAATGATCCCCTGAATCAAGAGTATATAAGATGGAATGAAGATGGTAAAACGTTTCAAGTTTTTTATAGGGAAGAGTTTATGAAAAAAATCTTACCAAAGTATTTCAAGCATAATAATTTTGCAAGTTTTGTAAGGCAATTGAATATGTATGGTTGGCATAAAGTTCAAGATATCAACAATGGAACTTTAAACCAGAATGTAAGTAAGGAAAAAGGTGGCATAGAAGAGACTTGGAAATTTGAAAACCCAAACTTTATACGACATAGAGAAGATTTGTTGGAAAAGATTGTAAGAAACAAAGGTGGTGAAGAAGGTGGAAGTGGGGGACCGATGAATGAAGACGTAAGTCTTGCATTAATTCTCAAGGAGATGGAGTCAATTAAAATGAACCAATATGCCATAACGGAAGATTTACGTAGGGTTAGAAAGGATAATAAAACCCTTTGGCTGGAAACTTATCTTACCCGAGAACGAAGTCAAACTCAAGCTCGTACTTTGGATAGGATTTTAAAATTTTTAACTACAGTTTATGGAAGTACAAACGCTGGTAAGATCCTTGAAGTTGATCAAGGTCAGTTTAATCAAATGATGACACAATATAGGCCGCAACCACAGCCTCGAGCCCCACCAATACCAACATCAGCTCCTAATGCTCCATATTATCGTCCTAGGTTGATGTTAACAGAGGAGGCCCACCAGCAAGGAAATAGTCCCCCTTCAGCCCACAGCAACCAAACAGGTTCCAGCCTACATCGAGAGAATTCTACACCTGGATCAATTGAAGAGATAATACGGTCTTATAATAATGATAAGAGCCAGGACAAGAGCCATGAGAATGTGAATAACATATATCAACAACTAGTTAACTCTGATCCTACATCTCTTTCTTCTCCCAGGCATTTCTACCCTGAATTACATGGGAGCAATATACCTACAGAATCGATACCACATACAAACTTTGGTATCGAGGAAGTAGAAGATGATGATATTATCAAGCGATTAGAACAGAATATTAGCAAGGAGAAGCAATCCATTGAACAAGTGCAAGACTGGATCGAAACTTTAGCAAAAAAGAACGAGAATAAGAATTCCCCCAACGATGAAGACCAACAACATGATGATGATTTTGATGTTAATGAGTTTTTAGAGGGCACCACTACACCAGTTAATGTACCTACTATTATTACTCCTGGACTGAATGCCACACCCAGTGAAAGTACTAGCAGGAAAAGATCTATTCAGGAAATATATGATGGGAACGAATATTAGAGGTAGGGTTGTAATAAAAAAATATTGGGTTCGGCTGTTTTTTCCATTCTTTGTGTATATTGTATATATTTTACATAGATTGAAAGAGTAATTCTTTTCGTATAACAATTCTTGAACTCATCCGATGCGTTTAACCCGAAATATGAAGAACGTTTCCAAATATGGGTTTGATGCATGAAGGCTAAAATACTAACGGGCTATGAGCAGCGCTCATAACAGATTGCAAATTGCAAAAAATAAAAAAGAAAAGATATTAATTGAGAATAAACCTTCTTGTTACCTTAGATTGGGGATATTCTATTGTAAATCATATTACATATTGTGAAACTAAATTAGAAAGTAGTGAAGGCGCAATGTAGGAGAAACAGTATTTTTCTTTCAATGGAATTGATCAACCGACGGGTCGCTTTAAAACAGAGAACTATATCAAATTTTGCACTTAAACTAACCCATAGTATAACATTTGTGGTATTATTATCATTTGATAAATGTGTGTGTGATATCATACTTCCATACATAAGTAAAATGAGCTTCCACGCAAGGAAGAAGCAATTGGAAACGCAAATCGCAAACCAAAGAAAAACTCCGAGAAGAGATCACAAAATTTAATTCTTATCACGTTATTCTCATACTTTTCATGCGTATCAGCAAATTGTGTCAAACTAAGCAATATTCAACACATTAGTTCTATAGACATATACTTGATTATACCCTAGACAGAGAGAATCTTTCTACGTTATTCTTTTGATTTATCTGGGATTAACTATTTTGGGCTTAGATAATATGCTCATCAATTATATGCACATTTTATTTTGAAATATTCAACAAATAAAAAGGATTGCTAACTTAGCAATAATTAATCAAAACATCAACACCCTTAATTTTAGAATTCTAAATAGGGAACCGAGAAAAACGTTCTTATGTCTTCAGGAGTGTTGGATTTAGGAACAAGGGTCCCCCAACAGAAAAGGGTTTACAGTAAGGGGGGTTGCCGTGAATGTAAAAGGCGGAAAATTAAATGCGACGAAGGGAAGCCATATTGTTGGCAATGTCTACGATTAAGAAAAGAATGTACTTATCCCGAAGTAGGAGAAAAGGTTCTTCGTGTACTGAGAAAAAGACAGCAAGAACAGCAAGAAGAGGGACTGTATGTTTCACCACCTCCACAACAACAGAACGAAGGTGCTCATTTAGATCAAAGGGAACAGATTATCGAGAGGTCTCTGGAAGAAGCCCAAGAATCAACACAAAGACAAATATATCAGTCTCCCTCAAGTACTGTTTTGCTGCCAATTAACCACAATTCTCCAAATGCTACGCCAGTCCAAAGGGCATCCCTGCCTCACCAAATTACCACAGGGGTACCTTTTACTCAGCCATATCCAAGCCACCCATTTCCTCATATGGTGCCACAGCACCAACAAATACAACAATTGCCAAACCACCAACCTGTTATCATGTACCCACTTCCCGCTGCTCCTATTCAACAGCTTCTGCAGCTTCAAGTTCCTCCTTCGGTAGGGCAAATTCATCCTTCATCGGTCAATCCTGGATTCCAAGCAATTCATACTCAAGTCCCAGCTCCATACATAGGGCAGAATCAGCAACAGCAAGTAATAATTCAACCCCCACAAGAACCATCAAGTGGTGCAATATATCCTGTATTTGTCCCCAACCATATAAAGAAACCGTCTATTGTATTACCAGCTCCATCATCCAGCTTGCAGGTACCCTTAAATACTTCCCATAAGGTACTGGAGCCACCGACTAAAAAGGTAAAACAGGAGGAAAAACCGTATAGTGGATCATCCATCTTAAGTCTACTAAATGATACGAAGGCATCACCAGCATCAGATTCAAGTATAACCAGGAAGAATGGCCAGGTAACAGATTATGGGTCAGTTGTTTCTGACAGATCAAACTTTGGCACTACTCCCACGGAAGAAGCAATGATAGAGCTTTTTGATGAGCAGGATTTGAATGTTCTTGCTATGGATTTAAATAATATGGTGAGTGGGCTTATGTTTGATATGAAATTCGAGAATAGAAACCATTCTGAGACTGACTGTGAAGATACATCAACCAATTCTGTCGAGGTTACTCCAATTCTTAGTGATGCAAATCAAATTGTGAGAAATCTTCCTTTAGACTGTATTAGAGTTAAGAGGAAGAATGATTCATTATACCTCGGAGAATTTTATAACGAGTTTTCAAACATTATATTACCCTTTAGTTCATATGACGAAAAGACACAATGTTACTTTAATCCTGCGCGTGATATGATACTTAGAAATGCAGCCGATAAGGATTACTTATTAGCTGCGGTTTTGGCAAATGGGGCTAGGTCATTATTCTTAAGAACTAGGATCCAACGCCACGAAGAAGTATACTGTGTATACTTATCACGTTGTTTGAAATTATTGGGTCCAGCTTTAAGTGCCGATGATAAACGATTAACTTCAAATATTGAAAGTGTGCTTTTAACCGTATTGTTGTTAACCACTACGAATGCTTCGAACTCAAAGCAAGACTGGAGGCCTCATCTTAAAGGTGGAAAAGATCTTCTTCTAAAGAATTCCATGAAGAAAATCAAGAGTTCTAACGTTTTGATCTTTTGCAAGAGTTGGTTTGTTACATTGGAAATCCTTGCCGGAATAAGTTCCAAACATGGAGGAACACTTCAAACTGATGAAGAAATTGATTTGTTGATTAATTCGGGCGATGAGCATGAACAATATATTTTGAAAGAAATGGGAATAATTCTAGAGAATGGGTTTAATATAATGGGAGGTTATCATAACGACTGCTATGATCATTTTAGGGACTTGATTAAAATTCTCAACAGAATTAGAAATAGACAAGGATTTGACCCTCAAAATTCATTCGAATATATGAGGTTGTTTGCAAGATTTCAAGCGCAAACTGAAATTGAATTCGTTAATAAGAAAGGGTTGCTTACAGCCCAAGACTTCCAAGGTCCAATACCAAATAAATCACTTATAGATACAGTTACAATTAACAACAAAGAATTTGCTATTTCTTGGATGGATGTAAGCCATCAATCATATGTTATGGCATCTTTAATTACTATACTTTCCAAGTGTTTTCAGGAGCCATACACAGCACCACAAATTCAGTTGTTGACCAAGTCAATAGTCAATTTTGTATCATATTTGCAGGAAATAAATGACGTGGACCGAGATGGTGTTCCCCGACATCATATGAAGAGTGGGTTAATGATGTTGCAATGGCCAATGCTCGTTGCCTCAAACAATTTGATTGACGAGAACTTGAAATCAATAGCCAGTAAGTTTTTCCAGGCGCTGTCCCAAATTGGATCAGGAGGAGCCACGATTGCATTAAGGAGAGTAAATAAATTATGGTGGAAGCGCGAGAAAGGATTTAATACAGAAGAGGAAGATACAGAAGTAGAAGATCTTGTTTCGTATTAAGTACTTAAAATAACTATTTATCTTTATAAATATATGTATTATTATTATTGTTGATCTAGTAACGAATACCAGTTCATTTGACCAGTGGATAATTTTAGTCTTGTCTCAAAACTAGATTCAAATCCATCTTCTTCACTGTAGCTGTTACGTTTTTCTAGTTTACTTTCCAATGAAGTACTACTGTCAGAAAGTGAACAACATCCAAGATCTCTACAAGGCAGCCAATCAAGTTTACCGTTGCTTTTAAGTTCTTGGATGAACCAACCAATTCTCTCAGCTCCCAATCTTGCTCCGTCCAAGTTAGCAGATGTTGGACCCATTCTTAAAGATGCGTTCTTACCCAGCATGAACAATGGAACATCATCGTTCCATTGCAAATTATCAGTTAGACAAGGAAAGCCCTCAACTATATCAATTGGATTTTCCTTTAAAAGAAGACCAAGAAAACCAAGTGAGTTAATATCGGCATGAATTCCGGTTGCAAAATAAATGTAATCCAAATTGACCAAGTTTATGGTTTTCACTTCTTTTGATTTGTCTTTTTTTATTGTTGTTGACTCAAGGGTTAGATTCCAACGCTCTAAATTATCGTCCCATTCTTGAGATTTAATTGTAGTATGAGTTAACCAGTTAAGTTTTCCTGATTTTACATGTTGATTCAATTTCTTGTAATACTCGGGGTTTATCGATCCCCCTTCTCTAGCATCACCAACCATTTGGGCCCTTTCTTCATCAGAATCCAAGATATAGAAGGCAGACTTCTTTACATTCTTGTATTTAGTTACCCAATCTAAATGAAAGTCAAAATGTTTGATCTTTATTTGCCCACGGAACAACAAATATACCTTGTCTATCCTATCATCTAGAGATGCAACATGCGCCAATTGAGCTGAAGTTAAACCACCTCCAACTATTAGGATGCTTCTCTTTTCAAGCTTGGGTTTGGCGAATACTTCTTCTCCTAGGAATTTAACTTTGTTAGAAAACAAATGAGACGTGTGACAACTTCCAGTTGGAAAATGTGGGTCAATAAACGGTAAAATAGGATAATTGATTCGACCACGATGCCCTGACGTCACTACGCATGCCTTGCAACCAAATTGGTTGCCATTCTTAGTGGTTAAGATCATGCCTTCTCCCAATTCTCCAGAGTGTGCTAATCTAATTGATCTATAGGATATCGAGTCAATCTCATCTTTCCTAACAGTATTCTGCAAATTATATCGCTCAATTATATCATTACAGAAATCTTTAAATAAAGGAGTGGAAGGCCTATAGTAGTCTTTCCAATCTCTCATATTGATGTCTATTACCCCTGGTTTATCATGTATACCATTTGTCTGGCTCGTTGGCATCGGAGCTTTCTTTTCTCGTTTCCGTTGTAACTTTCTTTGCTTGTGTTTTGACCACTCTTTTCCCACTACGTTAGAGATTTCCATTAAATCACTTTCCCTTTTATTCATATGAGAGAAAGTCACTAAACCATCAATGTTTACTGGATCGGGATGGAAGAACATAGGAGAGCGGAGATATGGAATTTGACAAGCAGCAAACTGGGAATCCCATTGTCCCAAAAATGAATCTCTTGTAGCATCCAATACTAATATATCCTCTGATCTGAACTTCCGGCTTTTATAGTTCGATTTCATGTGCTTTTGCAACGAATGATGCTGGATAAGGTTAACCTTCTTTCCTCTTTGTTTTAACCAATGGAATCGCTGATGCTCATCCTCTGTGTAGATAGATCCAGGTAAATTCTCACATAAGCGGGAAGCAACTGCGAGCCCACAAGTTCCTCCTCCCACAATGATAATCTCATAAAAGTTTTCTGCTTGAAGTTCAACGGTTTCCATAGTCCTGTTATAATAAGAACCAAGTACGTGAAAATTTGCAATCAAGATAGCGCCTTTATTATATACGCCAAATTGACTGCAAAAATTAAAAAAAAAAACCTCAGAGAACGTAACCACTACAGTTGCGACCATCAAGGTTGCAAAATTATGTACAATAAAACTTGATATTCATTCGGTATATTTTTTATGATTTTCCAACCTATACACCTAAAAATCCTTCAATAATAGCCAAGAGTCCAACTGCTCCAGGATCAGGAATTCCTCCTTCTGCCTTGAATTCTTCTTCGTTCACATAACTTGCACGGCCAAAAGAAGCATGTAAATGCTTCGTAGATTCGCAGCCTTTCTTGGCACTTTCAACTGCCTGCTTCAAATCTCCGGTCTTTTTTAAAGTATCCACAAAAGGTTGTAAGGTATCTACCAATGTCCGCCCGCCCACTCTCGCTCTAGTGTATTTGAATAAACCGTCATATAAAGCATTGTAAAAGGCGTCGCCTAAAGTAGAACTTGATATTTCTTCACTACTCTTTAAATTCTGAACCAAAGAAGTTAAATATATGGAATAAAGACCACCGGAAGTTCCTCCCATGCTATCTTCAACCAACTCTGTAATTCGGGAAACAGTAACTACGGGATCAGATAACCCAGCCTTGAATTCCTTGTCAGTGTCCAAGGCACTCAATATTGCATTGGCTCCTTGGGCTAACGTTTCACCGCAATCTCCATCCCCTACAAGAGTGTCATAGTGAGTAATATCGGGCTCCTTCTCGAGTAATAATTTCATCGCATTTCTCAAGCGTGATTCAAACTTTTTCTCATCTACTTGAAGTGAGGAAGTCACCAAAATTTGATGCTTTACTGGAGAGTCGATATACTCAACAGGTTGTTCCCATAATTTCTCGTTAAAAATCTTGGGCTTCCAACCTGGTGCGTTAGTAGGCGCATCCAAAAACTTCAAAATATCATCCGAGTTAAATATGGTGTCCTCTTTACTGATATTTGTCAAGTTTAGCAAAGTGATGGAAAATCCCGGAGAGTTGAATGAAGTAACAAAATCACCTACATAAACTCTCTTCGGTCTCTTGGAGAATGGCAAATTATCAATAACATGATGAGTAATAATATTCATTTCGAAAGTAGAACTTCCTCCAATATTATTGATCATTAACACGTAATTATCATTCTTCAAATCAAAATTGACATAATGCCTATCCTTGTCTTCAGGAGATACCAATTTGCTAAACATATCCTTAACCAATTCGTCTATCTGAGGAATTGGTTTAATTTTGGTACCAGGCTCATTGTGTATACCCAAGCCCAATTCTGCTTCATCTGCGTCATTAAATTCAATTTCATCACCTTTACCAGGAACAGATGTGCGATCCAAACTTGCACCAAGAGTCACCAAATTACTGTTGACAACGCGACCTAGCTGGCTGACAGTTTTCAAATCACCTCCTTTTTCAGAATTTACAGCAGCTCCCAAAATTTTATGAACTAAAGACGTTCCAGCTAATCCTCTTCTTCCAACCATTTTGTTTTGTTCTCTACCTACAGCAACATCATCACTAACGTTCACAACTTCAACATTATAACCATCACTTTTTGCTCTTTCAGCAACCAAACCAAAGTGTAAAACATCACCAGTATAGTTCTTGACAATTATGATTGTGCCTTTTTCTTTATTTGACTTGGTTTTCACAGCAGCCATTATTTGTTTGGTCGAAGGAGAGGCAAAGATTGAACCACTTACAGCCGCATCAAGTAAATTATGTCCCACATAACCAGCATGTAAAGGTTCATGTCCCGCACCTCCTCCACTTATAAGTGTAATTTTCTGTGATGTTACAGAGTGGGGATTGAACACAACCTTCTCGGAGGGGATCAATTGAACGGCGGGGTTAGATGCTACGAACCCCTTCAATTGAGCAACGACAATGTCCTCGTCTTTATCGTACTTCCAATGCTTCAGTAAGGTCATTGGTGAAATTTAGAAGCTTAATGAAGTCTGTGGTTAGCTTCTTGGGGCAGAATTTCAAGGATAGATTTAAATTGCGCATTTTTCTATGACATCACATGTTCTATGGTACAAAATAGCAATAATAACAGCAAAATATTTCAAAATTCAATTGCTTATGTAGTTTTGTTCAACTTAACACGAAAAGTCACCACGCATGCTTATCTGTATAGCCTGGGGATATCTCGGTCGGTCTTACTATTTGCTAAAAGCAGAACCCTCTCCAGGTTTTGTTCAGTTCTAGTAAAATCAGTATCTGAAAAACAATGGGCAACATACTTAGTAAGCATTGATCCATAAACATTGTTAGAACATCGTCCGGACTCCTTTGTCCCATAACCATCACATAATGACCGCGGTCCCCAAGGACTTACACAAAGTTGTTCAGGGTGGTTTGAGAAATAATTCTATAGCGCAAAGTTTGGGGTTCCGCTTGCCTAATTAGGCAGGTACGGCACGATTTTGCGCGACCCGAAAAAACCATCCTCAACCTAATTGTTTTGAAGCGGATTGATACCAATTAATTTGAATTAATAAAGGAAGCCAATGGGTTCCGCAAGAGTAAAGAAAGAGAAGAAGAGAGGATATAGCCGAGGAGGTTGTCGGGAATGTAAACGAAGGAAAATAAAATGTGATGAAGAGAAACCTCTGTGTTCGCAATGTGCAAGATTGCAAAAGCTGTGCTCGTATCCTAAAGAAGGAGAAAAGGTATTACGGGTATCCAAGAAATTTCTTGAGAGCCACCCAAACCCTATAGTAGAAACAAACCGAAAACCGTTTACAATTCAGATGTACCTGGGACCAGATGACTTTGGAAAGGGTGCCAAGAAACGTAAGATTATGAAGAAAACTAAAATGATACATTTGACGGCCGCGGAACCACCGTCCGATAATACCACCGCCACTACAAGGCATCCCAAATCATCTGAAAGCACTTCATCCATATTTAACTTGTTGAATACTACTAGCAAGGCCTCGCCATCTTCAAGTGTTGATGTAGATGTGGTTCTCGCAGGAGACGCTACTAGCATGACCCGTGGCAGTCCGTCGAGTTCGGTATTGGATTATCTATACAACGATGAAGATTTGAATCTAATTGCTGCAGATTTGAATAACATTGTTAATGATATAATGTTCACTTCCAATATAAACATCGAGACTTTACAAAGTACGATAGAAAACGACCCCACTTTCTTGTTCAACCCTTCGCTTGTGCCAGGGATGGAGAAGTCGATTCCACACACTCACTATGAAAATGATATTCCCAAAAATATACCTCTTGACTATATAAAATTGAATACTGAAGATGAAAGACGATATCTCGAGAATTTTTACAACACATTTGCAATGCAAATATTACCATTTGGAGCGTATGACCCTATAACCTCATCCTATTCCAATCCCCTTAGGGATGTAATTTTGAAATATGCTTCCAAAGAACCCTTTCTATTGTCTGCGGTTCTATCGCAAGGTGCTAAGTTAGTATCAGAACAAACAAACAACAAAAAGGACATAGATGCTTACGGTTCATACTTGTCCACTTGCTTGAGATTACTAGGACCGGCATTGAGTCGAAATCAGGATAAAAAGGTCAAGGATGATTTAACATCAAACGTTGAAAGTATTCTCATCACTGTATTATTATTAACATCATCTAACGCGTCTACCGCCAAGCAAAGTTGGAGACCTCATCTAAAAGGAGCCAAAGATATCATTTTGAAAGCTACTCATAGTAAAATTGGACTGTCAAAGACTTTAATTCTATGTAAGATCTGGTTTGCTGATTTTGAAATCCTTGCCGGTCAAAGTTCACATTTAGGAGGAACTTTGAAGTTGGATGAAGAACTAGATTCCGTGATCAATTTTGCTAACCCGTACGAGCGCAAAGTTTTACAAGAGTTTGGAATGATCCAGTTGAACTCATATAATATTATGTTTGGGTATAATACCGAATGTGTTTATCTATTCCGAGATCTCTCAAAGATATTGAACAAGAGAAGACTAGAAGGCGAAGAGTTCATTCCAAATGACTCAATGGAATATATAAGGTTAATAAGTGGGTTCCATGACCAGTATAATAAAGTTTATATAGACAAAAGTTGTTTTATTAGCTACGTATCTCATCCGGTTCTCAATCTAACTGACACCGTGTTCACAGAATCTGGTCCAGTGTATATCAGCTGGATGGACCTAACACAACAGGCTTATTCACTTGCTGGTCTAATCACAATATTTACTCAGGTATTTATGGATCCACCCGACTTGCCACATATTAAGAACTTGAACGATAAGCTCGTGTCTTTGATCACTTGTTTCGAAAAGTCGAAGGACTACATGAAAATGAGTTTCCCGTATGGATTTCTGATGATACAATGGCCGATATCTGTCGCTGGTGTAAATTGTACTGAGAATAATCAAAAGACAGTGATTGCAAAATACTTCGAGATATGTAGCGAGTTGGGTTCAAGTAGCGCTGAGATCGCTCTAAAGAGAATTAAAATGTTGTGGGAGTTACGCCAGAGAGGTGAAGAGTTCCCCGAAGAGGACGAGGTAATTGAAATAGATAGTGTAGCATATTAATTAGTTGTTTTGCATTTCTGACAGCACCAATGTATAACTATAATTTTACCGCCCAAAATTAACCTGTATGTAAGTAACGAACAAAGATTCCATTTTCGGCAACTTTGATTACATAATCACAAAACATCGTATCGCCATGTATTACCCTTTTCGATTTTTTCTAATGACCTTCCATTTTTAGCATCAAACTAAGAAGGTGATATCGACTATAGAAGGTTATCAGCAACACAACGAAGCAAGGGTTAAACGTTTGAAAGATGGAGACTCTTGAAATCAAGAGTTCACCCGTGGAAGAAGTGAATGGAAAGGAGCAGAAATCATCCGAGAAGACCAACAACATTACTAAGGGTTTCAAGTCCAAGAGATCTAAAACCTTTACCGGGTGTTTTACATGCCGTTCAAGGAAGATTCGATGTGATCTTGAGAAACCCGCATGCATAAAGTGTACAAAAGCAGGGTTGATTTGTTCTGGGTATGACATTAAGCTTCGTTGGTCTTTACCTATTGAATTCAACTCGAGAAATGGAAGTGCATATTCGAAGCTGGTTGTGTTTAAGTCAAAGAAAGAAGGGGCCGCCAAAGGAGACCTAGGTTCAATCGAGGATGATGGAATAGGAAGTGGTCTTGATTTCTTTCAAAGGAGGCAAGTTGGATTTGTAATCTGGGATGAAAAACGAAATTGTAAGCCTTATGAGACTTACGAAGATATGGATCGAGATTTAGGAATATTGCATAATTCAGGAAACGACCAACTCGTTAATCTGGAGGGGAAAACAAAACTATTAGGTCCTTTTGGAGTATTCAAGGGTTCAGGAATACTGAAAAGAAGTAAAGACAAAACGGAAAAATCTACCAAGAGACGAAGGGTGGTGATTGAGAAAAGTTCCAGTCCATATAGTTCCGGCAAAGCTACACCTATTAACAAATCACTACTCCATTCCTCTGCCAGTACCCCTACTTCTGCTACTGCGACTCCCGGTGTTTCAGTCTATATGGATGCTAGTGCTCCTCATGATCAGCTTTGGTTGTCTAACGAGTTGCGAGATGACGCATTGTTAACCGCAGCTGCATTAGATACACAGTTCTTGGATTTCATGAATGCTGAGAATAATATAGTACAACTGAATAATCAAAGAAGTAACTTTAATCCTCCTTATAATTTTAATAATCCTAATGATTTATTGAATTTGGTGTTTCATAAAAATCAAAATATCAGTACTATTTCTCCACATCTGCCACATTCCCAAACACATACATCGAACAGCCATATGTCAATGTCCAAGTTGTTAAATGATACTAGTTCTTCGAGCACAATGATAGATCCCACCAACCAACATCTTTACTATTCTAATTATAATGACTACTATTACAACAATCCTTATTCAACAAATGAGACATTACAGATTCACTTACATGCCTCTCCCAAAGTTAATATTCACGACGACGCAGAAGCTACTGACTTGGTGGATGGAGAACATACTCACGGTACACATATGCCAACTTCCATCATGAAAATAGTTGAAAATCCTCTCAAACTTGGCATTGATTTGTCTCTACCCAGCACATCTTCAACATCACCTCAAGTTGGAATACCAATAACCGCACTACAAGTTCAACCGTTAACGAGATATTTGTTGAATTACTATGTGAACCAAGTTGCAGATTTAATGACAGTTATCCCGTTGACTGAAAATCCTTGGAAAACAATTTACTTCCCACGGGCATTAATGGCCATTGGTGAATTGCTGGCACTAGGCAGAACATCTACTGCAAAAAATGCGTTGTTGAATGCGTTGTTAGCAGTATCTGCATTCAATTTACAATCAAAGTTTCCCAAAAACTCCCAACCAATGAAATACTATTTAAATTTAGGGATTGCGTTAAGAAATCAAGCTAGTTTATTTATAAAGCAATTATTGCATACCAAAAGTGATACTCAATCTGGGATAGAGTATTGTTTATCCACTGAAAAGTATAAAGATGTCTTGTGCGCGGTTATGACCATGATTAGTGTTGATTTAGTATGGGGTACAATGCAGGATACTGGAGTTTACATTTCTTGGTGCGGGAAAGTAATATTGGCAAAGATGGCAAATAAGAAGAAGCTTTCTTCTAAAGCACGAATACTTCATCGAATCTTTCTGTCTTTAAAATTAATTCAAGATTCCACGTGTTTGGCTTTAGAGAGTATTAAAGAAGATTTTGAGTCAAATGTTGGCAGTGGATATGATGTAAATGGGGATAAATTTGCCAATACAACTAGTAATGTAAGAACGACAATAGGCAAGGCAAGAATTGATTTCATTGTTAATAATTCATTTAATTCGGCTACAGTCCCAACGCCTTCCAAGAAGAGTGCATCACCGTCATTTGTAAATAAAAAGCTAATCAACACTAAGAAAAATGACGAAAACTTCGCCACAGATGCATTATATGGATTGCCTAATTCTTTGATTGTACTATTTAGTGATACGGTGGAGTTATTACGAACGAAAATTTACTATAAAGAGACAAAACGAAGATTACCGGATTCGTTCCAAATGCGGGTTGAAGTATTAAATAAAAAGTTAATAAACTGGAAGTTAGACTGGGAGCTTTATCAAAATCAAAATGAAAAGATAACAAAGACTTCCATTGTTCTAGAAGTAGACGAAGACCTTGACGATAACGAAATGAAAAATGTCCAAATAGAGTTGGCAAGTGATTGCAAAAAAAACTTTTATTCACCCATGCATCAAGCTACATACCACCATATTATGTCATTTTATCATGCATTAACAATATATTTTAATCGATTGATTCAAGACATTCCACCTACAAAAGTGCAGACAAAAGTTGCCAAAACTTTGAATCACTTGAATGCTATCCAAAAATTAATCGCTAAAGGGGAAGCTGCCATTATTCCATTGTTTTGGCAAGGATTCATTGCGGGGTGTGAGGCAATTTCACCGAATTTACAAATGGGGTTTAAGAAGTGGGGCGCGGATATTGCACAATATCTAGGGAGTTATTGGGGTGCCAGACAAATTATGCTTGAAGTGTGGAGACGAAAGCGAATGAATGAGGCTCGCGATGATTGGGTTAGTGTAGTACAGGATTGGGAAATGAATTTAATGTTAAATTAGAAAAGATAGGGGTTATATGTGTGTATAGCAATCTAATTTAATTATTACAACATTCGTAAATGAAGGACAAAGACGTAACGAGCTTACATGTGGGATATGTGGGACAATCGGAATGTTTATAAATAGCTCAAATCGTTAAGCTCTTCGTTTAATTGGGTGCCATCTTTTTGTGATCTAATAATTTTTGTTACTCAAAGGGATTCCTGAATTTCGGGACTAAGTACTAATTCGTATTATGTGACGCGTATTGCGGGAAATAAAATTATTTTTTTCCGTGATTTGTTTTTATTTTTTGTTTCACAAATTTGACATTAAATGTTGTAAATTCATTGTTCTCGAAAAGGTAAACAAAAATAGCCGAACAAAAACAAGACAAAAAAAAAGGAGATGAAGGAACGGTTGATTAAGTGACGAGTTATCTGCACGAGTGTTTTCGTTTCCTTAAAAGGGGGCTGTTCTTTTTTAAATTAGTATGAAAGGGGGACATATTGACAAGATCAATAAACAAACATATTCATGCATGTAGAATCACGTAATTAAATTCCTAATCTGGAATAAAAGTTTATTCAAAACGGTTAACTTAGTAGATGTCAAATTTGTTAATGATAAAGTTTATATTAGTGTTACAACCAAGACCAGTAAAGTAACGTTTCAATTGAACCAAATTAGTTGCCTAGTTGGGACAAATGAAATTCCAACTGGGTTCAAGACCGAAAATGTGAGGTGTTACTTAGACAGCTTCTATTGATGAGCTCATTCGTATTGACATTTCCATTGTTTCGCATTGTGTAAATATTTTTATTTATCTCCAACTTTTTATTATCTCGTGTTTCAATTTCTTCCCCGTTCGTGTCAATGAAATTAATGCCTTATGAAATCCACCACCGTGAACCACACACGAGATTTTGGCTCTGTGCTATATAAAGATTGAACGATTCCCACATGTAATCTTAAATTTCTTTTCTTTCTTTATCAATTACAGAAGTTATTCTCTATTTTTCCTACCCTTTACATTCGTTATTAATACCTTTAAAATGCAATACCAATTATTAGCTGCTGCCGCTTTAGCTTCCACTGTTGCTGCCTACTCAAACACCACTGAAACCGTCACTGACTTGTCTACCACTTTAGTTACTATTACTCACTGTGAAGAAAACAAATGTTCTGCCACCGTTTCCCCAGCTCTTCAATCCGTTGCTACTGTCACTGTTGAAGGTGTTGAAACCGTCTACACTACCTACTGTCCATTGACTGCTGAAGAAAAATCTACTCTTTCTACCGTCACCACCACCATTGCCGGTGTCGAAACCATTTACACCACCTACTGTCCATTAACTGAAGAAGAATCAACCGCCGTTGCTTCTACCCCAGTTGCTCCAATCACCTCCACTGCTCAAGCCGTTGTTACTCCAGTTTCTACTGCTTCTGAAGAATTAGAATCCACTGTTTTCATCCAATCTACCCTTTACACCTCCCTTGCCAACAAGACTGCTCCAGTCACTCAATTCGAAGGTGCTGCTGCTAAACAAGCCGCTGTTGGTTTCGCTGCTGTTGCTGGTTTAGTTGCTGCTTTATTATAAGCGTGTTTGATGTGATACAACAACAAATTTTATACCTGTTGAGTTCGAAAAGTTTCTTATTTATATTTCTTAATGTTTAGATAATTTGGCGTAGTTCGGTTTACGGTTTATATAGAGCTGGTTAATATTTTACAGATGTAATTTTACTATGTGTTTATATTAATACTATACTACAAACCTTGGTTTTTTTAAAAAAATTTTACATTAGTCTAATTATCTTCGGGAACTCTAAATCTTAACTGTTGCCCTTCGGAATATATAAAATTCAACGTAGATTCAAACAGTCCTTGTGAAGTCAATTCCAAGTACTTTTTATACAACTTTAACGCAGTGTAAGCGTCTTCGATCGAATCATGGTTATTACTTTGTACCTTCTCCTTTAACAACACATAAGCCAAAAACTTAAGACCCAATTGTCGTTTGAAATCACTCTTGTAAAAGAATTCGGCTGTGTCTCGTATTTGATTCTTAGGAACTTGCAAGTTTATACAACGGAAATCATTATATAACCCATGACCAACAAATACCACCCCTAAATTCAACAATAACCAAAGTTTCCGATAGGCAGTTTGTAAAGTGACCAAATTTTTCGACGACTTGATGGGATCTAAATCCAGTTCTTCAATGCCACTGAAATTTGTCAAATAGTCATGGATCTCGGCTGTATGAACCACATAATCATCAATGAATGCAGTTTCTTGGTCTCCTCTCAACACCGAAACTCTCGCCAATGAAAGTATCTTGGGCTTAATCAACTTCTTGAAACCATCATAATGGACTTCTATTTGTTCAGGATTTAACAACACAAATTCTGCATCAATAGCAACGAGAGTATCTACGCCAGGAGCTTCTTGTCTAGTCAACAATTCAAATTCCTTTTTATGCCCTTCTCTAATTGTTCCGGCAAAGTGATCTCGATAAATAATTGAATCATTTAAGTTGGATAACTTACCAAATGTCTCTATATTGAAATATTCAAATGGCGAATGTGCAATTGAAGCTTCTTGATACATAATAATAACTGGCCTCTTCCAAGGATAAGACAAGTTAAGGACTTCTTCTTCAGGTATAGGCATAACCAAGAAATCATTAAACAAATACCATTGGTCCAACTTGACAAAAGTGACCAACCCATGTACCCCCAAAGTCACATCGGACAGATGACTTATTTCGCATACAAACCCCAACAACTCATATTTTGCACTATTTGCCTTGTCAAATGGACTGATCATTGATTTGAAACTAAACTTATCTTTCTGGTTAACGGCGTAGAACTCGGGAATCAACCACTTTCTAAATCCATTTATTAATTTAAACTCTTCATTGGAGAGGTTTACATTAAGAACTAACACTGGTGGTAAACTGGATATAACTGTTCTGATTTCAAGGGTATGCGGGTACGCATGTTGATGCTGCTGACAGGGCACCAGTCTGACTTGATTCATTGAGTACTCCAAATAAGTCAAGATGTTCACGTTACGACGAATATTTGCCAATTGCGGTGGTTGTTGGGATGTCGTAGCGTTAAGGTTAGGGTTGATTAATATACTCATCTTGTTAAGCATATTGTTTGGAGGTGTAACTAAATCCAACGAAAGCATGGATCCATATTTCTTGTCATAAATTGGACAGGTATTTTCATTACCTCTCACTTCAACCATATATGTTAATTTCATCATATCTTCGATTAAATCTTTTGATTGGACAGCCAAATCAGCATTAACTTGATTGAGTAAAAATTTGTTAAATGAAATTATCAAGCTACGAACATCCTGAGAATTCAATCGAGTCATTTCATCAAGGTTAACAAGGTGATGGGCAATCGCGTCTTTATTATGAGAGAGAACTTGACCGAAGTTATAAATCTTGACGTTGTTCCCCTTAGCTTTGTCCATCATATCAAACAAATAGCCCAATTCAGTCAATATAGAAGAACCCTCAGGATTAACCATAATTGTATCGAGGTCACAAGGCAACCATTCATTCAACAAGTTCTTGGTGATCTTATTATAAAACAGTGGCAGGAAGCGGTATAGTTGTAACAATGAATTTATATAGGAATTATCAGTATGATTTTCTAACCCACAATACAAACCATTAGTTTTGTTATAGAATTCAAAATCAAAATCTCTAACTCCAAATTTTGAATACTGGATTTGTAAACGTGAGTAACAATTAGGAACACTGCTAAGATTGGAATTCTTGTATTGAAATATTGAATCATCAACAGCCTCTGTGATGGGCGCCTGGACTTCATCAGCGCCATTCTTTTCAGTAGGTGCAGATGTAGAGCCATTCACAGTCCTTTCACTTATGAATTTGGGTATTTGAGATTTATTTTTGATTGTCGTTTTCCCTACAACAGTATCAAATCGTTTCACTATATTTCCTGGTCCATACTTTGTCTTGTCATAGTGCATAAACCTACCCCCATTCCTTTCAGCTTCAACAAGTAAATCAGGATTGATTCTTTCCGGAACTCGAGCGAGTTCCTTTACAAACTTCAAATCAGACGCATAATTTGATAGCAACAAATCCTTATAGTAAGGCATTCCAATACATGATAGAGGCACATTATCATCAATGCCAATATGGTTAACATCTTGTGTTGGATCTTGAATATCTGGTTCTTCGATAGGCAGAGGGAAACTGACAAAATCTTTACTTGTAACGCCGGTAGTAATAGACCAAAGATGTAAATTTGAGTAATTATCATTGAATAAAAGAAAGTCTCCGTTATCACTGATTTCAAGATTGCTTAATAATGGATTTCCACCATCTGGTCCAGATGGAATTTGATTAGGCTGTGGCGACAAGTCAGCTTGATAAAGATATACATTAGTTTGGTCAAACATATCGATAAACTGTATTTGTCCTGAACTGGATGATACTATGACAATATTAGGTAATTTAGGATGAAATCTAACCGAAGTGGCACCAGCGGGGAACGGAATGGGCGAAATTGCTCTCATTATTCTTGTATCATAAATGTTTACCAAAGGATCAACAACAAAATCTCTCAGTTGTGGATGACCATGATGATGGAATCGCTTAGGACGTAACGAGTATCCACAGGTAGCGATATAATTTCCTCTTACGTCCATATCTGAAATGAATCCATTATGTGAATTGAATGTTTTTATAGATGTGTTTGAAACTGGGTCAAAAAGTTCTAGGGATCCATTCCCCTTGGCTATATTCAATAGCTTCGATGAATTCTTAACAAGCGAAACATTTCCTTCGTGATTAAATGATGTTAGTGCTGTAGGTTTATGCAAATCAAATTTCATTAAAGATAATTTTGAACCCACCACAACGTCATTCAAAGAATTACAATTGAATGTCATTGAGTTTAAGTCATTGAATAAATCATCGTGAAAGGAACTCGCTGACACATTTAGCTTTGGGATTCCTCTTCTATTATTGAATGCTATTTGATTTTTCAGCAACGATAAAATTCCATCTTTATGAGGGAGCAACCCAAACACGGGACTATCGACGCCAGATAAACCAGAAGTTCTGAATTTCGTATATGGGAATAATTGAATGCTTTGCTGATATGGATTCAATGTTGTATTGGCTTGGGAACTTGAGAACGACTTGGTATAACCAAACGAATCACCATACCATATCAAGTTCTGGGTGGTGTCGAATCGCAATGAAGTTATAGCGGGTGTTACATCGTGTGGTCGTACGGCTCCGGTTGGAGGTTGCCATGCTGGTGGTGGCCTCGCTGTTGGTATCTGCACTATTTCATTCCAACCATCCATTACTGAGAATTCAATATTTATGGGTGAGTTAGAAAGAGAAGTGTATACTGTCGTTAGGATGCGGGATGTCTATGAATAGGATATACTCTATTATTACTCCTGAAATATGCTTAATTCCCTTTACAATGGTGTTAATGCTTGATTCTGACTCTATTGCTGTAAGACCTCTGACATTGAAATGTTTGGGACGTGTACTTTTGCCAGAAAAAAATCAGGACATCAAAAGTTTACTTATATGCAGGATTCTAAGGTTTTAGTAAAACCAATATAAAAATTATCAAAAAAAATCTCGGGATTACAATGTCATCACTCACGAGAAGACTCAATCACGGCCATTGTCACCAAGACAAATTTTCATCCACAATAAGAAATTGTTATTGTGGGTGAAAGTTTGTCTGGGTGACAATTTCCACCCCAAGAATGGTCAGAGTTCACTTAGCTGATAATGAGAAGGATATTTGCTGAACACATTAAAGAGTTACCAATTCATCTACGTGCTACATAACACATATATAAAAAAATACATATTAATGTATCGGAAAAAAAAATTAGTATCAGAACTTCTTAGAAAGAGTCACAAAAGAAGAACTCTTAGTAAGAGTGGAAATACTGGTATAAGTTAAAGAGAATTGCCTTTGTTACTGGTGAACCATAAAATACATTTCATCTTACTAACTTTGTATTGTAAATCAAAAAAGTTTAGAGTTTCAACAAAAGAACGTCCGAACACTAATACAAAACAAGGTGAAGGCGGAGATTTCGTACATTATCATAGCAAAACTTCCTCATTTGTAACATGAATTAAATCCGAATTTTACAGATCGAATATTCCATATATGGAAGTTATTTTCGAGAAAGACAGGATGGGGTAAACGTGGGGAAGAAAATGCGCCTTCCATTTATCCTGAATGACAACGTAATAGTTGTCACCTAACTTTTGAGATTCTTGCTTGCATTTGATTGCTTAGTTATTACATCATTGGATCTATTCCTTGTTCGGTACTTCTCAACCAGAACATGATCTTCCTATCGATACTTGTAAAGTTTCCCTGCTGTGTATGTGTAACCGCGCTAACAGATAATTATCCCAAATTGGACATATCACGTGTGGTAAACTGCGTATGTGTTGTGGTTATCCTTTAATTCCGCCACAATGGAGCGATTTCAAAATCGCTCACCGAAATAATGAATGCACAAGGGTATGACTAAGTGTTGCTCCACCCGTAAGGTCATTCAACCCTCTTCCGAGGTTTTCCTTTGCCTTCCTGCTTCGTTATTACAAATTAGATCCCGTTGTTTACATTTGCGTTTCTTTTTTGGACTTGGTGTGTCATTCAAATCTCAAGTATTATCCTACTGCATATAGGAGATCTTACTGTTTTTTTAATCCGAGGAGATTACTCACTACGAAAAGATAAGCACGCCTAAAAAAAGAAATCTTTTGTTTTTGTGTTAGTTTTTGTACGATTAGTCAATTACCGCAATAACCACCATTGAAAGCAAAACAAAAATATATAAACACATGAGACCCTCTGGAGTAAATTAGTTCTTCTTCCTAACACTCTTTTCTAAATTCTAGCTTATCTCCTTTTACTTCGCTATTAAATATAGTTTTGCATTAACCAAAATATAATCGTTTAATTTACAGATCCCTTTTTGTGTTTATCAGTTGTTTTTTTGCCGCTATCCACGAATTTACAACCAAAAGTTCCCACTTTCTTTCCTTGCCACATTTATAGGATATTCAACAAAGACACTCAGATTATGTTCAAAGCTCAATTCACCTCATATTTTATCCCACAATGGTTCAAATCATCTAAGCAAGACGTTGCCCCCACGATACCTGGTCCCATACCCAAAAGCTTCACGATATCTAACAATGATAATAAATTAATTAACATTTCCATGAAGGAACATCGTGGCAACAACAATACTGAAGACGAATTTATTGATATTCTGTATAAACAATTAAGTTACGCTGAAGTTGCCGAATTGGCCAAGAATAAGAAACAAAAGGACAAGGTTCCGGTTGCTCCTAGTCAACCTAGCAGAGGTAAAGTTAACACCAACCAATTCAATGCATTGGCCACCGAGGATGAGGATGATTATGAAGATTCTACCCACCCCATTTATGAAACATCAAAGTCTGATGAAGAATATGCCAAGAGTATGAACTTTAAGAACAAACAGTATGAAACTGTTCAAAAGAAGAAACAAAGAAATTCTGATCATAAGAAGAGATGGAAAGAACAACAACATCAATAATAGTAGAACATATTTAAATGTCATTTAGGTTTTGCTTGATGGTTATTTTGTTTTATTATTGAAATAGAGCAATTAGGTTTGCTCTCCTTGGTTTTTTATTAGATTATCTACACTTCTTCAGTCTATTGTTTTGTTTTTATGTTTCAACTCTCACAAATACATAAATTTAGTCATTTAGTAATGAACCATGAGCCGAGTATAGTAAACACATGGCCATTCATGTAGCCCATGTGCGCGTGTGTCGTATTTCTCAATTCCGCGCGCATTTCCCCCACATTTGGAGAATCGCATCATTTTTCTCCGGGCGGACAAATTAATTCCGAGATAAGCTTATCCTAACTCGAAGACTCGTTACACTTCCAACGTAATCATGCAATGCATTCAAAATTCATAAGAAAGGAATAAATAAACTACCAAAAAAATAGAAACGAATGCAGAGTAGGAAACCAATTCTATACATGGAAATATCATGCAAATGCTAAAATATATGAAAATCACCTTTAGTCTCACCCAAACAATCCAACAAACGCTCATCAGTTACACATTGAATAATGGGAGGTTTACTTATATCAAACAACTTTACTGGATTCTCCACTCTCCATTCTCCAATTTGAAACTGCTTCTTCTTCTTCGTTGACAACCAACTCCCTGTAGAAATTACCTTAATGGTTCTTGTCTGTATATCAGAGAATTGGGCCAAATATGGTGTGATTAACATTTGTCCCACTTTCCCTTTGGGAACATTACATCCATACCCCACACTCACACCAACTGCCCACTGAAACTCAAATTTTTCTTTGAAATCATGATAGTAAAGAATGAGATTAATCACTCGATCTGAATCCACTGTTTCTACTAAGATATATGCAGTAGCCAACCCAAACTCAAGTGACCCGCCATCTCCATTCTTTTGATTCAAACAATTCGTTAATGGTACCCGACTACCCATAGTTATAACTGGCTCTTCGTAAGATTTGATTTCTATCCATTCATTCGCATTATTCTGGTCGTCTTCATCAACTACTTTATCATACTTATTATACATTTTAAATTCGTTGCCCCCAAACCTTTCGAGCATATTCAATCGTCGCTTATTTACAATAGTGGTGTTCGAATCTTCACCTTTAATTTTGAATACAATATCTATATTGTCAAAGTCGTCTATGTTTAATTGGACAAAGCTATCCACTTCAATTACGTTCAAGTCATCTAGATGAGGATTCATCCCTAAAGTATCCATCAGGGTTGTGCTGGCAAATATACACTTTATTAATATCATAGTTACTATTATGCTGTGTATTACCAAGACCATTTATTAAACGTAGTAGTAGCATTATTCAGAGCTTCATATGCGAGTACGTTATAACAGTAAGATTAGATATTGAAAGTATCGGGTCTCACTTCAAAGAAAGGGAAATAAATTTTTACTTAGTGTGCTATATTTTTAACACAGAGGCAATTTGGCTGCTAATTATTGAGCCATACTGTGGAATTTTCCTCGCGCATAATATTGGTACGCGGATAACTGTGGTGTATCATACCAAAATAGCATTATATCAAAGTGGAGAACCAAAAAAACATTAATTCATTCACTATGAATGAAAGATCACTTAAATTTGACTCTATTTTTTATAAACCAAAATATACAAACCGCTATATAAATGTAAATATATGAAATTTACATGCAAATTTTTTATCATTAAAAAACCAATGCGCTATATTGTTCCGCATCGACATCCACACGACTTTCATACTCCCTAACTGGTTTGCCGATAAATTCATTCCACCAGGTATCCGCCTTTACAAGTCCAATTTTACCTAAATTAAGTGGGAAATTTTTATAACTACCAAAAATGAACTTTAAAGCTTGCCAAACTTCATCCAATGCCAATTTGAATTCTTGAGAAAATGTCCGTTGAGCAGGATCAATTTTAGCAATGTCTTCAAGTGTTTCACCGGTGCTTACTTTATCTTTTTTCTCTGGTTCAACTGGTGATGAAGATGTAGTAGAAGTTTTTGCAACCTTTGGTAAAACTGGAGATACAAATGGGAATGCAAATCCCGCATTTGTATTTAATTTCTTGTCCATTTCACCAGGCATGGAAATTCCCAAGGCAACATCTCGTAAATGTTCCAAGTACATTTCCTTAAAGTTATTGATGGATTTGATTGATCTTGATAATCTATCCAAAGTATTTATCAATGCAACAATTTCAATCCTTCTAAACTTCAATTTATCTTTATTAATTGGATCTTCTGATTCAAACAAAATTTTAAGTGCCGTTCCATATCCGATGGTTTGAATTTTCCCCCACATTCTACATCTATCACAACCAACACAATCCATAATGGCAGAAACGTTTTTGAATCTGGCCCGGAATTCATTCTTCAAGTTAGGATCAATACCTGGACCAAATAAGCTTGAAGTATTGAATAATAAGTTTGAAGAAAGTGCCGGGATGATATCATCGAATAATAATTCTTCATACACTTCGGCCTTATCGGTGAAGTTATTATCCAACAATTGTTGCTGTTGTACCGGTGAAATATCATCATAACCCGAAAGAATAAATTCTTTTAATGGCAAAATTTCATTTAATTTAACTAAACTTTGAGACACCAAAGCATAGTTGAAGTAAATATTTGCTAATCTATCATTAAAATATCCAACTCTTTCCATGAATATTTTCAAATTAGGGTAGAATTCACCAGTAACTGAGTTTAAGTATTCATTTGATAAATGTACCGCTATAGACGCGTGTAATCCGGAAATCAATCTATAAAACAAGTTTTTCTCAACACATTGTTCTTCTTCCTGTGCCCCATTCAACATGGACATTGGATTTGTGTTGGGGAAACAATTTTCCGAATATATCGCCTTCCAAACGTCAAATGATTGATTACCACCATATCCCGTAAATCTTTCGGGATTTTTTAATAAATCTACATATACACATTCGTGACTATCATCTATATGACAATAATCCAAATCCTCACAAACTTGAACTTCTTCAGTCTCTATTGGATTTTCGACTTTATCGTCCTTCTTGGCCAAGTTTAACGCACCTAATTTAAAAGGTTTCAAACTTTCGTTTGTTACTTGAGTCCAATTAAAATCTTCATCGATTTCAACAGCACAATTTTCAGAAGCACAAAAATGTTGAGCATCCCAAAATTTGCATTGTTGTTCAAGATCAACTTTAAAATATCGAAAGTATGTTGTCTTGATCAATGATTCGAGATGTGGACGTATTTCTTGATTCAACTCGTCAATATATGAAAATGTGGTATTACATGAAGAAGTTACAATTTGGGAACAAAATTCGGGTGAATCAAATGGGCAAAAATCGGCTTTGGGGTACTGGTGAACAGTTGCAAATACCAGCAGTATAAATACACTAGTCAACACTATTATGGAGTTGGTTATGTTGACCCTCATAATGTTTTTTTATAGCCCAAAGTATAAAGTTGATAAATAAAGAGTGTACTGATTATTAAGATTGTCTTGTTAATTTTTCAGTTGTAACCAAGATTTCTTTCTTTTTTTTGTCCTTCCTAATGTTTAAATCAGCTGATGGAAAATGTAACAATGGAAGCTCAATGTCGAAGATGAAAGCAGCTTTCTCGAAATTACCTTTGAATAATAACCAATGTAATTGAAAATAAAAGAGAAGGAAAAGAATAAGAAAAGAAGACAACTCAGCAAAATTTAAAGAGTTTTAAGGTGATTACTAATGTAAGCTTTCTTTTTGCCATCATTTCTTGTAACAAAGTAAATTGAACACGTCAGAATGGTTAGGAAAAATATTTTTGTTATATGCAATACAATAGACGCCCCTATAATTTTGTTATCAGTTCATGCAACTTTAGTTAGGCTGAGATATATACTGAACAAGTTACAGACTGTACGGCACAGATCACCTGTTTCTTAAATGAATGCGAGTCCTTTCGGCTTTTCTTACTAATAATTTATTAAGTCACCAATTGTCTCGGATTTATCTACCTAAATTTCTACTTTTTCTACTAATACAAAAGTTCTACAATCTAATCAAATTTAATTTTGGTTGCCTTCTTGGTCATATCAACATCTTTAAAGAAAGCACCATAAGCATTATGTGTCTTTTTCTTGGTGTGTCCACCGAATTTCAATAATTCGTCAGGAACAGGCTGATTGGCTGATCTCAAGACATTACACAATGCACCACTCAAATGTTTTTCTTCTTCGGTGAATAAAGTGTGCGCAATACCAGTTTGTCCAGCTCTACCAGTTCTACCAATTCTATGAACATAATCTTCGACAGTTAATGGGAATGTCAAATTAATAACAACTTTAACATTTGGAATATCCAATCCTCTGGCAGCAACATCAGTAGCTAATAATAAACTGGATTCTCCGGTTTTAAACGCACCTAAAGCTTGAGTTCTTTGTTGTTGTGATAAATCTCCGTGAATTGCCGCGACATGATAATTATTTCTTTTTAATAACATTTCTATTCTTCCTGCTTCCTTTTTATATAATGCAAATATTAAAATCTTGTCATTTTTATTGGCTCCTGATTGATATTTACGTAATAAATTCAACAACAACTTTTCCTTATCGAATCTTTGTACAACTTCAACAATTTGGGTAATTCTCTTGTTGGCACTTAGCTCATCACGATCTCCAATACTTACTTTAACTGGAGTCTTCATAAATGTATTTGCCAATTCTCTGACTTCCTTTGGCCAAGTGGCGGTGAACATCAAAGTTTGTCTAGATTCGCTCTTGGTGTTACCAATGATTGATTTAATATCTTCTTCAAATCCCTTTTCCAACATTCTATCGGCTTCATCCAAAACCAAATAATCGATATCACTCAAATCAACAGCTCCATCATTGATTAAATCCAATAATCTACCAGGGGTAGCAACAACCACATTGGCATTTCTTAACTTTTTTATTTGATCATCTTTGGAAACACCACCATAAATAGCCACACAATTAATTGAAGTTTTTGCAGTCAAGTCAACCAAGTTATCATAGATTTGTAAAGCTAATTCTCTAGTTGGTGAGATACACAATACTCTTAATCCAGTTTTATTTAATGTGATAATGTTATTAATAGCAGGTACACCAAATGCAAAAGTCTTACCTGATCCGGTTTCAGCAACACCAATAACATCCTTCCCACTTAACAAGTATGGCCAAGCAACTGATTGGATAGGAGTTGGTGCAGGGAATTTGGAGATAACTGACTGTATCTTTTCATTTAATTCAATCTGAGAAAACGACAATAAAGGTCTAAGGTTTAAATTAAATGGGTCTTCAATAGTAACTTCGTTAGTAGTTAAGAATGATTCGATTTCTGATTGGGGTAAATCAGTTAAGGAGGATGATTGGGTATAACCTATCGAAGCTTGAGCCTCTCCGTTGATCGAGGTGGTTACTTTGCTCTTCTTTTCCTTCTTGTCTTTCTTTTCCTTTTTTTCTTTCTTTTCTTTCTTATCCTTCTTATCCTTCTTTTCTTTCTTATCCTTCTTGTCCTTCTTTTCTTTCTTTTCTGATTTACTCAATTTCACCTTGCCTTCGACAACACCTTCACCATCTTCTTCGTGTTTTCTCTTTCTATCTTTAAGATCTTTAGCCATGTTTGTTATAATTTACAAAAAGAAAGTAAGCAATAATAATTGAAAAATTATAATATAAAGTTTATTTTATAAGAAAATTTTTTATAGTAGCAAAAAAAAAAAAACGTTTCTTTTGGAGGGGCCGTTGATAATGAGCCGCACAATGAGGTTAGATATCGAGGAAATACACAAGCCACGCATCGTCAATAGAGATTGAGATAATACCCCAAATTCTTGTTGAAATAACTCAAATATTAATTATTCATGTTATATAGTATGTCAGATTACATAATCTGCTGGAACGGACATAATAGTGTTGATTAGCTTAATTGGTAGCGCGTTTTCTTGTTTCTCTTTGCTCCAATACATTTGAAAGTTTGGGTTGTGTTACGAACAATTTTCTGGTAAATAATCCTAGACTTGTTATTCGGTTGTAAGTTCTAGTTAATATTTCTCTAGATGTGTACATATATTGTATGAATGTCTCCCAACATTTACACAATTTGGTAGATTTATGATTGGTTGCAAAAATAATCGAAAGATTTCCTGAAATTTAAGTAAAACCCAAACAAGCTAGTTTTTACAAAATTAAGCTTAAAGATATTAGAACCCTTTTTAATATAACCATGTAATTGGTTAACCATCTCTTTGATGTTTTTGAAACCTTTATGCTTCTTATAGTTGGAGAAGTGGTTGGTAGATTTATCGGTATCACATATACGCACAAAAATGTAATCAACAACTGTGGCTAAGTAAATTTCTGCACTAACAACCAACGAATCTGGTAATGTTTTTTTTTCGTGGAACGACGATTTGACCACGTCTTACCAAGTCGCACTAACATAACAAATATGAAAAAAGTTCAACACCTCCGCTCCACGAGTGTTTTGCAAAGTTTCAAATCTAAATTAATTAGCATTCAACAAACATTACAAGTTCAATGTCTGGTAGAAGAAGAGCATATCCACAGCCCCAGTATGCTGCAGGAGGTCAAGCTCCAGGTATGGCGTCTCCTCAAATGAATCAATTCCAACAACCTCAACAACAGTTTGATCACCGAGGTTCATACGGTGGTGCTGGTGTTGCTGGACCAGTTTATGGTGTGGACCAAGCTCAGCAACAATTCCAACAGATGAATATTGGAGCTGGAGCTGGCGCGGGCGCTGGTGTTGTTGCGCCAGGGGCTCAATCTCCCGGGGCAGGTCAAGTAAATCAATACCAATATCAACAGTATCAACAACCACAACAAGCTGGTGCGCCACAAACTAATCCTCAGCTTGGTTATGACCCATATGGTACTCAACCACAAGCGGCTACTGGATATGGCCAGGCTTATGGTGGAGCTCCAGCACAAGGTGGAGGTGCTCCAGCCATGCCGTTGAATCAATTATATACAACAGATTTATCTAGAGAATTACCACCTCAAATTTCTGATTTATCGTTACCTCCACCTCCTTTAGTTTTGCCTGCCAATTCCACCGTGATCCCTAATTCAGAAACAGCCAATGCTTCATCGGATTATTTTAGAAGTACTTTGAATGTAATTCCAAGTTCCAATGGTCTTTTGAAAAAATCTAAATTACCTTTGGCCTTAATTGTGAAACCATACAATGCTCTTAAGATTGATGTTGAACAAATCCCAGTGACATGTGACACTACCATTAGTAGATGTCGTCGTTGTCGAGGTTATATTAATCCATTTATTACCTTTGCTGAAAATGGAAGAAGATGGAGATGTAACTTTTGTAATTTGTTGAATGATATCCCAGCTTCGTTTGAATATGATGAAGTTAGTGGAACCACCAAGAACAAATATGAACGTGTTGAATTGAATCACTCAGTCGTGGAATTCATTGCTCCTAAGGAATATATGGCCAGAGCTCCACAACCGGTTGTTTATACATTTATAATTGATGTCAGTGTACATGCAGTGCAAAGTGGATTAGTTGGAACTATTACCAGAACTATCTTGGAAAGTTTGGATCGTATTCCTAATCAAAATAAAACCGCTAAAGTCAGTTTTATTGGGGTTGATTCAAACTTACATTATTTCAGATTTAATGAAGGATTAGAAGGAACTGAATTGATGATTGTTAGTGATATCGATGATCCATTCTTGCCATCCCCATCTGGGTTATTGGTTAATTTAGATGAAAATAGACAAGCTATTGAAAAATTATTATTAGATTTCCCTACGTTTTATGAAGATACAGCCAATCAAGGCTTTGCCCTTGGTCCGGCAGTAAAGGCTGGTCATAAGATGATTAGTCATATTGGAGGTAAATTAGTTTGTTTTGGTGCTACATTGCCTAATATCGGAGAAGGGAAATTAAGCATTCGTGATGAAGTTGGAGTATCTGGTAAAGCCAAGGAAGCCAAAGCTCTTTTAACCGCTGCTGATAGTTTCTATAAATCATTTGCAGTTACCCTTAATTCTAGTCAAATCACAGTTGATTTGTTTTTAACGTCACTGGCTTATCAAGATGTCGCTACATTATCGAATTTGCCAAGATATACTGCTGGTCAAACTCATTTCTACCCTGCTTGGACTAGTGCCAAATATGAAGATGTTACAAAATTATCCAAGGAAGTTGGAGATCATTTATCACAAGATATTGCCTTGGAAGCGGTGTTGAGAGTACGTGGATCTACTGGAATAAGAATGACTTCATTTTATGGTAATTTCTTTAATAGATCTTCCGATTTATGTTCATTCCCTACTTTCCCAAGAGATCAATCATATTGTATTGAAATGAGTATTGAAGAAAATCTCACCAAACCAGTAATTTATTTACAAGCTGCTGTTTTACATTCAACATGTTTTGGTGAAAGAAGAATTAGAGTAATGAATCTTGCTATTCCTACATCACCTAGAATAAATGATGTTTATGCATCGGCTGATCAATTGGCAATCACCAATTTCTATACTCACAAAGCAATTGAAAAGGCATTGAGCACTTCTTTATCTGAAGCGCGAGAATATTTGATTGGTAGAGTGGTTGATGTTCTTAATGTATACAAGAAGGAATTAGTGGCTGGAAATGTTTCTGGTGCTTCTCCTTTACAAATATCTACCAATTTAAGAATGTTACCCTTGCTTTTATTCACCTTGACTAAACATTTAGGGTTTAGAGCTGACCGTGTACCTAGTGACCATCGCGCTGCTGCCTTGAATAATTTAGGTTCTTTACCAATCCCTCAATTGATAAAATCAATTTACCCTTCAGTATATTCGTTACATAACATGCCTGATGAAACTGGGTTACCTGAAGTGATACAAACTGAAGATGGACAAGAACAGGCCGCTGGTGATGTAGTTTTACCTGATCCAATGAATGATTCCAAGGCATCCTGGGAAAACTATGGTTTATATTTGATTGACAATGGGTCCGAATTATTCCTTTGGGTTGCAGGAAGTGTTGTTCCTGGATTAGTTCAAGATTTATTTGGTACTGAGAATTTATATGCTATTCCAACCGGTAAGACTGAATTACCAGAATTTAGTTTTGAACAATCAGAATTCAATTATAGAGTCAGAGCCATTATTAATAAGATTAGAGATAATAAGGATTCAATTGTCTGGAAGAATCTTTATGTGGTTGTAGGAGGATCTTCAAATGAGCCAATTGAAATTAGTCAACAACGAGATTTGATGGCATTGAGAATGTGGGCATCAAGTTGTTTAGTGGAAGACAAGAGTGCCACCGATCCATCATATAGAGATTTCTTGACCAATTTGAAATCAAAAGTTAGTCAATAAGGCTTGTGTTCGTGTTTTTTATCGTTATACATTTCATTTTGTTTATATATAAGCTCGCTTTTTTTAAAGTATATAAAGATCAAACAGTATTTATCTATTAATAACTGAAAGAGAATCTAAAATTAAACGTTTCTCATATTCATTACTGAACATCTCTTGCACTGCATTCTTTAATCCTTCATAGTATACCTTCAAGTTCTTGGCTATAGGTCCACCTCTAGCCATTGTTGATGCAATATTCTTTTTGAATTTATGATTCAATTTTGACCAAAATAAAGCATAGAGTAATTCAACTTTATAATGTGACAAGATTACATTCAACATTGTATGTTCATCTTCCATTTTCCAACTTGAAATTATGGTATTCAATTTATCGAAATATTCCGACGAAGTGTCCTTAACTTCCTTCATTATTGTCGTAAAGTTACGAGGCGATTGTAATGCCCGAGAAAGAAGGTTGACATTTATTGTCATTTGTCTCGATATCGTAGCCTTATCAAACACTGAAAAGAATTCAGCGGGATCTAAGATATATAATGCTTGTAAGTTATTATTCAATTTACGATTGCTTGATTGGAGTGATGTTGAGTGGGAGAACTCATTGTTTATCAATTGAGAGCATAGATTAATTAATGTTGATCTTCGACTGATTTCTATAGATTGATAGTCGCGAATAAGTTTCACCAGTAAAATATGAGTGGATGTGTCTTCTCCAGAAGCGCTTTGATACAATTGTTTAATTTGTAAATGAAGTCTTGCCAACCGAACAACATCACCATGAGAATCATCAACTGAAAACGTGTCACCTTGTTCTAATTCTTCGAGCTGTTGTACAAGAACAATAAAGAAACTGGCACTGCGTAACAAATTCAAAGTTTGGTGTATCCTTTTAAGGGCATTATTCAATTTGACTGCTTCATCAAACGGTTCTATGATTTCTTGTTTGATTCGGTTGAATGGTGCATTTATTCTTTCAAGTTGAGGATTAATGTGGCCGGAAAGGATTGATTGGACGTTTTCAATGGTTGAAAAATTGGTCACAAGGTCTTCGTAGTTGGTGGATGCAATTGAACTCATACGTTTATTACATTCGTCAATATCGAATCGTAGTTTCTTGATTGGAGTAGCTAGATCAAGTTCAATGTTATCACTCCCATTGGTTCCTAGAAGAAGTTCATTAGCAAAGTGTATAGGATCGAAATCTGGCTCTAGAAATGCTTCAAAGTCTTCAAAGACATTAGACGAGGCTGTTGTCATTTGTGAGGAAATAGAGTAACACTAATACTTTTGTTTAAGCACTATTGAAAATAATTATGTGTACTCTTTTTTTTCTGTCGGGTTTTCAACTACAAGTGTAAATACAGTTGGTTATCTATAATGATTATACACATATAACTACTCAGTTCTATATTTTGGTTTCGATGATATCGGTTTCGAGTATACCTTACCAGCTTCTCCTTTAGACTTCACCTTATTCTTCTTTCCTCCACGTTTATGAAACATTTTCTTTCTCAATTTTTTCTGTTCCGCTTGCAACTTCTTTGCCAATTGGACACGTTGATTTTTCCGTTCTTTACATGCAATCTTTGCTTCTCTTTTCTTCTTTCCTGGTCGTGATTTTCTTTTTTCTTTACTCTGTTCAATATCTATTTGTGCATTGTATTTGTTTAAATCAAGACATTTCCAGGGTCTGGGATCAGGATATACTTGTTCTATTATAGATTCAATATCCAACGCACACACTTGAAACTGTCGAATGTGCTCTGGTGTATATTTTGTAAAATAGTATGATTCGGGACGTTCTTGATTAATAATTACTTCCTCTGCTTCTTTAAGGGTAATTTTCATTGGATGTTTTTTGTCATCACCAACTTTGCTGTCGTCGTTAGCTCCACCTCCCATTGAAAACAAAGGGAATTCAAACTCCTGTTCGTCTTTATCTACATTTACTTCATTTTCTTTTGTTTGTTGAGGTTCATCGGTTTCATCGACTTCAATGAATTCGAATTCAAGATTAGGTGCAGCATATCCTATCGATTCCGTTTCTGATTCGTACTCTGACTGCGAGTCATTATATAGATGTGACCTACTTATTCTGATATAACATTAGTAACTTGTATTCCTTCGCATTCTTAACATTGATATATCATAAACATACTTTTGTTCCTTCATTTGGTGTTTCCAAGGTTTATAGACTCATCTCGTAAAAATCGAAACTAACTGCGAATTTTAATTTTTCAAAATGTCAAAATGTGATGGTAATTCAAATAAAACTAGAACTAAATAAATAACTAATAATAATACTTATGATACGGAAGAAAAATACAATATATATATACAAGTAGTCGTTATAACGTTTCTACCATAAAGGTCTCGTGGATGTTGCTACAGTGTGTAAAATGTCCTTTCGGTGACGTAAATGATGCGGAATAAATTTCTTGATGCTATTTGCATCCACAATAATATCCAGCAGTTCACCATTTTCAAGCGTCTTATTATTCCCATTCAGAAGAATCTCATCAAACGAACATAAAGAATCCAATAATACTTCTATTGTTCTCAAACCTAAATCTGGTCGTATAATATCATAAACCAAGGGATAGTGCTGCTCAAGCACTGGAATTATATTGTCATATTTTATGAAATGAAGAAACAAGTTCTGGAACTGATCATGTCCTTGTTTTCGTAACTCAGTTATTGGTTTTCCACCCTTGGGATCAATTCCAATAAATTTAAAGAAAAGTTTCCAAATTTTCGACTTGTTGGTTAAATCAATAACCATGTCTGGATTAACTAATTTATGAATCTCATGAACCATAGATGATGTCAATAAAGAAATTTGTAAATCAACCACATATTTCTCATCATCAATACAAAAAACATACAATGGCAGATATTTATAAACCATACTCTTGGTTGGTTTTGAATTAAATTGACTTAAATTCCTTAATCCAATCGGATAATGTTCAATGGTTAAGGTACGTTTCATGGCAATTCTTTGCTTTTGCAATTGCATAGACAACTTCTCAGCTTCTTTGATCAATCTAATACGTTCTCCTTCCTTCAATTCAGCAATTCGTTTCTCTTCTTCAATCCGCTTCTCTTCTTCTTCCTTACGTTTTTGTTCCTTTTCCCTCTCTGATTTAAGAAACATTTCTCGTCTAGCTCGTTTCTTGGCCTCTACTTTTTCTTGCCATATTCTTGCTTCTTCTGCATTCTTGATCTTTAATTCTTCTTGGGCTTTAGTCAATGATGTAGGTGAAAGAGATGTGGTTTTAAGCTTTTGTTGTTGTTGAGGTGGTGGTGACATCGTGGCTTCACGAGAACCAAGATGATCTTCAGTATCTTCTTCAGGCTTAAACATTTCTGGAGTTTTCAATTTACCTTCAGATTTGACCCGTTTGCCAGGTACATGCACCTCATCATGACTTCGTTTGCGTCTAAGTTCACGAGATCGTTTAGGAGTGAGAGGTTCCATTTCTTCATCATCAAAGATATCCTTGATTTCTGAATGTTCACTTAATTCTTGTTCAAGTTCATCATTAGGTTCTTCTTGTTCCTTTTCATCTTCCAAAGTTTTCTTTTTCTCAAGCTTGTCTTCTTCCTTGTTAACTTCTTCCTCCTTTAGGTCAACCTTCTCCTCTTCCTCTTCTTCTTCACTGGAAACTTGAACTGAAGGAGCACGCGAACTAGCTCTCGATCCGACCGCTGACCCCACTCTTGATCCAAGTCTCGACACATTTTTAATTCCAACAACACCAGCACCTCCCTTCTTTTCAACATACTTGGCAATTAGTTCCACTTCCTTAGGATCAAAATGAACAGATCTCATGGCAATTTCCAATGCATTCAATCCATCTTTTCTTCTAGTACGTAAAGGATCAGCATCTTTAGATAAAAGCAGTTCAACTACATCCAAATGTCCCCTTCCGACACTAGCCAAAAGAGCAGTTACACCACATGGACTTTCGGTATCTATATCATAAGGAGTAGGATTCAATCCAAGAATAATATCCACCAATTCAGCATGTCCATTACGTGAAGCAATGATTAAAATGTCTGGTTTACTATCAAGAGTGTTTCCCAGAACGAAATAATTAGCCGTAATCTCCTTGGCATTTTCAGCGGCATATTTATAAATTCCTTTCCTCTTAATAAGATCTGAAAAATAGGCATCGTTGGGATCTTCAATGATTTCCTTGGGAGTAGAAGGAGTAGTACCTTTACGAGCAGTAGCTTGAATTTTCTTGTTAAATTTGGCCACGGCTTCCTCCAATACTCTAATTATATCATCATATCCTTCTTCATCATCATGTTCATTGTAAATTTTCGTTAATGCAGTGAATCCATCAAGGTTAAAAATTGTTGGGTCAGCATTATTTTTTAATAATATCTTGACGGTTTCTAAATGTTTATTTTCGGCAGCATCGATAAGGGGAGTTTCACAATCACCAACTTCATCAGCCTTGGCATTCACATTGGCTCCATGTTCAATTAAATATGCAACAATATCAGTATGACCTTCCAATGCTGCTTCATGAAGACAAGTAAACCCACAGAAATCCTTCTCGTTAGCATTTGCACCACGACTTATATAATCAATCACATCTTCAAGATTTCCCTTCTTACAAGCCCGTTGAAGGAGGGTACGTCCTCCAGCATCTCTCTTGATCTTGTATGGTCGCCCTGATTTAGTACTGCTAGATACACTAGTTCTTTTGGACTTTGGTTCTTCTTCTTCTTCATCGTCGTCGTCCTCTTCTTCTTCTGATTGTATTTGATCATACTCTACACCTTCACGTTTTAATTTATGTCGGTTTTCATCATAATCCTTTTTACGAATTAGTCTACGAACCTTGGTTGCACGAGGAGGTGAGTTTGTGGTAATTACTGTTTCTGCTTCAGATAATTCAATATCCAGCTCATCATTTTCTTGTTTTATTTCGTGTGTTTCTTGAGGTTTTTCCTTTTCTTGATTGTCTTTTTTATCTTTTTCAAGTTCTTCTTCCTTGGTAACTGAAAATTCGTCAAAATTTAATTCAGAATCAGTATCTTCAACAGGAGATAATACAGAAACATCAGGGAGTGACTCTGATTTTATAATCTTTACAACGGGCACGGGCGTAACTCTCTTTTCTTCTTTAACTTCAGGTTGCTCGCGTTCTTCATCAGCAGCTTCAGGCTGTTCAATCTCTTCCTTATCTTCCTTTGGTTCTTCTGCGTTTTCATCGACTACCTCAGTAGTTGATTCTTCTTGCGACTTTAATTCTTCTGGTTTCTGGTCAAGTTCTACCACTTGCGCTGACTCTTGCTCTTCCTTCTCCAGTTTAGTTTCAATTATAGGTTTCTGATCTTCGGTTAGTGGTGATATCTCCTTTTCAAAAACAGGCTCCAACTGTTGTAACAATTGTTCTTCCTTTTTTTCTTTAGATGTTTTCAAATAATCCATAAAAGAAGTCTTTTTCATATTTGGTTCCGATTTTTTAACATCTTCTTTAGGAACTACAGGCTCTTCATGTAGTTTGTTATATTCTTCTGAAACCTTTTTCAATTCTGTTGGTGAAGAAGACGAGGAAGATTTACGTGATATTGGTTCACCATATGAGCTTTTCCTTGATAAATCAGTTGATTCTCTTCTAGATCCTGGACCAGTACTATCAAAACTAGACTTTCGGGAATTGATATTACTAGTATCTCTAACTTGTTTACTTGTTTGTATTGTGACTTCTGGCTTTGATCTTCGTTCATCACGATAAGACGTGCTTACTGAAGGTGTAGTTGGTGTATTTACCGATGAGGATGGGGATTCCGTGTTTGATTTACTTCTTCGTTCATCCATATAGTCGTGTCGCGAAGAGGCCGAGGCACTGGTGGCAGGGAAATTGGTTGTTATTGGATTCAAACTAGAATATGATGAACTGGCTTTAGAAGAATAGCCCTTCCCATGAGAGGGTGTATGATGAGAGTATTTCAGGTAGGAATCATACCTGTCTCTTCGTCTTCCATAATAGCTCCCTCGGTCTCGATCTTGAACATTGGGATTATTGGTTGGTGTACTTCGACTATAATATGACCCTCCAGTTGACGTACCAACCTTCAGTGTATATGACGACGAACCCGACGAAGAGTCGTACCTTGAACGATATCCACCGCCACTATTAGATCCTGCTCCACTCCGTTCTCGCTCTCGTTCTCCATAGTAATCTTGTCTTCCCGAATAATTAGTTGGGGATTTGCCGCCACCACTGATGCCTCCTCCTTCTCTACCGGCTCCTATGTATGAACTTGTTTTAGACGTGGATGATGAAGACGAGGTACCTGCCGATGAAGCAGAGCCTGACGATGAACTTTGTTGTTGTTGTTGGGAATTATTGTTATCTTTCTTATATCGCGAAGTATAGTAATGATTACTTCGATTGTATGACATGGCAAATTAAATACACAGTATCAACACTACTTTGTATCTGTTTTAGCTTATGATATATACCCCAGTAGTGTACTGCTCAATGTATCAAAAACTTGCAACTTTGTTATTGTTTGTTGTTTACTGTTCTCTCCTCTTTGTATAAAAATTTTCTTTAAATGTTTTTTTTTTTGGTTTTGTTCCTTCCCTTTTAGTGACCAGCCATTTCCGCGACAGCATAACGTTTGGTCTTTCCTTGATCTTCTTACATTTGATGTTGTTACAAGGTGAAAGTGCAGCAAATACATGAAAGTACGTGTCTTATACTAACACATATATCAATTTGAAATGGCTGGGGTGTGCTTAAATTAGTCTGTTAAGATAGCGCCGCGTGTATGGATAAAAATATCTGCTACTCTACGTGCTTAGAATCTGACGAAAACAATCGTAATTTATACTCTCTATACTTAGCTATATATTTTATCATTACTAAATCATATCAAAAACTAGAACTTTTTTACACTTCTTCTATATTTGCATGGCGGATGGAGAATCAAATAATAATGCATTGGTAGTTACTTCATTATTACACAAGGAATCTCCAAGCTCCATTAATTCGAAAATCAAGCTCATATTTGGACATATTCGATCACTCCCAGTAATAACATCTCCACAACTCCTCACCATATTACACACTTGTCTATTTCCCCTTGTACCATTCTTTAATAATTCATATGCTTCATTGACACCTAAAGAATACTTCAACATAAAATATGCAACCACTACACAAGCCGATCTACTAACACCACATTGACAATGAATCAAGATTCTATATCCTTTATTGTAAAAGGAATCGATTTTTTCAATTATTCGGGGAAGATCCTTCAGTATTGGTGACGTATGAAGCCAAGGAACAAATATATACTCTCGTTCCCCTGGGATAGCATTGTTATAATATAAACTCATATCCTTACATTCTTTGGCAACGTTAATTACGAGATTATAATCATTTATATCAACCCTTCCACTTGTAAATGGATCAGAATATAAGAATATTCGATTATTAAGAACACTCACGGGTCCATCAGGGTAGGCATCCAACTGATTAGACTCTTGTAATTCCTCAGGAACGGCTCGTTGTTTATAATAGGCGGTAAATATACTTTGTGGGTTATTGGAGGAAATCAATGAATCTTCCCTTAACGATACGCGTGATAATTCATCAGATAAACTTCCAGGAGTTTCTGGAGAGATCCCGTTTAGTATTAATGGACCAGTCAAACGTGGTGGCGTCGATAGAGGAGATCCTTTGTTTCCTGGGGCGAATGGAGGTGCAGGTGGTGGTTGAATTAATGAATGATCAAAGCTATCAACGCTATTGGAATTCAACAATGACATGTCAATCGATCGCGACAACGGACGAGAATTCCTGGGTTTATTTGGATCATTTTGCTTCATTTGTTCAACAAGGGGGAGTGGTGGCGAAGAAGGGGGGAATTTATATTCTCCTGGTGTGTTTGTATGCACTTGTGGGTTTAATGCAGGTGGGATTGTTGGGGTATGGGTTACTAATGGGGTCATCAAATCGTCATGCAAAGTTCCTGGATTGACCAATGTGGTGGCACTGGTGATATTATTATGATCATCGTTGATGGATAAATTGGGAATTGATACTGACAATTTCTTAGCAGTCGTTGCAATTGCCCCATGCTTACTAATTGAAGGCGAGGACATAAACGATGATGAAGATGACGATGATGAATGAGAACTATGCAAATTTAGTGATAGATTCTTCATATTTCTATTCAGATTTAGTGAACTGGGTTTGCGGGAATGTTTGGGGGAATAATTCATTAGTCCAGTGGCAGATGATGATAGAGATGACAGTGGTGAATTATTTTCGTATTCATATTTAAGTTGTGGTGGTTGCTGTAGTTGGTCGCTTGTAACAGTTGAATCTTGTTCAAACGATGTTGGCAAGGGCATGCTGGAAAATCGAAGAATATTATTAAGTTCAGTTGAATTTGCAGTTGATGTTGTGGTTACAGTAGTAGTCACTAAAGATTTCGTCGCTGAAGGTGTAGCTATAGTTCGATTACTCTTTGATAATAGAAAGGGACTGGCCATATTTGTAGTTTCTCCACTTTCGTCGTTTATTTGGAGCTTAATTAAAAAGTTATCTATGGTAGTCAATTACTGTTTAGTTGTATGGAAGCAACATATGATATGAAAGTAGTTGTATTTAGTTTGCCAAAGGTCCAATATATAAAAATCGGGACCAGGAAAAACTTTTTTACTTTGAAGTTGGTGGAGGTACAGCAAAGAATTAAGGAAATTTTAGTATATGGTTTAGATGAACCCCTAAATATTTCTCTGTTACAAATAAAAGAAAGTAGATCAATTCTTTTTTTTTTTTGGTCCTTCCCTTTTTTTTGTTTTGCAACGACTCCTCGAAATTTTGATAATGTGTAACTAAAGATGATAATTAACAAATTTGTTAGGTCAGGCTTTTTGTTTCAAGTAGTTTCAAAATTTAAACTATGTGTTGTGTCGCTAGGTACAACTTGTGAACTTTCATATATGAATGACAAATTAAACATTCCACAAGGACAATGTTTCAAAAGTTAAGGTTTGAATAAGGATTTTAACTTAAAACAAAAAAATAAATTTATTTCCATAATCATAAACCTGAAACAAAATATTTTTTTTAATTTGAAAAAAAAAATAAATGGCTTCTATCATTTGATGTTCCGATATCCGATATTCACGTGATACAAAGCAAATCTAGAACTGCTGCTACTCTTCCAATTGATACTAAACAGCTCTAAACTCACAGAATAATGCCACTAGAGTAGTGATGAAACATCTAGGTTCATCCAGTGTGATCATTGAATTATTAACTTTGTTACTGCAGATTTAAAATTAGTCCAAGTTCTATTGTCATTTGTTCATTGTCTCTAATATTTGCGGCTTAAAGATCCGCGGTTTTGCGACATAAACTATTTAGCCCTAGTACAGAATGCAACACCAACTAAAAAATAGAAACCAGACGCGTGTGCCTTTGTTGATTGTTAAACAATACAATTAAAACAATCCCTTCCTACATGTGCGGTTTTTACAAGTCTAGTCACATCTATTTCCATTCATTCAATCATATACACTATAACTTTTTACTCTCATTCATTTCATATATACAGCTAATCATCAGGTGGGCCAAACTCTCCTTCAAAAATCGTAGATCCTGCCTTGCGCCTATTCTCAATAATAACACATTCATCCATCTCTAAAATAACCAGCGCCAGGGGCCTATCAAATGGATTAGGACGTAACATCTTATTCACCAACCGATCCAAATTCAACAGATCACCACTAGTTAAGAATTCTGGAGCCCAAGGTGGGATTAAATCACGAATACAACTTCTATTACCAATTCCATTGGAGCTGCCAGTCGTTGATCCTGGTGCAATACTAGTAATAGCTGTTGCCGGTGGATTAAGTTGAGTGGTACTATTAAACGTATGTGGCGGACCCATAGTGAATAAATTACTAGTCGATGAGTTAATTGTTAAAGAATGGGTACTAACATTAGTTGTTGAACTCAGCAAACATTGCTTGGATCCACCAGCACTAACAGCTTGATGATGCAAAAACATTGAGATGTTATCACTCGATAATTGTCCCGCATCACTTAAATCTCCACTACGTAATTTCCTCCATGGTGTTCCATTATCAGGTAAAATTATATTAGCAGCAATCTCCAAAATTATTAATCCAAGACAGAAAATATCAGCAAATGGAGTATAAATCTTATCATTTATCAACTCAGGAGCAATATAATTTCGATCACCTTCTAAATCAAAATCTTTTTCTAAAATTGGTAATTTAGTAGCTAATCCAAAATCTCCAATTTTAAGTGATCCTTCAAATGTTATAAAAATATTGGCCGGTTTTAAATCTAAATGTAAATAATTCTTCAGATGAATGAATCGTAAACCAGAAAGAATTTCGATCAAAATCTTCCAAATACGGAATTCATCAATACGATAATGCTTATTGTCTTCTAAAAATTCAAATAATGTTCCTCCCTCACAAAATTCAGTCATTATATAGTAATAATTATTGAAGTCCCATGCTTCTATAAAATAAACCAAATACTCCTTTCCTTCTTCTTCTTCTGTCTCTCCATTCCCAGTAACACTTGTCAAGGCCCTTAAAGCTTCAATTTCTCGTTTGATAGCTTTACGTTCTAATTTTCCCAAAATAGGTCGTTTGCTTCTCTTGATAGCCAACTTTTGATCTTGTATAATACATTCATAAGCAATTGAAAATTCACCAGTACCAATAGCTTTAATATTTTTCATTCCAAACTTTTCAACTAAATGATCATCAATTTTTGATCGAATGTACAACTCCAGCATCTGATCAACACCATCACCATCTTCAGTTTGAGTCAACTCTTGGTGGTTATATTGCAAAGTAGTTACGTTATCATCTTCAACTATAGTAGCATCATGAAGTAAATTATGTTTCAGTACTTGTTTTTCACTATTTCCTTTCAAAAATTGCAAATTTGTAGGCGTACAAGGTTCATGATCACCATTGGTTCGAACTACATTCAGGATTGCATTATTCTTGCATCTTGTTAGTGGTGGTGTATAACTATCCTTAACAAACGACTTACTTGCCAGGGGATGACTCTTTGTTGGAGTCTCAGGGACATGTGACATATCAATATCGCTCAATTCTATATCTAAATCATGATTATTAGTGATATTATCAATTTGGCTAGGTTGAGGGAATCGGAAAAAACTTGAGTTGTAACTACTGTTATGGAAACTACCGTCATATGAATGGTTTCTTCCTACTTCAATTGAATTATCATTATGCTCTTCTTCAACAATTGTAAATGAGCCACTTGACTTGGTTGTAGATGGAACTTTATGATTAGGATTTAACATCATTAGAGGATTTCGCTTTATTGGGGTCTCGGGTGGTAATTTCCTATCGGCTAAAAGCTTGACATTGTTCTTCTTGATCAATCCTGACGAATTAAATGCCGCTTGTAATGGTTTGACGAATTTATAAGATGGAAGTTTATTCTCCTTGTCATCGAATACTTTATCAGCCGCGTCGGTTTCTTGTGAATCCACTTCTATAGCTTGTGGGTGAATATGATTGGGAGACAGCAAATGCTTAAGTGGTTGTTCTTGGTAAATGCTAATATTATTATTACTGTTTGATACGTTGCTATTCACGCCTAATAATTTCCTCATCTTTGATGGACTATCAAAACCTAATTCATCATCAAAGGTTTCAAAATTTTGTGAAGGCTGACAAGGTATATCGGAGTCTTTAATTGCCACAGCCGAAGTAGTTGTCAATAAAGGAGTGGAAGTAGTAGGGGAATCGCCAGTATACGGAGATTGGATGGTTTTTCTCAATTTATTGGTCTTGACCTTATCAAACGTAGTGGAAAACTTTTCTGGAGTGGTGGTGACCCCAATTGCCCTATGAGGTGAACTAATTGCATCCTTATTGGCATTCTTAAACATCTTAAATCCTTTAAGTTTAGATGGAGAACTCGAAGACTGTCGAATATCGTCATTGGATGAGAATAATGATGTCGCAGAAGGTCTGGTGGTGAATATTCGATTTGATGACGGTGAGGGGGATTGACTGACTAATTTATGAGGTCGTTTGAACTGATTATTTTCCAAAGGTGTTCTCGTTATAACCGGACTTGAATAATTGGAGGGTGTTCCTTCACGGTATTCAATCATCAGAGATTCAAGCTCGCTCAAGCAATCAATATTATCTATTTCTATTTGTGGTTGTGAGGGTTGAGATATATCTTGAGCCAGCCTTGGACTAGGGTCGTAGCTTCTTGGTGTCGCCTTTGATGTGGAGGTAGAGTCGATGGAAAGATTGAAATACTTGGAAGATCGTTTCATGGATGATGTTGAATTTGATGTTCTTGACAGACTGTCTTGGAGGTTAGGTCGTTGTGGTGTTGGTATATAATCTGTGTTTATTCGCTTCAGTTTTAGTATATTCAATGTGTGATCTCCGTGCCCATTACCATCATATCTTTCTTGGGGAATTCTAGCGCTGTCTATAAAGTCATCATCATAGACTCCGTTTTCTTCATCGTTATCCGTGATTTCGTCTACAATGTAGGTATCTATTCCATCGTTATTAAACAAATCTTGTTTGACATTAAACGGAGGAGATTTATTAATAGTTGTCTTTTTATTGTTTGCATCTTCCTTGGAATCATCCAAGATCAAACTATTGAATGATCTTGAGAATTGGGTATTAGTGAAATATTCTAGCAGACTGTTATTCATGTTTGCTTGCGGTGATTGTTGTTCGTAAAGTCTTGCTCGTGATCTTGTGATTCGCGGGTGCTGTTGCGTAGCATTGGATACTGCCACGCTACGGTTCAATTCAACGTGATGGTTCTTGGTTTTGCTTGGTGGTGTTGATATTGAGGAAGCACTATTGTTTGCTACTGCAGTTGTTGTTGTTGTTCCTGCTGTACCCGTTGTTATCGTAGTCGTAGCACCCGCCAAATCTTGCGGGCGCTGGTTAATCATAATTAATTATAGTCAAAGGGTATTGTTTATAAATATGTAATGGAGGGTATAAAAAAATTGTAATATTTGTAGTCCAACAAAGGTCAATTGAAATAGAAGAGACTCAAATAAAATATGAGGATATGAAAACTGAGAAAATCTCCCTAGCTGCTAATAACCAAAATCTAGTAGAAAATGAAACTAACAACCAAGCTTGCAAAATAAAAGAGTTAGTTTTCCATTGTTTTGACTAAGGGGCAACTAGGGGCGGGATCACGTTTTGTTTTTCTTGTGTTTTGTTTTTAATTTTTCGCTGGATAAAAAAAAATGTAAACAATCACGTAAAAACTACGCGTAAATTTTTAACTCAAACAAGTTTCAAGAACTTTATCATCATGAAGCATTGATTGTGTACAAAGAAGCAAAAACTTAGTTTGTTCTTGGCATGACTAAAGAATCTAATTGACAGTATGAGTTAACGTATTTAGTCACGTCTTGTTACTTTTCAAATCTATTAGCTTGTCCAGATTTACCAATATCTTCGCGTGTTTGTGTCCCATGTTAACTAAAAATAGAGAACCAACAATAAAAACTTTTGATGTCTAGGTTACGCAAAAGCTAAGTGTTGGACAATTAGAAATTACATGACGGTCATAAAGATTTTTGATGTATCTGACTACAAATCAAACAATTTTAAATATGTCAATGTAAAGTTGTACCAAACCACGAACAGGTGGTAACTTTGACAGTTAGAGAATGATTTATACGAAGGAACTTAAAATTAAGATGTTTAATTTGCCTTTGCTCTTAACCCCTTTCTCTAAGCTGAATGTATGAATAATTGTACTATTATAATGCAGGCACGTCTTTGTGTTGCAAGTAATTATATTTATTTATAATTACGATTTACCAGAAATGTAATCAAAACGAGGAAACACGAAATTCGAAACTATTGTTTTGAGAAAGAAATAATCAATAGAACAATTGAAGTTTTGTACAACCGGCCCAGGCAATTTTTTTAGCACGAAGAAAGCGAAAAAAATATCGACTAAACAAGTCGCCGACTTAGGAAATCAAATAATAATATTAGTCTTGCTTATGGCGAATTGAACTGGGAAAGTGAATCTTAAGGGTACTGTCCTGATTTTTCAACCTCTAGTTGGTTCTCCAGCTACATGTGTAGATATAAACATACGACCCAATTTTTCTATAGTTCTTAGATGGAATCTTTGTTTACTTGAGGGCGTTGTTGAAATGTTTGCATTATGAAGTTTTTTAAAAATTCAATACTTCTAATCTAGTAAAAAAAATAACCGAACCCTCCAGAAAAAAGGAAGAACGTGTAACCTTTTTGCATGATTTGATAGAGAAATAGAAAGACCAATAGATCTCATTTGGCAGTTGAAAAAACTTCTCACCTGTCATGCTTACTCACTTGTTCGTGATGCTTTTTTGGTAATTGGGCCGATTATTGCACTTTATGCATAAAGACATTAATGACACGAACTTAACAGGGGTTTGGTCCATGCTTAAAGCCACAAAGTCACCCCTATGATAGAAAATGCGGATTTAAATTCCTTGTAACTCCGAACATCCTAAAAGAAATTACTATAAAGCGTTCTTTGGCTGTTAGTAATGCCAGAGATTTTATTGGCGGAAATTGCTTATTAATCACATTAATTTTAGTGGCTGAGGGGAAATATTTTCTCTTTTTTTCTGCTGCATCAATTTGATCAATCAGATTAGAAAAAATGCCAATTTAGGTTTCGGTTACGACTTTAGTTTAAAAAGTTTGTTTTTTCTACACCGATTGAGAATTTAAAATATCTAATGGCTATTGGACCAGTTATTCTGATCAGAAACTAAAAGGATAGGGATATCGATCTTCGAATCCACCATATTTAATCGTTAGACCCTGGTCTGGATTTGCTTCTTATTTTTTTGCATCAATCTGTTCTCTTGTCTCGGTCTTTCCTCGGTCTTTAAATTGCTTTGTCCCCAGTATATTTCTTTCCGCCTGGCTTCGCCGAGGCGTCAAAATTGTAGCACGAGGAACTGACTAAACTTACGTGGGGCGCAGAGTTTCCCCATTTATCGAGCGATATCTCCGGCATGCATGACCAAATCAAAATGGAACCTTGTTTTACTGACCCTATTTAATATCTAAATTGGCCGTAGATCAATCTACGAGAATGAGAATGAATACTGAGTCAGCCTCCACTCTCAAGGGTTAAATAACCGATAAAAAAAATAAAGTCACAAGTATCATAACTCGCAAATGGCAAATCATGCAGTGGAAACAAAAGTAAAATATAGCAAAAAAAAAAAGAAAAGTGACAAAGAATATTTATAAAGGAACGGAAACCGAAAATTAAAATTTTGCTTGATCTTGCATTGTAACCCAGTGTTTATAATCTTTAATAGAAAAGAATAACGGTTTCGCTTAATACGAAATCAGGAAAGCAATCTTTCGAACTGAAGAACATATTTGAATTACAATATATTATACGTCAGTTAGCCGAACAGAGAATTTTAGTACTGGCAAATTAAAATATATTGCTCAGCATTGCAAGAAGAACTCAAAAGATACACGTCTAACAAATATATTCACTTTCCAATAAAGGAAACAGTTTATACCATACGAAACCCAAAAGCACAGATTGACAGTAGTTCTAGTTTTTGTTATAGAAGGTGCGCCACAACATTTTAGATACTAAATCGACATTAACATTGCCGCAATAACTACATGCCCATATAACACACAGAACATACACCATATCCAGTATCATGTCACAGGATATTGCACCAAAGATGACTACTGTAAAGTCAGAGCCGGTTTCTATACAGCCAGAAACCAAATCAAGAAGATCCGCTGTTCATACTACTAATCAAGAACAATCAGAGCTACAGCAAGATCCAATATCGCAACAGCAGCACCAACAAACCATTTCTTCTTCGCATGGTTCTTCCACTCCTTCCGATGGGCAGCAATGTTCTAACTGTGGAACAACCAAAACGCCTCTTTGGAGACGAGCTCCAGACGGCAGCCTTATATGTAACGCCTGTGGATTATATTTACGATCAAATAATACTCATAGACCTGTGAACCTAAAGCGACCACCTAATACTATTCCAATCCACAAGCAAGAGGAAGGATCTTGCATGGGTGATGGGAGATGTAATGGGACTGGTGGGTCTGCTGCATGTAAAGGATGTCCCGCTTATAACAATCGAGTAGTGGTTGGCAAGAAATCGCTTGACAAATCACCCAAAGCTGAGAGTCCGATAACCAGTAACGTGATTGAAAGTAACAAACGAAAAAGTCCTGATATCGATATTGATGGGGAAGACTCGCTAGCTATTGCTTGCTTTAACTGTGGGACTACAATCACACCGCTTTGGAGAAGAGACGACTCTGGGAATACTATATGTAATGCATGTGGGTTGTTTTATCGATTACACGGGTCACATAGGCCTATTAGAATGAAGAGAACAACCATTAAACGTAGAAAGAGAAATATTTCGCAAAATGAGAAGAAAGAGGAAAGCGAAGATGATAAGAAGGAAACAGAAGCACAGTCAATGACAATAGTTGAAACCATCCTGAGTAGTCGAGAACAAACACAATCACCATCACAGTCTATGGTGAACCGGCTCCCACCTCTTAACTATCCTCGTCCCCAATCTTCACTTCCAAGACCAACCCCTCCGCCACACTTCCAACAAGGTCCACCGCCTCCATTTCCTCCTCAATCATTCTATCCACCATACAGTGGAGAGGGAAGGATGCCGAATGGTCCAGGACCAGTTCCAGGGCCTTCTCCATACAGGTATTTTTCTCCAGTCTCGATTTTGCCACCACCATCGCTGCCACAAGTACCTTCTGGCTACGAACAAATAAAACTTCCTGCTCTACATATCGAAAAGAGCACACCAATAGCCAAGACAGAATCCAAATGCCAGTGTTGTAGCTCAGGAGAAAAGAAGAGTAATACCCCCTTGGCGATAGATTTTACATCGAGTTATAAGAAAGACAAGAAAGAACTGTCAGACAATGGAATCAATAGCTCGGTCAAAAGGAAGTCGGCATTGTCTATAGGTGGGTTATTAAATGGGTAATGTATATATATAGATGTATTTAAAACGTTAAAGAATTCTCATATTAAAACTAATTTGTCTAGTATATTTTCAATACGAGAAGGTTTACACAATTATCAAATTGTTAGATTTATACTTTGAATTACGAATATAGCAATTCTCTCACGTGATTTTATGCAATTGCAAAAAAAAACGAGAATAAATATTGATAACATTCTGATCTACAAGATAACACACTAATTAGCATAGCTACCGATTCAATGTCCGACAATTCAACTCACATAGATAACTCGCTTGCGCGTAAGGCGAAAGATATAGCAGCAGGTTTCATCGGAGGTGCCACACAAGTACTTATCGGGCAACCAGCCGATCTTGTCAAGATCCGTCTCCAAACAACCTCCAACACTTCGTCAATTTCGATTATCAAGAACGTGATCAAGAATGAGGGAATATTGGCATTCTATAAGGGAACATTACCGCCTTTGTTCGGTGTTGGTGTTTGTGTGTCTCTTCAATTTTATGGGTTTCATGAAACGAAACGTCAGTTATTACAATATTCAGGGGAAGAAAAATTGGGACTTTGGCCCCAAACCTATATTGCCGGTGCTATGGCTGGTGTCGTTAATACGCCCGTGGCAGCTCCGATTGAGCAATTACGTATCATTTCACAAGCATCAGAGAAAAAACTTTCACTTACGGAAACAGTAAAGAAGATATATTCTCAGCATGGGGTTTGGAATGGACTTTATCGAGGAGTAGGGATCACATTAGTACGTGAGATCCAAGCTTATGGGGTGTGGTTCTTGACATATGAAACGTTAATTTCACAGATTATCGATTTACAGCATTACAAATCACGAGACCAGATCCTGACACCTGAATTATTGGCAAGTGGTGCCATAGCTGGGAATGCATTATGGCTTGCATCATATCCTATAGATGTCATCAAGTCTAATATTCAAAGTGATGGATTTGGAAACCAGAGCAAGTTTTCTGGAAGTGCGCTTAAGGCAACGAGATATATATATGCTACACATGGGTTGATGGGTTTCTGGAGAGGAATTGTACCATGTTTGCTTAGAGCCGTCCCATGTAGTGCTGGAACTTTTGCAAGTGTAGAATTGGCTTTACGATTAATGGGATAAAATGTATAGATATAGATATATATATAAGATCTAATTATGGAAGGCACCCGTCCTTTCCATTTGTGCAAAACTACTCTTTCGGTTTAACTCGTTTATTTTAGGAGAAGCTTGATTTAATCCGTCAAAAGATACAGAAATTGAACCAACTTCTGAATCACTCCGTTTCAAGACAGTAGCTCGCACCTTACTATCAAGCCCCAATACCTTCTTTACTACCAATAAAAGAACAGTACATATTCCCAACACAGTTGCTGCTATCATAAATACCAACCCAGGAGTTTGAATACGCATAGAGTATTTGTATATCGACAAATAACAAATTGGCATGACTAAACCAAACAAATTTTTAAGCAACGCCATAGCACCAAATAATTCTCCAATCTTGGATTCAGGGTAAAATTTCACAATCAGGGAATTTAAAGCAGGGCTTATCAAAGATCCAAATCCACAAAACACAATAAATGCAAAAAATCTAATGGTGGTGGTGGAGAGAGAATACCCTATGAATCCAATCACTTCACAAACCAATCCCAATAATGTCATTGAGTAATCAATCATATCAAACTGTTTCTTAAAAATCTTAAATCCGAAGCCATGTTGAAATATCTTATGGTTTATGATAGGTGAAAGGAAAATAAGTACAATTGCACGACTAGAACATCCAATCGCTAATAAATGACCAATATCAGTTTGTGCCCAGTTATAACGGTATATTCCATATAGTACATAGATCTCAGCAAAGGAAGTGGCAATTGATGCTAACATGCAATCTATAAACACGAGTATGAGAACTGCAATTCTGTCCTTCTTAACTCGATGGCGATTCTGCAAGGGGACAATGTCGATAGGTATCAGCAACAACTTTAGTGGTTTGAGGAAGTTGATACTATCTATAAGTTTGCTACTCCAACTAACTGGCTGTTGTTCTAACAGGATTGCCGACGAACTGCTCAGACTTGACATTGTTCGAGATTTCCGTCTGGCCTTTTCCGATCTTGACTCGGGAAGAACAAATAAAGCAACCATCAACACTAGGAATAATATCAGAACCTCGAATTTCAAAGGAAGGAAATCAGATTTAGAAATGTTTACCACATCAGTTGGGGAAACCTTCGAAGAAATTGAAATTAACAAATTCCCCACTATTGGACCAATACTCAAACCAAGGAACAAGGAGGCTATACTAATCCCTAGCGAGTAAATCCGCTCGTGTGGCTCAACAACATCGGAAATATAACAATTAGCCAAAGTGATCAATGCAAGTATACCGCCACACAAATTCGTTAAGATCTCACATGCAACCATCAATTCAAATTTTAAACTGGTGAAATTGTACATAAGCATGAATTTACAAGTCCTCCCAAGGAAAAAACATACAAGCATCAATACAACAAATACTTTCCGGCCGTACTGATCAGACAATGGGGCCACTTTTCCCAGGGCAATTAGGGTGATTATTGATGATGAAATAGAATAACCCAATTGTAAATTCGACATTAGCACCTGGGCAGACTCCTTGTTACACTTATCTTGGCCCAAGTAGTTGCATGCCAATTTCAATGTTATTATCTGACGAGTAGATTCTGCGCTGGACGAGGCAAATGCAAGTAAGAACAATATGGTGGCAATCATAATCACACTGGGTCTCTTTAGCCAGTGTAGGGATTTGTTTAATATGCGCTGTTCCCGTAGCCAACGAACATCTTCATTGTCATCATTGTGATCATGTAGACTATCCTCTTCAATCAAAGCCACATAAGCGTCATTAGCAGAGTTTTCTAACTCAACGGAGGGAGTAATTGCCATGGTGGCTCTTAACGGCCTTTCTTGTGGGATAAGTTCATCCGTTTCGGAAACCAATAAATCATTGGCCATATTAATTCGAGATTTGGCAAGTGCAAGCAAAGATAATAGTTAAAACAAAATAGCACAATTTTTCTTCCTTTTTTATATATTTTTAGTGGAGACAATTAAGACTCCCCTTATCTGAAATACCCTGCAAGTTGCTTGTTGGGGTATGTCAAGACAATGAAAAGTTGGTGCCGTTTGTCAGTAGTTTTGTATGGCTACATTTTTTCTACCTAAGCCACTCGGAGCAAGCCACATCCAGTTGAGACATTGGACGGAGTTAACAAAACTAAAAGTTACCCTCCCTAAAGCTCTTTTTGTCGGGTCGGTTCATTGGCCCAAATGCTCAACGAGTACCCGCTGTAACATTATTTAGCGGTTTGGGGCTAGGTATAGGTTGATCTTTTGTATTCGTTCCTAATTGCAGAAAATTTCAGAGAATTAGTAAGCTCAAAGACAACAAAATAAGGCTGCAAAAAGCACTTTTATTCATGCAGTTTACTGTCCTTTGGGCGCCACGTTCAATTCATTTCAGCGTATTTCTATAAGATTGGTAACCTCGCAATTGTCGGGGGTTCTTTTGATATATAAACTTGTAGAACTTATAATAGTGTTTAGATATCTCAAAAGTTTGTTAGCTATTTTTATGGCAATTTTTGGCCAGAATTTTGAATTAATCTCCAACTTTATACGAACAAATTTACTTCGAGTTTTTAAAATGGCTCTAATTCACACCAATTCACACAAAAGCTATGAAGCTTGGCTTAATCAACACTTTCATGTCTTCCTAAACCGAATTGGAAATTGGAATTTTTAAAATCACGTGATTCCAGCTTTTCAATTTCATTTTTTTTAAAGAGCAATATCAAAAAGAGGAGTAAGGAGTAGTTTCAGTAAACAAATTACATACGAATTTAGAGTACAAGCAAACATGATAATACACACTAGAAGCACTGGGAAGTTAGTGTTGGCACCACAAACATTGCTTCTTCTTACTCGTTTGCTAAGCAAAGGGAAAACACCCGAAAATATAGTGTTGGCCGAAGCATTGAATTTATTACAACGATCCAAGGACCAAGAGAAAAGACCCCCCGATGTAGGTTATAAGCCTTCATTATATGATAATATAGTCAAGGGTCCAGCCCAGGAACAATACCATAACTTGGTTAGAGCTCCCAAGTTGGGCCAACATAGTGATGAACAACGTGTTAGTGATAGGTTTATTTCGAATTTGTTGTCTGGGATTAAATTCAGTCAGATGGGTAATGTAGCTGAAACTGTTAATTTCGCCGATCTTTATAACATGAATCCACGTGAGTTGACTTTATATATCAAAAGCGTAAAGCTGGAGCAGAAGTTGTTTAAAATTATTGAGACTTTTTATTATAACGATAGATTGACATTTGGGATATTGAGTACCATCATTTTAAACAAGGCTCTAGTTAACATCGACAAAGTTCCTATAGATTTAGCAAATATTGAAACCGACAGATTGTTGAACTTTGACCAGTTAGCTAGAGTCAAGTTCAATATCATTTTGTTGAGAAAGTACCATGTTTTACACCAGCCTTTGACGGTTCTACGCAACTTGAAACAAAATTTTAATGATGTTTATCTCCCTTATATCAAGAATAACAAATTGCCACCATTATTTGAACGAATAGTCTGGAAATACACATTTGAATACTTGAAGCAATTTGATGAGTTACATTATCTAAAAGAAATCCAAAGCATAAAGTCGAGTTTCTTGATTTTGGAAACAACAACGAAAAGGAATGCTGCTGTTGCTCAATACATGTTGGATACATATCATGATTCATTGACTGAATTGCAAACCATATACTTGAAGTTATTTATCAATCCTTACGTTGTACAATGTATAGAGAAGGAATTGGAATCATCTTCAAAGTCTGATATATTAATTTCGTTGCAAAAGTTATCTTTCAAACACAAAATTTGTACCTTGAATAAAATTTCAAGTGATCAATGGTCGAGAAGATCCTGCTACGCATTGGTGGCTGATTTGGAGCAATTCATTAGTAAACATATAAAATTATCGAGCGATAGCGATTTGGAGAGGCTTGGTAACGAGTTGAAGATATATCACATGAAGGTGATAACGAATAATCAAGATAAAGAAATTGAAAGTAGAGAAGCGTTGGAAGATTTCTATAACCTTGTCCACGCTGAATAAGTAGAAGTAGATGATATTTTATGATAAGAACGACTTTTTAGATTTAATTTGTAGAAGTAGTTATGGTGTGCATCACACTCATGCAATACTCTCGTAATGTCTGTTGTTAAGTTTATGCCAAGTGTCCAAATAAATGTGCCCGCTTTTCAGACCACCGGGCTCAGAATATCACCAGCCAGAATTTTTGATGAAGTTCGTGCTAATATTAAGCTAGAGAGAAGTCAGCCACTATATGTTATATAAACCAATCACAAATAACTGCTGCAACTTACATCAACAAAAAGTATAACATAAAATGATCATACAATTTGCTCCGTTATCGGGACTTGAATTATCTTATTTATCTCGCTTAGGTTTACCCCAATAGTCAGATCTAGGATAACCGAAAAATAATACTTAAACGCGGCAAAATCGCACCCCAGAGATTTTTTTTCATTTTCAGCCAATCTCGAATTTATAAAGAAGTACTATAATGAAAGTAATTACAGATCAAGCTGTTAAAGAGTTTTTAGATAAGAATCTCAGTAAGGAATCTCTCCTTGAGAAATTTCAACCTGCCTTACTATCTGGACTTGTGGTTCACGCGCAGGACCCACATAAGATTGTCCCCCCTCGAATTGCTCAACCAACGAATAACCCAGAATCAGATACTACCCATATCTACATGCCCTGTATATCACCACAGGAAGTCGGAATTAAGGTGATTAGTGGAGGACCCGGGAATAATGCCAAAGGATTAGGATTTCAAGGGTGTGTATTAATAATGAATGAGGTTACCGGAGTGTTAGAGGCTGTCATTAATGCCAATACATTAACTGCCTTTAGAACAGCTTTGGCAAGTACTTTAGGATTAACCAAGGTCATTGACGTGAATGGCCTGGGTATACTCCCTGAGTTAACTGTCTTTGGAGTTGGTGCTCAAGCTTATTGGCATATCAAACTCGCATTGGTGTTGTATGAAGGTAAGCTAAGTACTGTTAACATATTGAATCGGACATTAAAGAATGCACAAAACTTACAGGAAAAGTTATCTGCCGAATTTCAAAATATCAAATTCAATAGTTATCTGTATGAACATGAACCACACGAATTTATTCCACACGTTCAAAACAGTTCGATTATTTTTGGCTGCACACCAGCAACCGTTCCGATTATCAAACAGAGCTATTTAAACAATGATAAGAGCACCCCTAAGTTTATTTCATTGATTGGTTCGTACAAACCACACATGATTGAATTGGATTTAGAATTGTGTAAAAGACTAAAGGCGGATGGTATCTCAATCATTGTTGACTCAAAGGAACATACTTTGCACGAGGCGGGTGAATTGATTCAAGCTGGTTATTCAGCTGACCAACTCATTGAAATTCAACAATTGTACCAACAACAAATTGGCAACACAAAGATCACCGATAATCTGACAAATCTTACGGTACAAAAAATTGTTGGTCTTTCAATTATGGATTTGTCAATTGGGAAATTAATCGCGCAATCAATTCCAAATGAAGACTCTATTTATGTAGCAGAATTCTAAAAGTAACGTTGTACAAAGTAAGGTTTTGTGAATTTCTATTTATTAATTTCCTGTATATAAGATGCACGTGCTTGCAACGGTTGCTAGTTAATGTAAATTACTTTTCTTTTTTTGTTAGCAATGGCAATCTTTCTTGTTTTCTCCAGATCTTACACACACACACATTTAGAAAATTTTAGTTGCTTGTTGTTGTGATTTATAATTCCTGCATTTTCCTGCTCCTTTGTTTTCTTTCTGATTTTGGTTAACAGTCTACCGAGTTTTATTTATGCTGGGGATCAAGGAAAATCAGCCTTTGTTAGGAGGCGAAAGCTTATCATGCTACAACAACAAAAAAAGCAAGAAGAAGGTTTACTTATCTTACTTTCTTAACGTTCTCACGTTATCTCTTCTTGCTTATGTTTATTTGATCCCCTCTTCAAGCAATGATAACAAAAATCATCACTTTGGGGATACTGAACCTGCAGTTGATCAATCAAAGAAAAAGAACATCATCATGATGGTTACTGATGGTATGGGACCTGCTTCGATGTCCGCTGCTCGTTCATTCAGACAATTTAGAGACCAATTAGCAATCAATGATATCCTCACTCTTGACAAATACTTGATCGGTTCTTCTCGTACCAGATCTTCTAGCTCTTTAGTTACTGATTCTGCAGCTGGTGCCACTGCATTTTCTTGTGCTTTGAAATCTTACAATGGTGCAATTGGGGTAAAACCTGACAGTAGTCCCTGCGGTACAATCTTGGAAGCATTGAAATTACAAGGATACATGACTGGATTAGTTGTCACCACGAGAATCACTGATGCTACTCCTGCTGCTTTCAGCTCCCATGTTGATTTCAGATCACAAGAAGATTTGATTGCTCAACATCAGATCGGAGAATATCCATTGGGAAGAATGGTTGATTTGATATTGGGTGGAGGTAGATGTCATTTCTATCCTTCAGGAACTGGTGGTGGATGTCGTGCTGATGGAAGAAACTTAATTGACGAAGTTCAAAGAAATGGTACTTGGAGTTATGTTGGTGATAGAGCAAGTTTTGACCAATTGGATAATGGTAACAATGTTACCTTGCCATTATTAGGATTGTTAGCTGACACTGACATTCCTTATGATATTGATCGTGATAGTAAGAAACACCCTTCGTTGGCCGAACAAGTTAAAGTGGCATTGACTGCTCTTTCCAAAGCCACCGAAAATTCTGAACAAGGGTTCTTTTTGTTGATTGAAGGTTCAAGAATTGACCACGCAGGTCACCACAATGATCCAGCTGCTCAAGTCAGAGAAGTTTTGGCTTACGATGCTGCTTTTGCTGAAGTCATTAAATTTATCGATGAATCAGATGTAGACACCGTTGCTATCTCCACAAGTGATCATGAAACTGGAGGATTGGTTACTGCCAGACAAGTTACTGAAGAATATCCGGATTATTTATGGTATCCTGAGATATTAGCCAATTCAAAACATTCTGGTGATTTCTTAGCCCACAAGATTGCCAATTCCAAAATTTCTGATAAGAAGAAGTTGATCAAATTTGTCACCAAGGAAATCTTGGAAAATGACATGGGTATTAAAGACTATACTGAAGATGAAATTAAATCCATCTTGGATAATGCTACTAACCCAGCTAAATTGTTATATGTACTCAACGACATATTGTCCTTCAGAGCACAAATTGGCTGGACCACTCATGGCCACTCCGCCGTAGACGTTAATATTTATGCTTATACCAATTCCGAACGTTTGAATGACAGATTGCATTCAAAGAAGCCATATGTCGGGTTAGCTGGAAATCATGAAAACATTGAAATTGGTGCATTCATGGAATCCATCTCTACTGCAGATTTGGGAAAAGTTACTGAATTGATTCAAGATACTCAACATTCTCCAAAGAAAAAGGATGCATTGACAATTGATGAATTTCACGCTAATGTGATTCAAGCATAGGTATTATATAGAGTTAGTTATAGACCAAGATTCGTTCGTTTATCTGGCATTTGTAATGTGTCACATCAGTATCATATATCTCTATAAATAGAACAACGATCTAGAATCATTTTTATTGAAGTAAAGTTCCGAGGAATAGCTCTCTGTAAGGTTACACGTTAGATAATGATATCCGGTTATTCTGAAAAAATATTTTGTAAAGAGATGATCCGTGGCTAAGAACAATCAGAAAATAAAAACATTTTAAGCCCATGCGCGTGAAGGTCATCCGACAAGGTACCTAAAGAGGGGGGTTTGGTTTGCGATGGACGGATAAGGTCACGCTTTTTAAAGAAATTAGCTAGAGTTAAGGTCTCTTTCGAACACCGGATCAGGACGAATTAAGATCGATAGAGTAATACTGAGCTATGAAAGATCCATTAAAATCAAGCTTAATAGATTGCCGCGCTACCGAAAATCGGAATTCAAGGCTGACAAATTATCTCAGTTGCCACAACGGAAAAGCGGGTGGGGCTTGCGCGCGCGCAATGTGTCACATTTGCAGCAATCTCGGAAATATTGTAATTCCGGCGGGTATGAACTACACATGTTGACAAGTATATAAAGTCATTAAGATACGATTAAATTAAAATTAAAATGATCTTTGACATCCAAATCATTAAAAATGTCTAGTATACTGCATTCCGACTCTTCGAGTTTTGAAACTACCAAACATGAAGAACCTTTAGAGTTCCGTCCCGACGATATTCAATCAATAAGTTCAGACATATCACGTTCACTTACAAATGCAACTCAGTTGAAGCTAATAAGAACTGAAACCGCCAAATCTATGCAAGAGTTGGGGGTTACTTCAGAACTCCCACCCCAGGAATTAAACCATCCTCCCGTGGAAAACCCAATGTTCCCAGAAGAATACACCATGGAGACAACGACCGGGTTAGTACCAGCACAAACACTTCAATCTTTGGGTAGAGTGAAAACAAGAGCTCCGAGTAGTCTCCACCCACAAGTCACCGGAGATTCTCAAAAAACTTTGGAAGAAATTGAAATTGATCCTGAAATTGAATTTGTAACCTTTACAATGAATGACCCAGAAAACCCACATAACTGGCCAATGTGGATAAAATGGGTTTACACTATTATGCTTATGATATTTGTTATTTGTGCAGCTTATGGTTCATCTTGTCTCGCTGGTGGGTTGTTCACTATTAATGAAAAGTTCAATGTGTCAACCGAAGTGTCAACTTTAGCTGTCTCGCTTATGGTGCTTGGATTTAGTGTTGGTCCTCTAATATGGGCCCCATTATCGGAACAAATAGGAAGAAGACCAGTTTATTTCATCTCATTTGGTTTATACGTGATTTTCAATATCCCATGCGCACTAGCTCCAAATATTGGTGCCCTTCTAGCCTGTCGATTCCTTTGTGGGGTGTTTTCATCATCTGCTTTAACAAATGTTGGGGCTAGTATAGTTGACATCCACAACGAAACAAGATCTTTGGCAATCGCTTTCTTTTCATTTGCTCCATATTCTGGCCCTGTTTTAGGAGGTGTTGTTAACGGGTTCATTAGCGTTGGAACAGGAAGACTTGATATCATGATTTGGGTAAACATGGCTTTTGCTGGTGTTATGTGGATTGTTATCTCTTTGATGCCAGAAACTTATGCACCTGTAATTTTGAAGAAAAGAGCTAAAAAGTTGAGGAAACAATTTGAGAATCCAAAGATTATGACAGAACAAGAATTCTCGCCCTTGTCATTCAAAGAACTTGTAAATGATTGTCTTATTAGGCCATTAAAGTTTGTTGTTACCGAGCCAGTGTTGGTTTTGATATGTGCATTTGTTGCCCTAATCTATGCCTTGTTATATGCTTTCTTTTTTGCCTACCCATACATTTTTTCCACCTTGTATGGTTATAAGGATGACAAAATAGGTCTCATGTTTATTCCAATTATTATTGGTGCAGGTTTAGCGCTTACAACCACTCCTGTTATTGAAAAACAGTATGCAGCATTGTGTAAACGTCGAAAGCCGGAACCTGAAGATAGACTATGGGGTGCTATGTTAGGATCACCATTCCCTTGCATTGCATTATTCATTTTAGGTGCAACTTCCTTCAAACATATCATCTGGGTAGGTCCTGCTTCATCTGGTATAGCATTCGGTTACGGAATGGTGCTTATTTACTATTCTTTGAATAACTATATTATTGACACTTATGCCAAGTATGCGGCTTCAGCATTGGCAACAAAGGTTTTCTTGAGATCTGCGGGAGGTGCAGCATTTCCCTTGTTTATCACCCAGATGTACAGTGGATTGGGATTACAGTGGGCAAGTTGGTTGTTGGCTTTTGTTTCTTTGGCGATGGTGTTGATCCCATTCACGTTTTATAAGTATGGGAAGTCAATTAGAGAAAAATGGTGTAAAGAAGATTATACTATTTAGTTTTCATCGGATAGATTTTAATATATATTATATTTATTTATTTACTTATTTCTTCAACAGTAGTTTAAATTACATACTAGTGAATGGTTGCTAAATTTTCACTAACGTGCGGCGCTGCCTGATTTGATAGCTTTGCTGAATAGCGCGCGCGCTATGAAAACCTCAAGGTTGATGCATCTATGTAAGAGTATATCAGATATGAACAACCAATGTCAAGTTTACATATAGATAAATTGGTAGAATCGTTGAAGTCAACTAAAATAAAGGAAAGAAATGATTCCCTTAATTTACTAGAAACAATTTCAATTTCTAAATTTAAGTTATCGCTGGATCAATTCAAAATCTTGACCCAGGCTATTCTCAAGTTGATTGAACATGAATCTCGCGTGTATTACAATAATAAGTCTTCCCCAGTCGAACTACGTTTATCAAGAGCATCCTACTATTTAAGATTGCTAACGGAAAAGTCAATCGAGGATCCAAGTAAGAAGTTGAGAAACAGGATATATATTGACCTATCCACTGATATAATAGCACTTTTCTTTATTGAGAATGATCTCCTACTTGAACCTTGTTCCATAGATTTCATGAAGATAATCTCAGCTGTTTTGAATGTTGGCTATGTAAGGGAGCATTTGAATAAGAAGAATTGGAGTGTCATTTACAATTTCTTCCTTAAAGTTATTGACCAGAGTATTACGGGTAGTAATGATTCCCTTTCGTTGTCGAGAGAACACGAGAAGTTGTTTGTAGAAACATACAATGGCCTTCAATATTTATTGCAATGTGAAAAAGATATCTCGGTCAACTATGTTGAATTATACGAGAATAACAACTATTTTAGATTAATGCTGGTTTTAGATAGAACAGTACAAGTACTAAAGAAAGAAAGTATTGTCATCATCATGGTATTTCGAATTATAAACAAGTTGATTATCACTATTTCTACTATTAATTTTCGTTTTGTTAATAAAATGATCAAGCTAGGGATTCAATTGATGGTTAGTTTCAATCAAACACAATGGGAAAAGCTTCAGGAACAATTCTTGATATTTATCAATTTGAACTCCACACACAAACTCATCCACTTGCATAATTACCCAAAACTTATAGGTGAAGGATTTATCCCAGGCGATATTTTGGAAGCTGAGATTCTAGAAGAAGGGGAGGAAGAAGAGTCAATAAAATCACAAACTGAGCAAGGAGACATCAATAGAGACGATATATTATTATATCACATTCGAATACTTTTACAGCATTTAATTAAAAAGTGTTACACCTCAGATTTCGAACTTAAACCTGAACAAGTTGGAATATATCTCCCAACGAGCACTGCAGAGCTCAATTCTGACGATTGGTTCCAATTCAAATCTATATACCTCAAGTCAGATGATTCTAGATCGTGGTTGCTAATATCGGGAATAACTAAACTATTGAATACTTATTTTGATTTCAACCTGATTCTACAGGAGTATGACCCAAACTCGTCAATCTTTGGGAATAGTGTGCTGATTGGAAATGTAAGGTTGAGCAAGAGGCAAAAATTGGAGACCGTAGGAGAAGCATTGAACCGATCAAAGAGCGTTATTGAATTTTGTAATCGTTTAATCGACTCGAAGAACTCATCAGAACATCAAATGCTAGGTTTGCAAATACTAACAATGCATCTTGAAACGCAAAAGGCAAGTTCAGGTTTGAACAGGTTACCAGGATCATCCACAGAATCAGCATCTAATACTGAGACTAGCAAAAGTAAAAACAGTGAAAATACCACTTTAGATTTCTTATTGTCAAATTCTGATGAAGGGCAGTTTAATAGGAATGTTATCCTCAAGAACATACTTGGAACTTTTGATAATGTCAAATTGACTTTTTGGAGCATACTTGCATCTCGATCGATCATAGTTGATGAAATATGGAACGAAAGTGATGTTCCAATGAAATATGTTGGGCAGCTTTTAAAATTGTCTTTCTCGCTTATTAAGCAACCTCAAACAGTGTCCGTGTCGTGTAACTTGATATATCTAATTGTATTTCATCAGTTAAGTAAAATAAATGACCTTGTCGATGACTCATTATTGATTCAATTGGGTTCACTTATTGATCTTGCAGAAATTAGTGGTCCTTGTTCCATAACTGAGGAAAGTTTCCAATATTGGTTTGCAATATATAGGTTGTCAATTGATGTAAATTTATCAAAGAAGGATATTTTGGCAGTTCGAATTCAAGATTGGCTAATATCAAAATGGGAAGGATCTTTGCAGAACCAAGATTTGGATATAATGTTTTATTCAAACATCGCTGAATTTATCTACTGGTTAGCCGGAAATCGGTGTAATTATCGTATTCTCGGCCACCTCCATAAACTATACAACGGTGACAAAATGGAGATTTTCTACTTTACTCAAACTTTCAGAGACTTGAAATCCTGGTTGTTTTTAGAGCGCACTTATTGTATTCCTGAGATCAACTTTGGAGTCGAAATGGTAAGCTTACCAGGAAATATGAATCTAGATCAAATGTTAGAAAAGGTGGCACAAACTTTTAAATTATATAATTCAAATTTCTCTAGTAACAAAAGTTACCTACAGTGGCTAGCAATTACTCTGCGAATTAGAAACCGAATCCAATATATGGATTTGTTTGCGGAATCGGTTGATGTTTTAGATAATCATTTGGAAATGGGATTGGACTACTTTCGTCTGGTAACTATTAGTCCAGGAGAATGTTTGGATTTGATCGAGATTATTTCCCCTCAGTATTTAGACTGTTTTCAGGCTTTTGTGGACGAAGGAATCTTTCAACGGCTAGTGAATTCCTTTAAAAGTGACCTAAATGCAATCACAGATACTACAACTAGAGTAAAGACAGATAAAATTCACGATGAAGGATTTGGAAGGGAATTTGCAGAAGTAAGAGATGCAAGTACTCCTCCCACATCAGCCACGAGAGAGAGACCGATGGTATTGCAGGTGATGAAGTATATGAAAACGCCTACATTGAAAGTATTGGAATGCTTGTGTTGCTGTTATAAGGAACCCGGGGCAAAGGTTAAAGCTATTGTGCAGTATATGGAATACTTGGATGGTGTTGATCTTTTGGTTGCCCTCTTGTACTGCGTTAAATCTTTAGTTCCATCTGTCACTGGAATTTCGACATTTACTAGATTCATTACAAAGATTGGAGAGCAATTATTAAGTAGCCAACATCTGGAACGAAATGAGTTTGTTATAACAAATATTCTGAAGTTGATGGGCTATGTGGTGGAAAATGATCAGGGTAACAAACAATGTAACGACATTTCCAAATGGTTAATACATTGTGGAGAAAAAGAACTAATATTAACAGAATCATCTTTGGCAGCTTACTGTGAATTGCTAGTGAAACAGTATAAATATATTGATACGGCAAAATCTGAATTATTCCATCAGTTTGGTAAAGAAACAAACAATCTCAAGGTTATTTTGGCCGAAAACATAACAGTTGACGCTATTTGCAATGAAGATGGTCAGGAAATGGTATCTCTTTATAATAAACTATTCCAAGCTTTCCCTGATCCTCAACAATCAGTCGAAACTGCAGGTACGTATGCTTTCTTTTTCACAACATTGTCTTTGAAATCTTCAATTTTATTTTACTGTTCTATTTTCAATCTTCTTCAATGTTCTAGGTTCAAGTTCTTTGTGCCTTATTTGGAAGCATGCTTAGATAGAATTTGTCAGGAAAAGCAGATGAAAGGACCATTAGAATTGTTCAAGGCATCCAAGCTTGATATTTTGTGTTATTGGTGGAAATTTGATGATATTGAAAAGCTCCCTTTCAATCTATTTGACTATCCCGATCTTCAAACATTTTATAGAGAGAATTACAGAGAGCTTGCTGCGGTGGCTCTATCAACTTCAAGAAAGATATCTTCAAGATCAAATGACGAGTTTATTGACTATTTAGCCACTTTGAAGAATACTGATTCGGCAACTCTTGTTTCTGAGAGTTTGTCTCTCATAGTTCTGGTGGCTTATTCGACACAAGGTATTAGAAATGAAGTGTTTGATATTATTCAACAATTTTTACAGAGTGCATTCAAGGAAGAATTTAAAGGTAAGTTATCTATGATTGTGCTTGAAATTATTAAATTTACGGAAATTCCTGATTCTAAAGGGTTTATTGAATACTTCGAAGGCAATCAACTAGCGGGCATTTTAGGGTGTGCACTTTCTACAGTCGACCAAGGAAGCGTTGTGATTTCATTTAAGTCTAGTTTGGAATTGATTAATAAGTTGATACTAAAGTACTATGGGCCGGTTAAAGAATTTTGGGATGTTAAGCAGGTTTACTTCTTAATTAGAAGGGTGTCGACCATGCTAAGCTCTACACTGAATCCTGATAGGATGCAAATTGCACTTAATAAGATTATTTTAATCCTTTCTCTAGGCGGTTATCAGTCAATAGACCTACATGTAACTCAATTGGTTGTGAGCATAATAAGAACTTTGCCTGTTGGTTCAGCCTACGAAAGGTTTTCTTCGGCTGTGTTCAAATGCTTTAGTAATTTGTTTCATCATAAGTATGATCAGCAAAAGTCACTTGGTTTGGTAATCCAAATTGTTGAATACTTGTTTACTTTCCCCAAAATTGATGTAGAATTGCTAAAATATCTTCAGGATTACACTCTGAATATTAAGGAAATGTCTTCAATTAGTCAATTCTTAGATAGTACTGTCAGAATTTTGAAGCAAAATGACACAACAATAAAACCACTACATTCATCAATGTTGGAACTGTGTTTGGACAGTGTAAATTTTATTGAGGAGGATGCGTCGATATTTGTAAAGCTAATGTCCCATCTATTTGAGTACGTGGGTGTTTTGGATCATACTGGGGCTCGTTTAGGTGTAGTTGAGAAATTATTAAGGATTAGTGAGGTGGAGTTGAAGCAATTCAACAAGGGTTTCAAGATTTGGATTGCAGATTACTTTTCCCAATTCTACCTTGAAGGTGGAGCTCACAAAGAAATTAAGGCCCTAAATAAGAACGAATATGATGGAATTAAGGGAGAAGAATTTGAAAAGGAAGCGCTGTATCTTGATTATATATTTTGCCGAATTGTTGATCAAATTAATGGGTCTGTTTTCGATGCAGCGGCGTGCGCAGAATCTATCCTAGGAGTATTGATTATGAAGTTTCGAACTAGTAGCAAGGATTTTGAAAAGTTTTTGAATTTTAAACCCTTTTTCGAATCGTACAAAAACCACATATTACCAATAGATTTTCATACATGTGCACTTTTGAATGATGAGTTGGATGTTGACTACTTGGGTGATAGTTTTACTGATATTATTGAAAACCTCGAAATGTTCTTAGAATATGATTTGGAATTATGGACCACGAGATTATATTTGGTTATTCTACAAGAATTGGCACCTTTCACCAGTATCGCGCCTCTATTCAGCACGTTTATCATCAAAGTGAAAAGTTTCGCCAAAACCTCTCTTCCTGAATTGATTTGTTACTACCTTGTATTGAAAGGAGAGTCTGGAGAAAAGAAGATCGTTTCGATTTTGAATGGATTCATAAAGTCACGTAATAGCAAAAGTTCAGCGTCTTGTATATTCTTGAAAATTATCACCACAATTAGGATAGGTGCCTATAAAAATTTGGACAGGTTCCTAAATGTATTTGAAAATGTTGATGTTTTATCATTCTTCGCTTTAGCTGTAAAGCACAAACATTTCAGAACAGCGATGATGTTATTTGAGGATGCAGTGGCCCTTCAGCAGTCAGGGGCAACCTTTGAAGATCAAAATGCAGCGTTGCAGAAAGTTTATGAGTCCCTTGATGACGATGATTTGATTTATGGATTGCCCGAAAAGCCTAGTTTGGAGTATGCAATTTCCTTGGAAAACAGAATGGGATATTCAGCTAAACAGCTTCAATATAGTAGTGCAGAGTTTGATACCGATATCGCATTGAATGGAAAGTCTTCTAGTCATGGAATCATTAGGTCTTTATCAGAGAATGGGCTTCTAGGTGTATCGAGGCTCATTAATAGAAGCGAAGGTTTGGTTGCTAATAGTGTAGAACCTTTTGAATGGAGTTGGAAGCTCTCACAATGGGATTTGCCAATATCAGGGACAGCTATTAATGAGAATGAAGTGATATATAAAACGTTAAAGCAAATACATGATTACTCAAATGACTCCGATTATTGCCAGGATATGCTATTGAATATTCTTGATAATAAACTTTCTAGTTCTGAAAATAATTTTAGCGTAACAGAATACAGAACGCAAATCATTCGTTGGATGAAGACTATGAGTGAAGTTTCTTCGATCTCTTGTATCATTAATTATCAAGGAACTAGATTTACTGAATTTGTGGAAAGCTATAACAGAAGTACTCAATGGTTCGAGAATTCGGAATTTGAAATGTCAGAAAACATCATGTTATCTAGAAGAACAGCATTCCAGCTTCTTAGTGGTAAGTCTAAGAAATCAAGTCTTGGAATGGCCTCCAATGGTGGTCTCTTAGGAAGAAAGTTACTGGATGATGAAATTTGGCTAGGTTCACTAAATGATCTAGTAAGATACAATAACTTGTCCAGAATGGCCGGTGAACTGCAGAAGATGGTTGCTTCTACGATGATGATTGACGGTATAAGCAAAACTAAGTTTGAGAACTCGGGGCATTCTCTAAGGGTCAACGTTTCTAATTTGTGTATGTATCAAACGGCCAACATGCTTTGGGCTCAAGGTAATTCCAGCGTACCTGTTCTAATGATGAAGGAGTTGTATGATCGAGGGGGTGTAGATTTAAAAGAAGTGGGAATCCAGATTGATAAGTACTTGATAAGGGCTAGGATGGTAAGTTGGATGGCAGAATCTCGACAAGAATTGTCCTCAAATATAATGGAAAAGTATGTGATACCTACTGCTGAAATGGCTATGTCTATCCAAAGTTCTCAACAGCGTTCAAAAGTTTTTCAATTATTGGCCCAATTTTGTGAAATGCAGTATAAATCGAAGTCATTGGCGGAAGCTATTTCAAAGCTTGAAAAGAGAGTAGAAAACAAACAAAAGGAAATAAATGAACTTAAGGATCATTATGGAAGAACAGCAGTCCCGGATTCAGAAAAGAAGACTGTGCAGAAATTTTACTCCAAGTTGAAAATGCTGTTCAATTCAGAGACTATGGATTTGAAATCGTTAGTACAAAGTAGGGAACTCTTTTCAACCAAGGCTGTGGAATATTTTTTGGAAAGCATAATTGTTGGTGATGATGTCGAACAAGATTTGGACAAGTTTTTTGCCCTATGGTTGGAGCAGTCTGGTAATGAAGCCCTTAACTGCAGAATTAAATCTGGAATACTTTCCTTACCAAGTTTCAAATTGATTAATTGGTGTATCCAATTGGTATCTAGAGTTACAAAGGATACCTCGGAATTTCAGCTGATCTTACAACAATTGATTGTTAACTTGTGTGTTGATCATCCGCATCATTCATTGTATTTACTTATTTCTTTGAGGAAGCATAAGCAGACAGCGGAAAGTACATCAAATCCACTATTGCTTTCCAAATGTAGTGCTGCAGATAGTATATGGGATGAATTGCTTCATAAGGATGCACATTTTGTGGAGAATTCATTGTTACCGATAGAAACTTTCACTGATGAGTGTGTAAAACTTGCTGCATACAAGGTAAACAGAGGTAAAACTTTGAATTTAGAGAAGTTGAATGTTGGAAATTATTGGTTGAAACACTTGCCGCCGATACCCCCACCAACTAGGTTATTAAAGGTTGATCAAACAATGGCTTATAAGAATTTACCAGTATTTATTGATATCCAGCCAAAGCTAAGCATTGCAAGCTCAGGATTGAGTTTACCAAAGATTGCAAACTTTAATCTCTCGGATGGAACTCAACACAAGATTTTATTGAAACATGGAACTGATGACTTGCGACAAGATTTAATTATGGAACAAGTGTTCAACAAAGTCAACAACATATTTGTTCAAGATCGTGAATGCAAAAGGAGAAAACTAATAATTAGAACATACAATGTGGTCCCTCTTGGTCCTCAATCAGGGATAATTGAATTTGTCCCCAATACTACTGCATTAATAGATATAATAAAACCATACCATGATGCTCATGACAAGATGAAGTATGACAAGGCGCGTGATATTATGAAAGCTGTTCAATCAAAGGACAAATCAGAAAGGCTACGTGAATACGAAAGGGTAACAGTTAATTTAAAACCTGTATTGCGCTATTTCTTTCAAGGAACATTCTTAACTCCTGATTCTTGGTTTCATAGTCGGATAAAATATTCTCATGGTGTGGCTACTTCATCCATTGTTGGATATGTATTAGGCTTGGGTGATAGACATTGTAATAATATTCTTTTGGATAAAAATTCTGGTGAACCGGTTCATATAGATCTTGGAGTTGCATTCGACCAAGGGAGACGACTTCCTGTGCCTGAGACTGTTCCATTCAGGTTAACCCGCGATATAGTGGATGGGTTCGGTGTCACTGGTGTCGAGGGAGTTTTCAAGAAATCCTCTGAACATACATTGAGAGTGTTACGACTGAACAGAAATCATATAATTTCAATTTTAGATGTGTTGCGATGGGATCCCTTATACTCATGGAGTCTATCACCTCTTAGGAAGAAAAGGTTACAGGATGATGATACTGGAATAGGATTTCAACCAGAGGAAGATGGATCTGAGGCAGGAAGAGCAGTGCAGGTTGTAGCTGATAAGTTGACACATGGTGGGTTGAGTATTGAAGCTTCAGTCCGAGAATTGGTACAGGAGGCAACAAGTACAGAGAATTTAGCGCTTATCTATTTTGGATGGTGTCCTTTCTTTTAGAGAATTTATAGAAATAGAAATATATGATGTAAATATCTTATTTGTAATTCCAAATTTTCAAGGTTTATATTTCTATTCATTTGAATCGGTAGTAAAAACTATCCAGAATAACGATGATATTTTGCATCCAAAAATTCTAGTCACGTGTTTCCTTATCGCGGCACGGAAAATTTCAATTCCGCACATGGGAAAGCCAAATCAATCTTCGTGCCAAGCTCAAGCACAATCAAGAAACAGAATAGCATGAATACAGAAATGATTAAATACAACAATTATACATTGTTAAACTATTTAGCATTCAATTATGCAGGTTTTGCGTGCATTTCTATAATTGTGTTCTTATCATCTACTCAACCATTTTACATCAAGGAAGTTCTCTCCCTTGAAAATGCGAAAATCGGAGGTATTATCGGTCTTCTAGGATTTATTGATGAATTGACCCTGATGACGTGTGCACCATTAATTGGTGCATTGAATGACAAGTTAAATCGAATCCTGGGTGGTGGTTCACGTATCGTTCCAAGCGTGGCATTTTTGGTGATTTCCTTAGCTTTGGCGGGGTACTCGATCTGTTCCAATTTTAGTGAATTGATCTTGTTTAGAGCAATGTTTGCGGTTGGTGTTACAGGGTGTATGAGCATGATTACAGTGTTGTTGAACGAGGTTAGCAATTCTGATTTTAGGGTAACATTCAAAAGGGGGGATTATTTGATGGAACAGGGTATCCAGCAAGAAGAATCTGTACAAGAGAGAAAGAAGAATGGTAAATTTTCAGCAATAGTAGGAATCAGTACTGGCATAGGAGCCATATTCGCCGTATCTGTCTTTGTACCCTTGCCTATTAAATTAGTTGACAAAATGCCCGAATTAGATATGAAGTCTGGTTTAAAATTGGCATACTTGATTGTCCTGGGTTTTGCAATTTTTTCGTTTGTGATATTAATAAACTGGTTATATCGAACTAAGAATAGTATAACTATAGTACACGAGAAGTATTTTGAATTATTACACCGCGGATTCAAATTTGCATCTATCAATAAACAAGTTCAGTTAGCATATGCGGGAGCATTTGTTGCTCGATCAACTACAGTTTCTATGGCCGTATTCATTCCATTAATGGTTTACGACTGGTATTACAATAAGGGCCAATGTCAATCAAATGATCAAAATGCGGGGAAATTGACTTGTCACGAAGGTTACATATTCTCTGCTATATTAACAGGGGTTGCCCAAACTGTTGCACTCATTTGTGCTCCACTTTGGGGATTTTTAATTGACAGTAAACGAATAAAATCGAAAAGTACTCCTTTGAAAGTAGCTGCTGTTGTTGGGGTGATCGGCAACTTCATTCTCTGTATATTTAACAATACAAACCCAAAAACCTTTATTTGTTTCTTGAGTGTATGTATTATGGGTGTGTCACAAATTGGATTAATAATAACCAGTATGAGTATTTTAACTGGTATTCTGGATGTGCATGATATTATGGGTTCCTTGAGTGGATTATATAGTTTCTGTGGTGGATTAGGCATATTAAGTATTACTTTACTTGGTGGAGTTCTCAGTGATTATTGGATTTTGGGGCCATTTTTCCTCTTGGGAGTATTCAATTTGGTATTATTGTTATTTTGTCATGTAAATCGTGATTCAAATAGTGATCAAGAAGAAGAGTATTCGTTATTACTGGGGTAATTTGTCACGTGAGTGTTAAATTCGGCGCTCCCAATCGGAAGAAAAAATTTTCGTTCAAAAGCCACGGAAAAACAAAAATAGAATTGGTGTGCTCAGTAGTAAAAATAAAATAGTGTATGTACGCTGCGCAATTCGAAAGCCGACATTTTACTAAAACTGGAAAGGAATAGGAGCAAAAAACTAAGTTTTCAACCTCCAGACCAAGCAACAACTTATTAAATATTAGTAAAAAGGGAGCGTGTCACTATGATAGAGGTACTAATTACGCTAGTGCCATCTGTCTGCTGGCTCCTTTACCGGTTCTATTTAATTCTCCGTACCCCGGTTGAAAAACTTGCGGAAGACTTGAACATAGAGATACCTCATACCCCTAGCATTTGCATTGACTCCATTGCTGAATCCTCAGTTGTGATACATTGGGATATAGAGATGCGATATGACGAGAATTTATATTACGTTTTGGTGATTAATGATCGTGACGCGGCAACTCTCACATCGACGAGTTGTAAGTTGAACAATTTGTCACCCAAGCAGGTTTATCAGATTCAGATTATGGCAATCAATTCTATTACTAATTTCCGATCTTTGAGTAAGCCTGTTTTCGTACTGACTTATAATAAAGACGATAAGGAATTGGACTTTGTGAAGAGTGTTAGTCTTGAAGATGATATCGTTGAGAATATACTTTCAAGCGGAGCTGTTGGCACTGGAGATAGCAGTAGCGGTGATGCAGCTAATACAAGTATTAATGAGGATGAATCTTCTTCATTGGAGAGTATTACAATTGATCAAATTCAAGGAATCACCAATGCCGAGTTACTAAAGGATTATTTAAACAAATTTCAACATGAATTAGTTAAGGTGAATTCCGATTTTAAACAATTTCAACAAGGTATTTCTGAGGAACATGACCATTTGCAACACGAGCTACTTTTGTATAAGCAAGAGTTGGAAGAGGAATCAGATAACAAAGTAAAGAAGGATCATGATGTCAAGTCTTTGGAAAGATCAAAGGACGTTTTAACTTTCAAGAAATCAAAGTTATTGAATCAAATTACGGCAATTAAGAATTCACTTGCGTTGTTTAGTACAAAATTTCAAGAGAACGAAGTCAAGATTAAGAAATTACAGGAGAGAAACAATTTAGTGGTTTCAAATGAAGAAAGGGAAAAATCAAAAATGAACAAGAGTATAGCTAGTGTTCAAAAGACTATTTCAAAGACCAAGGAGGAGAATGAAAAGATTGACGAAAATTTGAAAATTCTATTACAAGAAAGAAAGGAATCTATTGCATTATTAAACCAAATTAAACCATTGATTGAGGTATTTAATCAAGCAGCTGTGAGTGCGAATGGCACTCCTTCTAGTGAAGTGGCACAATCACCAAGCCCTGTGCCAGCAATTATGTTAAGTTCAAAAGGAACGGTATCTTCATCAACCCCAACCCCACCACCACTCGGAACAATAGCATCATCAACCAATACTGGTGCATCCTCTTTGTATACGCCACCGGCAACAGCAGTATCTGGAACAGGACCCCAACCAGGAGCTATATGTACACTGGCAAACCAATCAACCACAACTACTTCTATTTTCAACAAGGATGGATCCATTGCTAAGCCGGCATTTGATGCACTCGTCAAGATCTTTCAAATCATGCCTGCTTGGCAAGATGAAATTATGCATGAAATTAATCAGTATCAAGAATTAGAACAAGCATGGCGTGATTCATTCAGAATTGAAATCGCAAAATATGTTTCAGTACATCAGTCATTGGAAATTGCCAAACATAACTTGGATAAGAACTATGTTCCTGTCAAGATGAATGAGTATTTGGCCTCTATTGAATTTGGTGGATTTGCTAATGCTTTACCTAAACCAAGGGGTGGCGGTAAGCGGAATTTTTCACCTTCGTTTGATGAATTGAATGTGGTTGGTAATGTAAATAACAATGGATATTTCAATCATTATGGACAAGTTTATGTGGATACAGACTCAGATGTTGGACAGAATGTGTCGCCATTGTTTCAACAGCCACAGATTGTGGCACCGGCAATCCAGCATCCTCAACAACAACTTGCACCCACGCAGCAACCGCTCGACCAAATGGTTAATAATTTCAATGGTGCAGCTGATTATAGTTACCCTCCTGCGACCCAGCAACAGTCACACCCATATATTAGTTTAGAACAAATCAATGCTCAAACACACATGGATATGGCAAATGCTTCATTAGACGCACAATTATTCCAACGCACTCCTACATTGGCTCATAGTTTACTAGACAATACTACGGGAGCAGCAATAGTATCGGGAGCAGCAGCAGCAAATACTCATATCTCAAATAACACACCACCTCCTCAACTTCAAGGGTTTCCCTATGATGATCAGATCTATACCAGTAGTATTTCCCAATCACCACTTGCTCCTATCGACCAAACCCAGAATTTATTAAGTTATGGTGATTATAATTCTTTGTTATATCAATTCAACTCGCCTACATTGGCACCTGCTAATCTTGAAGTATGGAATCAATCTGCCGCAGGAACTACTGCTGCAAATCACCGCCCTACTAATTCCAACGCGTATGGATTTTTATCTACAACTACTCCTGCATCGAAATTATGGAGCGATAATAGTAGTATCACTAGTAACGGTAAACAAGAATACGAATTTGGTCATAATCGTACGGTTTCTTCTACATCACAAATCTGGAGAAATGAAGCTACCCAATCATCATTAATGGGCCACCACAATTTTAATTTAGGTGGGGTTGTACCAAGTGTTTCCAGCGGAACTGAATTTCAACCATTTGGGAAAAGTGTCATGCAATTATCTAATTCATTAATGGGTAACAACAATATTCCAAACAATCCTGCCGTCCTCAGTCAGAATTTGGGATTGTCGGAGTCACAATCATCAAACGTACAATCATTTAGAGCTACCCCACCTCATGGTCAAAATAGTGAGGAGAATAGGGACCAGCAACAATGAGAAACTAGTTGAATTTACAAGAAAAAAATTCTCGGTTATCGGTGGCAAAATCAGTAAACGTTCGCAAAAGTTCGTACAAAAGAAAATAGGAAACGGGTGGCGATGGAGAGGGGAGCTGGAGAATAGGTTTTGTATAGAATAACAATGACTATTGATGATACCATTAAATTTCTGTAGAGTGTAGAGGGGAAGTGATGGCCCTGGAAAAATACCATGAGGCAAAGTTTTGAAAATACTTCTCTGTGCTTTATGCACTCTTTCTAATGTAATATGTATAGAGTCAATGTATAGGGCGACGGAATAACGTACCCGATATTTCGATATAAATAGAAGACACGTTGAATTTTCCGAGTGACAGAAAAGGGGTTTGCTGTCTGGTGATTCCAAAATAATTGGCGCGGCAAATTATGGTTTAACCGGTTTTTGCCTGCTTCGCGGCACTTTTACGGTACTTCCAATGTTAAATTAGTGAGCACATTGTACCTAATTCGGTAAGGTCTGCGGCAAAAATATGCAAAGAAGCAAAAAAAAAAGAAATGGCCGCTGCATCGGAAAAATTTTCCTTTTTCTGTGGTGAGACGTTTGGGAAATATAATGTGTCATCGAGGAGGGGGGATATGGAAATTCGGGATTTGTAAGGTTTCAAACTTTTGAGAGTTTGACTGATTAGTTTCCGATTTAAATAGATTTTTCTATCTTGCTTCTTCTTTTTTGCATCTCGTCTTTTCTTGTAAATTGTTAATTTTTTAGTAAATAGTTACTTTTAGTAGTATACTACAAATATAAAGGTGGCAAAAAGGACATATCCAAGCATTATATATTAAACAAAAACTACGACACTTGCATACATATAAGATAATACAAAATGACTCTTGACGAAATAGAAAAATTCACCACTCATAATGAATTCCGTAGTGATACCTTCACTGTCCCCACACGTTCAATGATTGAGGCTGGGTTTGTCAATGCCACCTATGGGGACTCTGTTTATCAAGAAGATGAATCAACCTTGGCACTTGAAGCAAAGATGTGCGAGCTTACCGGTAAAGAAGCTGCTCTTTTCTGTGTTTCAGGTACCTTGTCTAATCAAATTGGTTTAAGGGCTAATTTGATCCAACCTCCATATAGTGTCTTGTGTGACCATCGTGCCCATGTGTTTTTACATGAAGCTGGTGGATTAGCTACATTATCACAAGCAATGGTTCATCCTGTAATTCCTAACAATGGAAACTATTTGACTTTTGAAGATGTGGTTAACCATGTAACGTATGAAGATGGTGATATTCATGCTGCTCCTACTAAAGTTATTTCATTGGAAAATACATTACATGGGATAATTATGCCATTAGAGGAGATTAAGAAGATTAGTGAGTTTTGTAAAAAACATGATATTAGATTGCATTTGGATGGGGCTCGATTATGGAATGCTTCCGCAGCCACTGGAATCAGTATAAAAGAATATTGTTCATGCTTTGATTCAGTTTCTTTATGTTTAAGTAAATCGCTTGGGGCACCAATGGGGTCAATTTTAGTTGGGGATGAAAAAATCATTAGAAAGGCAAATCATTTCAAGAAGCAAAATGGGGGTGGAATAAGGCAAGCCGGTATTATGACCGCCATGGCTAGTCATGCTATAGATTATAATTTTTCCCAACTTGCTCGCAGTCATGAATTTGCTAAACAAATTGGGGATTTTTGTACTGAACATGGAATCAAATTAGAATCTCCTGTTGATACTAATTTTGTATTTATTGATTTGAAGGCCAATAAAATGGATTCCAAAATGTTGATTGATTTGGCTAGAACTAAATATAATGTCAAGTTAATGGGTGGACGAATCGCCTGTCATTTTCAATTGAGTCAAGACAGCGTAGATAACGTCAAGCAATGTATATTGGAATGTTTTGAATATAATCAACAACATCCATATGAAAATGATGGTAAGAACAATAAAAAGATGTATAATTTTGATGCCATCAGGAAATAAGTCTTTTCTAGCATAATATGATTTTTTAATTTTTTACGATTTGATAGTTTATTTTAATAGAAGTATAACAAAAAAAACTGGGCTCAGTATGTAATAGCTGCAAATTTTGTAAAACAATAACAAGGTTATGGTTATGAGCATGGAAAAAATGATAAACATCCAAACATACATGTATTGTAACACATATAATTATTTTAGGAGATGTACTTTGTGAAAAGTTATATAAGTCACATTGTATGTTCTTACACTACAACCAGTTACTTGAATCAGTTCAGTCAATGTTTGCCTCCAGAAAGAAAGATTACATCTACTTGGTTTATTTATGCATTGAAGAAATTTTGATACATGTTTTGCGAAAAAGATACAGAAAGCTTTAACACAACCCTCAAAATTCTTTTTGCAGCCCACAAAAAAGCTATATCACTTTGTTGAAGCTGTCCAGATAGTTATACCAACCGTTTCAATTTGGATCTGTTCTTAGAATTCCAAATTGAACCTTCTAACCATTATATAAGTTCATGTGTATCGCTCCTCGTGACTTAAATCACATGACTTTAAACTTGCATGTGATAAGGAACGACTACCCAAAAAAATAAAAACAAAAAAAATAAAAAAGAATCGTGTTTTTTGACATGACCCATGTGGTTTGTTTTGCAATTATATGCTTTGGTCTGTTACCAATTATTATTTGTTTCACATTATTAATCGGTGGTAGACTTTTTTATAAAAAGGTTAAATCGCCTCAATTTTTTTTGATATTGTGATATTTGACAGCACCAACTATCCTTTAATCACTTGTTGTCTTTTTTGCAATACTTTTACTTGTGTCAACTAAATTTCTCGATTTAGCCTTTTTTTTACAGCGTCATCGCATCATAACCGCAACCGATAATGTCACCTATACGGATTCCGCAAGAAGCTGCACCTATAGAAAACTCCTCATCCAACACATCAATAATGGAATTAGATGAAGACGAAGATTCAGCTCTTCAAGCAGAATGCATATCCTCGTCTTCTTCCACTTCATCCAACCATTCCTTTAACATGAACCACAAATACGCGACTCCAACATTAAGGCGAAGTGACTCAACTTCGTCGGTTAGTTATATTGATATGTCAAAACTCTTGTTTGCTAGTGATTTTGATTTTGGGTTAAATATTGATACCATGAGTGATTCCGCCTTGAAGAAGTTGAATAGTATGAAACGAAAGACTCAACAAACATTAACCAAATACAACAAGACACCCAAGAATTTAGAATTGGAATTGGATAAAATACAAGAGATTTTCAATCAAAGGTTGGTAAAGTTTGATGAAAGAATACATCGTAATTTACAAAGTTCCCTGACTGAGAAATTGTTTTATGCTGTGTCAATATTTATTATTGCCGCTGCTGGGTTTGTAATTGGTAAATATCCAATTTATTTCCCCCATTTCCATACCGCCATATTCTTGGTATTGATGCCAATCAGATTCTATACTTATTTCAAGCAATCGTTCCAATATTACTTGGCAGATTTATGTTATTATGTTAATATGTTACTTATGATTTTCATTTGGGTATTTCCCAACTCACCAAGACTATTTGTGTCTGTATTTTCATTATCATTGGGTACATTATCATTTGCCGTGATTACTTGGAGAAATTCATTAGTATTACATTCGATCGACAAGACTACATCTTCATTCATCCATATAATGCCTCCTGTAACCATGTTTGTTATGGTTCATGAACTTCCAGAAGAATATGTTATACAAAGATACCCTGGGATCGCGGCAATTGATAATTGGAACTTTTTATCCGCCATAATAATTACTTCTATATATTATACCATTTGGCAAGTACTGTACCATTATTTCATTTCAATTCGTAAAAAGGATAAGATTGAACAGGGGAAAGTAACATCTTTCTCATATTTAAGGAAAAAGAATCAAAAGACTTTATTGGGGAAATTTGTTAATGGTTTACCATACCTTTGGATGCAAACACTTGCATTCACCTTGATTCAATTTGGATATCAATTGTTAACCATGATGTTTTGTCCTATTTGGTTTAAATATAAACATGCTTGTGGTGCCTTTGTCACATTTATATTCATTTGGGCAGCATATAATGGAGCTACATATTATATTGATATATTTGGTAAACGATTAGAAAAAGAAGTTGAAAAATTAAAACGTGAGATTGTAAGTTTACAACAAGAAAATGAAAAATTACAATTTTCTCCAGTGACTAGACCACAAGTACCTGAAGAAGAAGTAAAACCTTTGATTGATGAAATACATTAGAAAGGAATTACGTGTTAATGTTTATAGGAAATTAATAGAAATAATATATCGTAATGTTTGCAGGGTTTGGACGACCGAAAGTAGGATTGAAGTTGTGTACTGGGCAGTAGAGTAATATTTGTTTGACATTGTTGAGGGCATTTGCAGTAAACAGATATTCAAATCAGCGCTACCAAATTAACATCCGGGTAACTATATTTGAAATTTTCACGATTTTTTTTCCTGTTGGAATCTGAAAAAAAATTTAACTGAGTAGGCAGGAAGACACTATAGCCTTATTGTAGGACCCCAGTATACAATAATGTTGAAGAGTTCATTGGGACCTGTTTCTATAATAAGAAGGTGCTTCAGCACAACTTCGCCAATATTTGAACGGAACTCAGATAAAGCCAACAAACATGCTAAATTATTATCAAAATATTATACTCCTGATTTACTTCAATCAATCCAAATCACAGAATCTCTTGTTGAACCACAAGATTTCATCAATTTAAAGCTTGGAGGAAGACATAGCAAATCCAAGGTTGCTCCTAAGGATGAAAATTCTGATTATTCATTGTCGGATCCAGAATGGGATGAACCAATACTATACCCTAACCAAACAGGTAAAAGGACCCCATATCCTCCTATTCCTGTGGTTCGTTCACCTGATAATACTATGTTAACCATGAAATTCGATAAAGGTACTGAAGGTGATAAACCTAAAAGTAAAATCAAAAATACCAATGATATTGCTCGAGAATTATCCCAGTTGTTAGATATGGATGAAGGTTATCTTAAAAGTTTGGCGATGCGTCCATTGGTGATGAAACGGGTTTCACATAAGACCAACAAGGGGTCCATTGCTGGGTTTTTCGCCTTGACTGTAGTTGGTGATCGTAGGGGATCTCTTGGATTAGGAATTGGGAAATCCTTGGATGGGATGAGAGTTGCTGCTAGTAAAGCTCATTGGAATGCCATCAAGAATATGCAACCTATTAAATTGTATGAAAATAGAACAATTGTAGGAGATTTCGATTATAAGTTCCATGGGGTTAAAATGAGAGTTAGATCTGCTCCAGAAGGGTTTGGTCTTAGAGTTAACCATATCATGTATGAAATTTGTCAAGCTGCTGGGATTAAAGATTTAGGTGCAAAGATTTATAAATCGAGAAATCCAATGTTGATTGCTCAAGGGTTTGTTAAAGCCTTGGATAAACAACAAAGTATTGAAGAATTGGCTGCTAATAGAGGAAAGAAGATTGTAGATATGAGAAAGGTTTACTACTCTCAATAAGCATGTAAATAGTATATATATAACTTAATTAAGCATAAGATTAAAACTACCAGCACAGGCTCATACCATATCAATATAGATTGGTCGTGTGAATGGTTCAATTGTTTAGCGTTTTAAAAAATTCTAACTTTGCCACAAACTAATTTTTTTTTCCCTAAAAAAAAGCCTAATCATTACACTACAACTAAAATAACGTGTAGCCTTAGCAACAGTTGCCAATTAAGTTTTTACTATTTTTAACTACCTATTTAATTCAGAGACAATAGCATCAAATACCCCCCTGTCTATACAATACTAGAGCATCTTACGTCATTGCCGTTCAACCCCCCACTATTTTCACTGTTTTGCTAACTATCACTTCCTATAAATAGACGGACCACACACACACACATACACATATATACATTATACACAGATCATGGTTGTTGATACTACTTATTATGACCTTCTAGGGATCCAGCCCAGTGCCACTTCGCTAGAGATTAAAAAGGCTTATAGAAAAGCAGCCATCCGTCTTCATCCAGATAAGAACCCCGATGATCCAACTGCGGCTGCACGGTTCCAAGAAGTAGGGCAGGCATATCAAGTTCTTAGTGATGATTCATTAAGGTCCAAGTATGATAAGTTTGGTAAACAAGAGAGTATTCCTACTGAAGGGTTTGAAGATCCTGCGGAATTCTTTTCCATGATTTTTGGCGGTGAAGCATTTAGAGATTGGATTGGTGAATTGAGTTTATTACTGGAGTTATCCAAGAGTGCCGAATTGGCAGGATATAACGACGAGGATAAACCCAAGGAAGATCAATCTAATGATAATAAGAATGAAAGTGAAAGAAATCCTGAAACGTTTGCAAACACTAATGGTCATGCCAAGACTACAACTACTGGCTCATCTGCAAGTGATCAATTATTACTTTCACACACAGCTCATGAAGGGTCAGAACTTTCTGAGAAGGAACTTGAAGAAAAGAAACGAAAGGCTGAACTTGAGAAATTTGAAGAAGAATGTCGACTTAAGAAATTGGAAACTAGACGTCAACTCGCAGACAAACTCATTGAAAAACTCCTGCTTTTCACTGAAACCGACATGAAACCAGATGTGGTTGAATCATTTCAGGCTAAGATAAACTATGAAGCAGAATCTCTCAAGATGGAAAGTTTTGGGTTGGAAATTTTACATACTTTGGGTAGTATTTACAAGACAAAATCAAAGATTTTCCTTAAGAATCAGACATTTTTCGGTTGGGGTGGGTTTTGGTATAGTGTTAAAGAAAAAGGGGGAGTAGTCAAGGATACTTTCAAGACTGTTAGTTCAGCATTGGATGCACAAAGGACCATGGAAGAGTATACTCAAATGCAACAAGACAATGAATATCATGCCAAATTAGAGGCCGAAGAACAAGATCCAGAAGCTGTAGATAAAAAAACCGCTGAAGCCGAGGTGAATAAATTGGAACAAGAACTTGAAAATGTTAAACAAGAAAAGGCAGAAGTTCTGAAATCAAAGGATCAAATTCCAAATAAACATACTCCCGAAGAATTGGCCGAAATGGAGAAATATTTAATGGGGAAAGTTTTGGCTGCAGCTTGGTCAGGTTCCAAGTTTGAAATTCAAGGAACAGTACGGGCTGTATGTGATTTGGTTTTAGAAGATAAAGAAGTTTCTCTTGAAACGAGGATAGCCAGAGCTAAGGGATTAAGGTACATTGCTGATGTGTTTGTTCGGGTAACTAGAACTGAAGATGAGGCTGAAGAAGCCAGAGTCTTTGAAGAGTTGGTAGCTGAAGCTAGTAAGAAACGTGAAAAGAAAAAACATCCACAACCAGAGGATAATATTAAAGCCGAAGCTACAACAGTTGGATAATTTCTATTTTTAATATTTAATGTTTTTAATTTTTTTTTCCTTCTTCTTTCTAATAGAATAAATAAGCACTCTCTAGGTCAAACCTAAATTTAGCCAATTGCATTACAGTTATGTGTCAGTAAACTTACACGACATGTTTTGGTCTCTGTCTACCACCATAAGGCATTTTATGAAAAGGCTTATTAAAGCCAAATGTCAAAATGGCACCAAAAGTTACAAAATCGGTAGATCATGTGACTCCATGAAGATGACTTCTGCCCCTCTCAATATATATCCTAAATTTCAACCCGCAACTGTAAAATCTACACCAATCTTAACTTTATTCAAGATGGCTAATACTTCATTGGTGGAAAGAATCAACTCCAGATCACATGAGTTGGACCCATGTACTCAATCAAATTACACTCAATTCCAAATAAAGCATACCAACTTAACCCTTGAAGTTGACTTTGAAAAGAAAGTTTTGACAGGTACAGTTGAGTATGATTTGATCAACAAGAACAAATCTGATTCAGTAATTCTTGACACTGCATCATTAGACATTCTTGAAGTCAAGGTCAATTCTAAAGCTACACCATTTGAACTTGCTCCAGCTGTTCCTATTTATGGTTCAGCTTTATCTATTGCGATTCCACCTACCACCGATAATGTCAAGATTGAGATTGACTTCCGTACCACCAGTAAATGTACCGCCATCCAATTTATTGCCGGAGACACCGGACCTTATGTATTCTCACAATGTCAAGCTATTCATGCTCGTAGTCTTTTCCCATGTTTTGATACCCCTGGTTCCAAATCTCCATATACATTCACAGCAAAATCTCCTTCAGCATGTACTATGTCAGGACGTCCCCGTGCTAGCAACAATGAACCTGGAGTATATCATTTCGATCAACCAATCCCAATTCCATCATATTTAGTTTCTATAACTTCAGGAAATCTCCTCAAGGCTCCTATTGGTCCTAGATCCGACGTGTATTGTGAAGAACCTAATCTTAAAGCATGTCAATGGGAGTTTGAAAAAGATATGGAAAATTACCTTCAAATTGCTGAATCTTTGATTTTCGATTATGAATGGGAAAGGTTTGATTCTTTGGTGCTTCCAAGTTCGTTCCCTTATGGAGGTATGGAAATCCCAAACATGACTCAATTGACACCAACTTTGATTTGTGGAGATCGTACTCAAACTAAAGTCATGGCCCACGAATTGGCCCATTCATGGAGTGGTAACTTGGTAACTAATTGCAGCTGGGAGCATTTCTGGATGAATGAAGGATGGACAGTATATATTGAAAGAAGAATCTTGGGGGCTATTGCAGCCAAGGAGAAGAATTCCGTGGAATATGGTGAACAAGTGAGACATTTCAATATGATTCTCGGTTGGAATGGATTGGTTGAAAGTGTTAATGGTATGCCACCAAGATTTACTAAGTTGGTTTGGGATTTACAAGGACAAGATCCTGACGATGCATTCTCCAAGATTCCTTATGAAAAAGGGTTCTTCTTTTTATTCCATCTTGAAACGAAATTGGGTGGATTGAAAGATTTTGATCCATTTATTAAGCATTACTTTAAGAAATTTAGATATCAATCATTGAACAGTGGTCAATTTGTTGCAACCTTGTATGAATTCTATGAACCATTGGGTAAAAAGGATGTCTTAGACAGTATCGATTGGGATACTTGGTTATTTAAAGAAGGAGTTCCTGAATATCCTAAATTTGACACTACCTTAGCTGATCAAGTGTATTCCTTGGTTGATAAATGGGTGCAATATGTTGAAAAGGGAGGAGTTTTCCCATTCTCGGAAGCAGATGTCGCAAACTTTGAAGGTGAACAAGAAATGTTGTTTTTGGAAACATTAATTGAAAAGTTCAAGACATTGTCATCTGAACAACTTACATCGGAATTGATTCGTAGATTCCCTTGTGTATATCCTAAATATTCTGCTAGTGGGAATGGTGAGTTTATTAGTCTTTGGAATGAATTATTAATAACCTTTGGTAAATACAATTCAAACGATGAGGTCGTTCAGAAATTTGCTAGTTGGTTAGGATCTGTAGGTAGAATGAAGTATGTTAGACCTGGATATAAATTACTTATTTCCGGTGTCAGTCTTGAATTTGCTAGAGAAACATTTGCAAAATATGAACAAAATTACCATCCAATTTGTCATGCCATGGTTAAGAAGGATTTACAATTAGTTTAAAAACAATCATATATATATATTAAAAACTATATACCAATTAAATGTTAGAAGTTCGCCTTTTTCTTAAACTTGTCCAATCTCTTATGATGATCCTGGATGAACTTAATCACCTTCTTTCTATTCTCTCTCAACACCTCATTACCACTAACATCAATTGCGTCCAATTTCATCAATTCCTTCAACAACATTTCAGCAAAATAATTATACTTGGCTTCAACGTCTTCTGGTTTCAATGTTTGCCAATTCTGTATATAATCGTTAATTGGAGGGACAAACTCAGATTCAACATAGTCTAATATATCTTGGATCTCACGATTAGCCCTTTGAGCCTTACTCAACTTCTTCTTGGGTTTACTCTTTTTCTTATCTGGTTTGACAACCTTGTTGTTCTTTTGGCTGTCCAACCAGAATTTTCCAAATACTAAAAATGTACTTAATGCAACCAACGTGATGGATATAGTAACCGGTGATACTTTCAATTCCTTGAATTCTTTTATTACATCGTCGACATTTGAGTTACGAATGTGTTCAAATGGGGGAACGATATATTGGCGGTAATTTACATCCGCTTGATGCTTCAACTTATTGGCAAGATTAACTAAATCTGCCAGGCTGGGGAATTGAGAACCAAGTTTCTCCAATTGGGCGTGTACTTGATCCATGGTCTTTAATAGTCACTGGAAAACAACCAATTTGTAAACAATTGTGTGGTATGACAGAGAGAAACACAACAAAAAAAGAAAAATCCCAACAGTGAGAGAATTTTTGAACGATGTTTTGTTCGGGTCAGCTTTTGACAGAGCAATTTGTTGATCCGAGCCGCACGCGTTTATTAGAGTGGTAAACGATTACTTATTCAAATGAAATTAAAATACTATATGAACAATTCTCCACTAAAATCCCGGGTTGGTTTTAATGGACCTACTTCTTTAGGTTTAGTACGTTTGTTGACCGGTGGAGGTGCCTTTTTGGGTATACCAAAGTCTATAATTTGTTGTTGTTCTTGCTTTTCAGAAGTGATTTGAGTTGATTTCGCAGATGAGGAATCGGCCAAATTCTTAGGAAGTCTACGCTTGGGTCCTTTACTACGTCCCTTCCCAGGATGTGTCAATTTTTCTTCTCTTCGGGAGCTGCTAGAATTACTAGTCACTGGATCGGTCCAGGCTTTGCGTAATTCACGCGTAGGAGGAGGTGTTGGACCAGTACTTGGTGGGTTGGAATTTACTCTAGAGAGCAACCCATTCAATTTATTTTCAAAACTTTCTACTTTGTTTGGCTTATTATCAGCTTCTGTCTTGCTCAACTTGGTCAATTGCAGCTGGATAACTTCAGCATCCTTTTTCGCATAACTTAAAGGCTTTGAAGGTACACCTGGTTTGGAAAGATTCTTCAATTGGGTTTGAATGGTTTCTGCATCTTTCTGAGCATATTCATTCTTTTGTTTGATTTGTGGTTTAAGTCGAGGTGAATTGGCTACTACGGCATCAAATCGTTTCTGAAATTCTGGTGGAGGAGTATTGTAAACTGAAGTAGGCTTTGGTTTTAAAACAGGAGGAGGAACAGTCAGTTTCACAGTTTGAAATCTTGCCATAAACTCTTTCTCCTCAGATGTCTTTTCTACTGGTTTCCGCTCTGGAGATTGTGATCGTAATCTATTTATCTTTGAATGAAATTCAGACATCTTGGCAGTTTCTGGCTCGGGTTTCTTTTCTGTGGATGCACTCCGTAATTTAGCTGTTTTGAATTCTGCGTCAACGATTGATGATTTCTTTTTGGGGACTAAGGGAGGTGCATGGCCCAATAACGACTCCCTCCTTGTTAAAAATTCAGGCTTTTCATCTACAGCTACTTCTTTCAACAATACTTTATCACTCTTTGGAATATTACTCAAATATGAAGGCTTTTCCGGAACTGTAACCTGTTTACTACTTTCACTTCTGCGAACTGCAGAGTCAATCCAATTAGACTTCTTTGGACTTATTTTAATTTCTAGATTCAGAGTATCTTGAGTTATGTGCTGAGTCAACAGCTTACTACTCTCACTATTCACGACAGAACTTATCCAACTAGTAGTAGGCTTTTTGGCAATGGGTGGTGGATGGTTCGCCTTAACTTCTGAACTCTGGGGAGTTGATGTAGTAGACTTGGAATTGGAAAGGGATGCAAGCCAATTGGATTTGTTGGGTTTTGGAGGCAGAGGTGTACTGTCTGCTGAGGATGGAGTGATTGTTGTTTTCGAGTTATCCAATGTAGAAGTCATCCAGTCCTTTTTTACCGGTGATTTTGGAACTTGTGTAAGGGTTGGTGGCTTGGTTGCAATTTTGGGGGCGGGAGGCTGTAACGACGCTGAAGATAAGTAGCTTGGTTTGACGGTTCGTATCGGAGGTGGAGGAGGTTGTGATGATGCCAAGTAACTTGGTTTGACTGTTCGTATCGGAGGTGGAGGTGCATGTTTGTCAATATCATCGTCATCATCAGGTTGGTTTTCTTGTTTCTGTATTGATGTGTTCACCCAATGCCCTTTAGGAGTGGGCTTTAAAGGAGGTGGGGAGGAAATATTTGTATCCATTGAATCAGCTTTTGAAGAAAAATCAAGGGTCTCACCTTGCTTTATCAAATTTTCCATTTCTCCAAATGATCGAATACCCAGAACCTTCTCGACATTGATGTTCCCAGGCACATAAGTTACATTTGGTTTTGGTTTCGGTTTTGGCTTTATGGCAGGTAAATCCGAATTCTTCCTTGCAACGGGAGTCAATAAATTCAAATTGGTCAGTCCCTGAACATTACTACGATTAAACTTCAATTCAGGAATATTCAACTGATATGAACTAGTTGTAGACTCATTCATACTTTTGACGGGGGACAGACTTCGCAGTTTCTTCAATTCATCAATGTTTCGTTGAAGATCCCTTTGTCTTTGTTGATCCTCCTTAAGTCGATCTCGCAGGAGTTGAGAAAGACTCGATAAAAAGTCTTCAACCTTGTCATGTGAAGGTGATGCCATGGATGGGATATGATTAGGATGTTGTATAGTGTTGTTGAGTGTATATGATGGTACAATCGACGAAGGAGTAGTTTGAGCAAAACATTAAAGAGGTTATATGCAGGAGTATTTTTTTGGTTGTGAATTACTGAATCTTGTTTTTGCCATGAATGTAGTAACAAAAATTAACTGCAAAAGGAATTGACAAATGGCATAAGATCGTATGCAGAGAAATCTATAATATCTGGGATCAGTTACTGAGTTCTTCCACATGTTTGTAAGAAATCTGATCCAAGCCTGTGGTAATTTTGTATGATATTGTCTACAAATGTCTCAAGACAATTCAAGCAAGGAACAATTGGCCAGAGGCTTTTATTTAAAAAGGTCATTAGGGAGCTCAAGATCAAGTTCCGATAGATTTACTTAGGTTTTAAGTGGATGAAAACTATTGTGCTTCTAGAATTCCCTAGTTGTAGTTCAGTTATAATTTACTACACCTTTACGAAGTACAAATTTTACTTTCATAAGATGACACATCCAGAGATCTGGATCTTTCACCACATCGGAAAATCCCAAAATTTCCATAAGGTCTTAACACCGACAACCACTGAATCTTTACTAAGTCTCGCTCCATTGACTTCCGAAACAAATAGGAGATCTCGGTTTCTAATTGGTTTTACTAATCAAAACCACATTGTTCATATTGTTCAAACCCCAATTTCTCACACATGCGGAGGCATGGAAACAAACTTAAAAATCAGGTTGTTCCGGATATTGCATGGCACCGTAACACTTTACAATCCAGGAACAAACAATATAAACAATAACATTCGGCACAGTAAAATTGCGAGCAATTGACCGAAGAAAGTTTTGTGATGCTTTATTATTCCCCTGATTCTTTGTTCCTGTTTTATTTTTATTTTTTTCAATTTGGCAGTGGGGGATCAAAGACGCAAAGACGCCACTGTCGTATTCAATGGGCTTCATTTAGTGGCTTCAATTGGTTAGTTCCAGATCTTATTCTAATTTGTAAGCGGGGTTATCATACTGAATAAAATTATAGAGGAAATTCCCTTGAAACCATTTGGAAATGTCAGGAAAATCCGAATTACAATAATACATCAAAAAGTATCCCCGCAAAATAATATAATATTCAGGGCATATATATTTTTTGAAACAATAAAAAATATTCACAATCAAATGTTCCGATTCTTGATATTGTTCCGAGAACAATTTGCTAATATAAACCAATTTCAAGATCTTTTAACACATTAGTAAGATCCCGAAAGTAGAGGCGGGCACCTCCTTTCAGAAGCTCAACCCGCTATACCCGATCTTCTTGAACTATAAATACGACTGCAAAATTCCTTGCTTTATCCTCTTCATCTTCTTAATTTCCACTTAACTCACCAAACAATCATGATTCTTTCAAAAGTGGTGAGATTTGCCATTGCAGCAGCAATGCTTGGCTCAACCGTTGTTGCTTCACCTACCCCCACCCTGAGTACCGTTGCTGATTCCCATCCTACCGTTCCTAATGATTTAACTCTTGGTGTTAAACAAGTTCCCAATATTCTTAACTCATCCGCTGTGAATGCTAATGAAGTCGCTAAAGGTTATTCCCTTTCTAATGTCAGTGCTACTGCTCGAGGACTTACTGGTTTATTAAATTTGAAAGGCGCTACCAATATCTATGGGTATGATTTTCAAACTCTTAATTTAACAGTTGAATATCAACTGGATAATAGATTGAATGTTCATATTGAACCGGTTAACTTAACTGGTGTTTATATTTTACCTGAACTGTTGGTTGCTTTACCCAAGGTTGAAGGTGATTATGAAACTTTTGAATTTGAAAAATCTGATTTGATATTTAGTTATGATAGTGAAAATTTCGGATTTGAAATTACTCGTGCATCTACTGATGAAGTATTATTCTCCACCAAAGGGAACCCCTTGGTATTTTCTAATCAATTTGTTCAATTCAATACTACTTTACCCAAGGGACATCAAATTACAGGATTGGGAGAATCTATCCATGGATCTTTGAATGAGCCAGGTGTTGTTAAGACCTTATTTGCTAATGATGTTGGTGATCCAGTTGATGGTAACATCTATGGTGTTCATCCAGTTTATTACGATCAAAGATATGATACCGGTACTACTCATGGTGTTTATTGGAGAACTTCTGCTATTCAAGAAGTTCTTGTTGAAGAAGAATCACTTACATGGAGAGCATTATCTGGAGTAATTGATTTATATTTCTTTAGTGGTCCTGACCCTAAGGATGTTATTCAACAATATGTTACAGAAATTGGATTGCCTGCCATGCAACCATATTGGGCTTTAGGTTATCATCAATGTCGTTGGGGTTATGATAAGATTGAAGATTTAGTTGATGTTGTTGCTAATTTCAAGAAATTTAATATTCCATTAGAAACAATTTGGACTGATATTGATTATATGGACACTTATAAGGATTTCACTAATGATCCATACAGATATCCTACTGATAAATATCGTAAATTCTTAGATGATCTTCATGCAAATAATCAACATTATGTTCCAATCTTTGATGCTGCCATTTATGTTCCTAACCCAAACAATGCCACTGATAATGCCTATACTCCATTCCATGCTGGTAATGATTCAGATATTTTCTTAAAGAATCCAGATGGAAGTTTATACATTGGTGCTGTATGGCCAGGATATACTGCCTTCCCAGATTTCTTAAATAATGGAACTCAAGATTATTGGAACCAACAATTTAAGGAATGGCATGATAGAATTCCATTTGATGGTATTTGGACTGATATGAATGAAGTTAGTTCATTCTGTGTTGGTTCTTGTGGAAGTGGTAGATATTTTGATAATCCAGTTCATCCACCATTTGCAGTAGGTGCACCACCAACTTCATATCCATTAAATTTCAACGTTACTAATGCTACTGAATGGGCTTCAATTTCTTCATCTATTGCCGCTACTGCTACTACTTCTCCAGTTTCTCCAACTACCAGTTCTTCATCATCTATTGATTCAATGAATACTCTTGCTCCAGGTAAGGGTAATATCAATTATCCACCATATGCAATTAACCATGCCCAAGGTGATCATGATTTAGCTACCCATGCTGTTTCCCCTAATGCAACTCATGTTGATGGAACCGTTGAATATGATATTCATAACCTTTATGGATTCACTCAAGAAAAAGCTATTTATAATGCTCTTCTTAACATTGCTCCTGAAAAACGTCCATTTATCATTGGTAGATCTACATTTGCCGGTGCAGGACATTATGTTGGTCATTGGGGTGGTGACAATTCCGCTGATTATTATATGATGTATTTCTCAATCCCACAAGCTTTCTCCATGGGTCTTTCTGGGGTTCCATTCTTTGGAGTTGATGTCTGTGGATTCAATGGTAATACCGATATGGAATTATGTTCTAGATGGATGCAATTGGGTTCATTCTTCCCCTTCTATCGTAATCATAATGTTCTTGGGGCAATTTCTCAAGAACCTTATGTATGGGAACTGGTTACTGAAGCTGCCAAGACAAGTATGAATATTAGATATTTACTTTTACCTTACTACTATACTTTATTACATGAATCTCATGTTAGTGGATTACCAATTTTAAGATCTTTTAACTGGCAATTCCCATATGATAAGGAATTAAGTGGAATTGATAATCAATTCTTTGTTGGTGATGCATTGGTTGTTACTCCAGTATTGGAACCAGGAGTAGATAAAGTTAAAGGTGTATTCCCAGGGGATGGTGAAGTCTATTATGATTTCTACACTCAAGAAAAACAAAACTTCAAGAATGACAAGAATGAAACTCTTGATGCTCCATTAGGTCATATTCCATTACATATCAGAGGTGGTAACGTTATTCCAACTCAAGAACCAGGTTATACTGTTCATGATTCAAGAGAAAATCCATTTGGTTTATTAGTTGCTTTAGATAAGGACGGTAAGGCATCAGGAAAGTTATATCTTGATGATGGTGAAAGTTTGAATGTTGAACTGAGCTTATATGTTGATTTTGTAGCTGGTGATGATCAATTATTAGTCAGTCCATTTGGTGAATACAAGGTTGAACAACCTTTGGCTAATGTAACTATCTTGGGTGTTTCCAAGAAACCTCAAGATGTTAAATTTGGTGATTCAAAAGTTGATTTTAAATATGAAAAGGGTACTGTTTATGTTACTGGTTTGGAACAGTATACCAAACAAGGTGCATTTGCTGAAGAATTTACTGTTTCTTGGTAAATTTTATTCATCTATTTTCTAGTTTATACGTTTAGTTGTTTTCGATTCTCTTTCGTTGTTTTTAACCAATAAAAGTTTACAGTTGTTTCTTACAAGTAGTTAAGTTGTACACACAATGGATGTTTCTTCTGTAGTATATCTAGATATTTAAATATATAATTACGACCAAATGACGATCTTTTTTCACAGCCAAAGCAAGGGAAAAAAAATTGTGCAACCATTTTTCAAGATGAGTACAATTCAACAAACAAGAACAATGTCGTTTGCATTTGGATTCACAAACGATGACCTGAGTGACGATGAATTAACTCCAGTCACACAACAGGCACAAGCCCCACCAGCTCGTGCCCTAGATACATTCTCCATCCCAGAAGACAAACACCCTCAACGACATACCCTTGAAAGTATTTGTTCCACATTAATCAATGTTCGTATTACATTTGACAATTACACCACACCAGGAGGTAATCTTATCTATCGTCGAGAATTATTTGATGTGAAACATCAGATCATGAGTGAGGATAACTGTAATACTAGTGATTTATTACTTGATGAACAAAGTGATCTTCAACGAAATATATACGAAGGTGGGTTTAAAAGTTGGGAATGTTCATATGATGCTGTAGATCAATTGGCAGCAAGTGAACAACAAGACCAGTTTACTAGTGTTTTGGAATATGGATGTGGTACTGCATTACCTTCATGTTTCTTACTCTTGCGAAAATTCACTACTGGTGATACTAAGAATAAATTACGAATTACTTTGAGTGACTTTAATTTTGATGTGCTTAGATTGGTAACTATAGCCAATTTAATCATAAATTGGGCATCGACATTACCAGTTGAGAAATTACATGCATTGACAACTAGTGAAGAGAACCCTGTGTTTAACAATGATGAGGTTTTAATTACTCAAGAATTAATCAATGAATTCATAACTCAATTACAACAATTTAATATTGAACTTGATTTCATTTCTGGTTCTTGGGGTCGGGAATTCAATCAATTAGTGACATCATTGACGAATATAGATTTCATTATAACTTCAGAAACAATTTATTCACCTGAGATATTACCAATTGTAGCTGAATCAATTGTGGAAATCCTCCAAAGTTCATTAAATGGTAAATGTTTGGTTGCGGCTAAGAATATTTACTTTGGTGTTGGAGGTTCAGTTATAGAATTTGTCAATTATTTTAATAGAATTAATTGTGATAGATTTAAAGTGGAGGTACAAGAGATTAATGATTCACAATTAAAGAGATCTTTAATTATGATAGAGAAGAAGTAAGATGAAAGTTGGAACATTTGGAATATAGATTTACTAGTAGTTTTATAGAGTATTTTAAGTAGTAACTTAATATTAATTGTAGATTGCCTGATTGGGTTATAAATTGCAGTGCATATGTTATTATTTGTACGTGCAAGAAAAATCGCACGATTTGTTCTCACGTGTTTTTCTGGACTTTTATTGCAACATTTCTAGGTGTTATTTGTACTTAGAAAGGAAGATCGTAACTTAAGTATATACTTTGGAGGAAAATCAATTGTTAGAGGGTCTTTAAAGTACAATATTTAAGGGGTATATATTCATGTAACATCCAAAAATTATGTATCAATGTTACCAGGGGAAGTTAACGCGACAAAATCTGAACTAGGGCCAGGGGGAAGGGACAACACTAATTGTCCTAGTAAATCTCAAACAATTCTTTTGAATTTGTGATATATCCTAACACTTAACCCAATTGATTCCCTATATACCAAAGTCTCTTCTCTTTTACTATTAAAATCCAACTCTTACAATTATCTGGCCATTTACTTGTTAATTATACAATTCACTACTAAAAAAATATCTGCTGGTCGTGCGCCAACCAACAGCTGAAATATCCAATCAAAATTTTCACTAATAAGAAAAACAATCCCAAAAGGAAGAAGAAAAAAAAAAGTACCACTCTCCCTTTAAAACTATCACAGATATATCTCACCTTTTTTAAAAACATAATATAGATTGGAACTAAAACCACAACACACACAACATGCTTTCTAGATCATTACAAAGAACCGCAGTTAGATTCAATAGTACTGTTTCCAAGTCAGCACCTCGTGCTTTGTCCAATGCTTATGTTGGTAAATTAGAACAAAGATGGGCTCAATTAGCTCAACAAGACCAACAAGCTTTAATACAAGAATTGAAGACTAGAATGGAATTACCATGGGGTGAATTAACTGCTGCTGAAAAGAAGGCTGCTTATTATATTTCATTTGGTTCATGGGGTCCAAGAAGACCATTGTATAATCCTGGTGATCAATCAAAGATTTTCTGGACTGTTACTGGTACTGTTGTTGCTTCTATTGTGGTATTTTTCGGAATAAAACTGCTTGCTCCACCACCACCATTAACCAACACCAGAGAATGGCAAGAAGCTTCTGATGAATACTTGAAATCAAAGAATGCCAATCCTTTCACTGGTTATTCTCAAATTCAATAAGTATATTTACTACTATAAACACCACCAGCATGAAACTTTTAACTACACCCACCGCGGTACCCTTTGAACTTTTCCAGTCATATTTCCATTCTCTTTGTTTTTTTATAGCCTTATGAAAAAGGAAGTTCTCCTTTTGCAAAGTTTGCAATTTTATATCAAATCAATCACATACATATATGAGTATTTTTTTTATGTGCGTTTATAATATAATATAATATAATAACATTTAAAAACACATACAAAAAACGTAGTAATCTTTTTTTATTTATTAAAAATGCTATATAAAAATATACGATTAACGGTATGGTGCATCAGCATCAATACAATATTGTATTTCTTGTTCCCATTTATCTCCATTATCTAACAATTTTTCTTTATTATACAACAATTCTTCTCTGGTAGCAGTTGAATATTCTACATTTGGAGTTTCGACAATTGCATCAACAGGACAAGATTCTTGACAATATCCACAATAAATACATTTAGTCATATCAATATCATATTTATAAGTTCTTCTACTTCCATCAATTCTTTCTTCAGCCTCAATGGTGATTGCTTGTGCTGGACAAATCGCCTCACATAATTTACAAGCAATACAACGTTCTTCACCACTTGGGTATCTTCTTAATGCATGTTCACCTCTGAATCTAGGAGACACAGGACCCTTTTCAAAAGGATAATAAATAGTATAAGGATTACGGAAATACATTTCTAAACAAACATACATTCCTCGAGCAATTTCACTTAAAAAGAAAAACTTGGTAGCTTTAGATAATGCCCCCTCACCTGATTCTTCCCAAGTCTTTGGACGTGGTTGTCTGAAATCCTTAGGCCAGGCAGCTTGTGTTGAACCTGCAGTGGTAAGATATTCTGTCCGTTCAGGTGCTAATGCTGGGGCTAAGATTCTAGTACTGGTAGATAATAATCTTGGGGTAATATTATTCATCACCAACGATTGGCGTGTTATCAACAGTCTCAACATTATAGTGGTTTTATGCAATTGTAATGGTGTTTCAGTATATGTTCGTGTCCACCAGTCTCCTTTTTGGTGATGTTTGACCTATTTTTTTTTTTGATTTATTATTTTTTCAATGTATGGTTAAAAGTCTGCGTTATTTGCGTCAGCAGAAAAAATTCAACTTGTAATTGGATGAATTTTGTCTGGTACTGCATATAAGAGAAGCATATGGATTGCAAAAACCTATACAGATATAGTTTGAATATAGTCTTGCTATGTTTCAGTTTGATGCTTAGATCTGACTAGTTCAAATCAACTTACAAACACTACACTTAATAATGTCCAATAAATATATTTTTCTATAAATACTTTAAAAATTACTCTATTAAAAATTTACCATTTAGCACCAAACATAGCAACATTAGGGTCAGTTATTTTCTCCATTTGATTAAATTTAGCTTCAAAAACACGTTGATGATCCATCAGGGATAGCTGTACAAACTTCTCACTCCATTCCAATAATTGGTTGATTGGAATATCATTCATTGATATACTATTATATTTCAGTAATGCCCTGACAATCCAATCTTTTTCGGGAATACCTTCCGGTGGTGAAATTTGACCACCACCATTTATACAACCACTAGGACATGCCATAATCTCAACATAATCACATTTGGATGGATCAACCTCTGACACAGTGGAAGGGGTAGCTGCGGTTCCTCGTGCACGACGTCGAGCAATAACTGGTTTGGCTTTTGTTGATCCCGGTTTTAATTTCCTCACTAGATTTTGAATGTTTTTAAATCCATTCACGATAGCAGCAGATGCAATCTGGGTATCGTTGTATAATAATTTAAGTTCATAAATATCTGAATTTCTTCCATTTATAGTTTTAATTTCAAAATTATTTTGATCATACTTTTCAGTCTCTATTAAATGTTGTTGATATAATTGTAAATATGTATATGCATAACCCCCACTTGCTGATCCTTGATTATTACCCCAAGAATATTCCAAAAATGGCCATTTCTTAGGAGCATTGATTCGATATACTTCATTTATATCCTTGTGCAACTCTCCAGACATCATATCATATTGTAATTCATCAATAAGGGCAACAACTTCCCTAGGAGTTAACACACAATCAACATCAACGGTGCCATCCAATTCCGGTCTGGCACTTTCTAATTTCTTATCGAAACAGGGCATTATTGTTAAATGATAGATTTTATCCCTCAGAATTGACAATTCTCGTTGAGTTAAATTTTTCAAAATACAACCAGTGATTTGTTGTGGGGATTTAACTTGTGATAATCTTGGAATGATATATGGATGGGTTTTCTCAGCATACAATACCCACCCGGGACATATTGAAGATAATACCGGACCTTCAAATTGTTGTTGTTTACGGTGAATCATTGAATTTGATTCGGTGATGAGGGAAAGTTCACGACCAAGGGATGTGCCCACTATATAAGTAAAGCCAATTTTCTTGAGGAAATTAATTAATAATTGATCTAATTGAATAACATCAATATTATAAGCTAATGCAAGTGAAGCACGGGCTTGATGAGATATACTAGCCACGAATATTCTCTCATTATCGTGTTCATTCAAGGCCTTGAGGAGTTCCTTATGGGAATGTTGTGCCACTAATACTTCCTCAGCTGAAGTTATACATCCTGAACAAGCAAGACAATCAGCAAGGGAGATTTGTGCTGGGGATAATTTAGTAGGGGTGACATCTTCAGTTTGTACTTGAATTTCAAGTTCGGTAGGTTTGGGTGTAGGTGCAGGGAGTTCTTGGACTGGTTTTATACATGCTACTCCTGGTGATATGAAATCATTAAGATCATCTGCTGATAGTAGAGCACTCATCGTGAGAAAGGAATGTAGTCAAGTGCTGTTACTGTTGCTTAGTGCTGCTGCTGCTGATTAATGCATTTATACTTTTTTTTTCTTTGGCTAATTTCTTTTTTTGCGCCTGCGAAAAATTGCAAAAAAGCTTAAACCAACATTAGTAAAAGCAGAGTGTTAAAGGTCTAGTAGTACTGCTTGGATCAAGTAATAAGGTATATAGTTATAGTTAATATATAGCTACATATATATATATATGAGCGTTTCTATGTAATTTATTTAAACAGTTTCATTATCTTCAATTTCATCCATTTCAAAATCTTGTATTGATTCATATTTAATTCCCGTAGCTAATTCTCCATCTTCGTCATACCCAACCAATTTCAAATATCCCCATAATAAAACCTGAAACCACAAGAATATCATAAATGCCGCTGAACTGACAACTAAAATATATGCAGAATGATCACTACCTAAATCATGAACCAATTGTAATTGTTCTTCTGTAGCCCCCATAAATAAAATGCCCGCTAAACATAAACAAAAACTTGGGAAATATTGAAATTGTAAAATCTCTCCATTTGGTAAACTACATGATTTACCGGCAAGTAGGAACAGAATTTCCACAATTCTACTTACACCAGCACTCATTAATGCAATACCGAAAACTGCATGAACTTTAGTCAGGATCATTAAATGTTGAGAATGGGCCGACATTGAATAACCAGTGAATATAAGTAATAACCCTGGTATAAATGACCGTTTATTCTTTCTCGAAAGAAACATCCCCAAGAGTCCACCAGCCCACCAAATTATCCCCATTGAAGTATGTTGATAATCTCCCATAGACCAATCTTCTTCACCCCATCGATGTTCCGTAAATGTATTGACTATCCCCCAAACCATCATAACTGTAGAATCGTAAAACTCTTGTGATTGAGTTGGAGTATTGGGGGAAAGCAATTGATGTTTTCTAATCCAGGGAACAACCAATACTAAGGAAAGTACAAATGAATAACCAATAAATGCCGATCCCATGATTCCATGGGCTATACATTGACCAGTATGTCTTCCATAACAGAACCCAAAAAGAGCCACGGGTGCCATACAAACTCTAACCCAACCAGTCAACACAACAATCACCGAAAGTGATTTGTATAGCTTAGTCATTTTTCCATATTCACCATTACCACCACCATAATTTGGGTAAAATTTATTAATTATTAAATTTGTTCCATTTATTAAAGTCCCGATAAATACCGTTACGCCTAACAAAACAGTTAAAAACCAACTTGTCCCCCTGGAAGTTCTGTTCTCGTGATTATCCCCATCAGGGAAACGTAAAAAAAGTGTATCAAAAATTGAATAACCTGCAGCAATAAAATGCAATAATAATGACCAAGATAATTTATTAGCAATTGCAAATATAGTTGATATTGATGGAATTATTAATAAGATAAATAACGTCAATATCCAATGGAATGTCTTGGACCCGGGGTTCACAGGATGGAATTCCACCCGGGGTGAATCCAGATCCATTTCCATAGCATAAGCCGAGACAACTAATGCAAGAAGTACAGATTTGTTGTGAATCATAATTTTGCTTGGCTCTTTGGGGTATAGCGGTAAATCTGTCAATCGAAGATTCTTTTTTTTTTCTCTTGGTGGGGCGCAAGGTTCAGTGCTCGTAACTATGGGGTCTCTCCGAATCGGTTATGAGCTCAGGGAAGGAGAAGAGGGTAGGATGAGCAATATAGTAACAAGAAAACTTATACAGAGAAGTAATTAGAAACACCAATATCAGTCCATGTTGTACTGTAATGTATTTGCTTCCATTTACTGGGGTAAGTTTTGGTATATCAAAAGAAAAAAAGACAGAGAGTTCAGTATTTAGTATCACAACCGCATTTCTCAGATGATCTACTCTTATTATAACACCGTTTAAACGACGACACCTCTAAGCTTTACTTCCCAACGGGTCTAAAGTGAAAAGAAAAACTTGATCGTCAAAATATTTCTGGTATTTCTTTCACAGTAATTTTTTTTTTGTCTGTCTGTCTGTCCGATTTTCTTATTTGGGAAGTAAAGAGAAAAATTCGAAACCCAACACCGCACACACCCACAATTTCACCCATTTTACTATAGATATAGATTAGGTGACACTGGAACTCGTAAATATACATATATACCCACAAGTACATGTTCTGAATGTTGTTGCCGTTCAATATATTGATTCTTGTGTTGGGATCATTGATCTCGTTGTCTTTACAACAAGTGTTACCTCGTCGAGATTATGAAAATAACAATTATTTCCTAGTTGAATTAAACACAACATCAAGTCAAAAACCTTTGGTTGATTTCATTGAGAAATATAGGCTGCACTATACATTTGACCATCAATTACCTTTGGACAACTATTACGTGTTTAAAATCAACAAATCACACCCTCATAATACCTTTCTTGGGAACTACAATAATTTACAACAACAAATTGACCAACCTGATTTAATCAAACGATCTGGGTTTGAAGATGTTTACCACGATTTAATAAACAGTGTAGATTCAATCCATATGTTGCCTCCTAAGAAATTATCTAAAAGAATGCCGGTTCCAATAGACCACACCGAAATGGAATTAATAGCCCGAGATAACGAGTTAGATCCAACAAACGCTGCCAAGCAGAAATTCCAGGAGATTTCTTCCAAACTTGACATTAAAGATCCGATTTTTTCAGAACAATGGCATTTATTTAACAAAGTGCATCCAGGACACGATGTAAATGTCGTTGATTTATGGCTTGAAGGACAATTCGGAGAGGGGATAGTGACTGCGATTGTCGATGATGGTTTAGATGCCACCAGTGAAGATTTACAAGCGAATTTCAACGCCAAGGGGTCTTGGGATTTTAATAATAATGGTGCTTTACCATTACCTCGACTTTTCGATGATTATCATGGTACTAGATGTGCTGGAGAGATTGCTGCAGTTAAAAATGATGTATGTGGAGTGGGTGTAGCCTACAAGTCTCAAGTCAGTGGGATAAGAATTTTATCGGGACCCATCACCGGTGCTGATGAAGCCGCGGCTTTAATGTATGGGTTAGATGTAAATGATATTTATTCTTGTTCTTGGGGTCCTACCGATAATGGAAGAACTCTTGCCGAACCAGACTTGATTGTTAAAGAAGCCATAGTCAAGGGAATTACTGAAGGTCGAAAAAATAAAGGGGCAGTATATGTGTTTGCTCTGGGGAATGGAGCCAGATATGAAGATTCTTGTAATTTTGATGGATATACAAATTCCATATATTCTATAACAGTAGGAGCAATTGATTATCAAGGATTACATCCATCATATGCCGAAGCGTGCTCGGCAGTTATGGTTGTAACCTATTCTTCTGGTTCAGGTGAACATATACATACTACTGATATTAAGAAAAGATGTGCCGATACTCATGGAGGTACTTCTGCAGCTGCTCCCTTGGCAAGTGGGATTTATTCCTTAGTTCTTTCCGCTAATCCAAATTTAACTTGGCGTGATGTTCAATATGTAAGTGTTTTAGCTGCTGTTCCTGTGAATGAATATGATGGAAGTTATCAAACTACAGCATTGGGAAGAAAATATTCTCATAAATATGGGTATGGGAAATTAGATGCTACTAAAATTGTTAAATTTGGTCAAACTTGGAAAAATGTAAAACCTCAAGCTTGGTATTATTGTGATATAATTAAAGTTGGAGAAGTTATTAATAAAGATAAAACTAAAGTGATTAAATCAAGTGTCAATATTACTCAAGATGATTTAAAATTAATGAATGTTGAACGAGTAGAACATATTACTGTTAAAGTCAATATTGAATCAAGTTATCGAGGGAAAGTTGGAATGAGAATAATATCTCCTCTGGGAGTAGTGAGTGAATTGGCAACATTTAGAAGTTCAGATGCTGCTGGAACTGGATTCCCTAATTGGACATTCATGTCAGTGGCTCATTGGGGTGAAAATGGGATTGGAGAATGGAACGTTGCAGTGTTTGCCTCTGATGATAATGTTAGTATAACTCTTGTTGATTGGCAATTGAGATTATTTGGTGAAAGTATTGATGCAGACAAGGCAACTAAGTTTGATTTGAAGACTGATTATGCTGCCGTAAGAAGAGAATTACAAAATAACTCCCCAACACAACCGACTACTTCTAGTACCAGCAGTTCCAGTACTACTACTGACACACCTCCACCTGAGACATCCTCTGAAGCTACTAGTTCAACTTCTTCTGAGATTGCTTCAACTAGCAGTGAAACCTCTACCCCCATCACATCTGAAGAAACTGAACCTACAGACGAAGGGGACAAGACTCGAGTAGGATCCGATCATACCGGACAATACCTTATGGCATTAGCAATCGTTGGATTCATTGTAATTGTATTATTTATGAGATTCCATCGTACACCGGGATCATCAAGGAAAAGACCTAGACCAAGAGAAGATTACGAATTTGATATAATTCCCGGAGAAGATTATTCCGATAGTGAAGTTGACGATTCATTAGAATTGGGAGGATATAGACGTAATGATTATGATGATGATGCCCGTGAATTAACTGGGGATCAAGACACAAGAGATGTTCTTTTTGAACAATTTAATGCAGAAACATTGCCTGATTATGATGATGGGATGTTTGATATTGGTAATGAAGACGAAGAAGATGAAGAAGATTCGAACAAGAAAAAGAATAACAAGAATAAGAAACAGGATGATGATTCTGATACTAGGTTGTTGGGTTCTAAATAGACATATATAAAAATTTGACACATTTTTAGCAGGTGTTTCTGGTGTAGTTTACTATGTAGCAATATTCTGTAATTTTCACACAAGTTTATCTCTGAATCTAGAACGAATTACTGCAACTGATCTAATACTGTAAGGTTAATACAATTGAAATCTAATGTCGCGCGACATTTATATGCGACATATTCCAGGCAGAGAGAAAAAAATGCTGCTGATATTTCCGTTATCGGACCAATGGTTAAAATTTTGCGACACTGCAACCAGATAGTCAAGCATCAAAGGAAGTGTTAAATCCGGGAAATAGGACAGACGGAACCACCACCCCTCGCCCAATTAGACACATCGCCTACCTCGGCTATAGTAAATTATAACCTAGCTAATGAGATGATTTTTCGGAACCAAAGCTTGTATTGTCTAATTCATAACCAATTTTAGAAAAAGTATCCACCTTAAACGATAATTCAAATCAATAATTAGCGAAATATTTAAAAAATTACTCTTTGAAATTTTGTTGAATATCACGTGATATGACTTGACTTTGGGGCAAAGTTATTAGAAATACAACCAGACAACATAGAGAACGTATTAAAAACGGTTAAAACGGTGAAGTAAATACTACCAGATACCAATTTACAATCACAGCAAAATTACTTTCAAATTACTAATTGTTTAATGTTGCTAAACTCGAATCGTATTTTTTTTTGCCTTCCATTACTAATGAATTATTGATGGACTTTTGCTCACTAATGGACCCCTCCTCGCCGTGGGAAGAAAAAAAAAAAACAGCTGCCCCCAGTGTTTGCTCCATGACATTTTTTTGATTTTCCGTTAGCGCAGTCAACACAAAGAACAAAGGGTCCCCCCAAAAAAAACTACTATTTTCAATTTTTTTGATAAGAAAGGAAGGTGAATCCAAATTAGCCCAAAGGTGTTGAATGTGAACATTGGGAAAATTACATCCATGACACAGAAGTAACACACATACCTAGTAGGTTGTTATAAACACATCTAGTGTAAAAGCTTGTAATAATAGAATTTCCCTCTGCGTGACTCGTCCCCCTCCTCGCATCAAGATTTTCTGTATGAATCCTTCTGTTCGCACTACACAACTTTAAATGTTAATATATTTCTACACATAATATATGGTGAGTAATACCACTTAAAATCTTGCCAAAGTAATCGGTTTTTCTCTTTTATACCTTTCTGATTACAAATAACTCAATCACAAAAAATCGGAAAACGGGAGAAATGGGAGAACAATCACCAAAAAAAAAATCTGGAAAAATTAGCATTCACCGCAAAATCCAAAAAAAAAAAAAAAATATTTCGTAACGATTATAAATTAAACCTAATTTTTCAATATTCTGAATTTGTTAAAATTAATTCCTCCTTTTTCCCTTTTCCTTTCTTTCTCTTCTTGTTGTTGTTTCTTCATTCTTCCAGAACAGCTGAATCTATCACCGAGCAATTGAGTTCATATCGTTAACACAAATTGCTTAAAATCTTACTAAGTTAGTTAGTCCCACTTTTTTGTCCGTATTTTCGCCCCCCCTTTTGGTATTTTATACTGTCAGAAAAAAAATACATCTTCAATTTATTAATCCCCACCCACCCCTTTAATATCACAATTTTTTATAAACAATGTCATACAGTTCGTTTGGAGATTACACCACCATTGTTGTTTTCGGTGCTTCTGGTGATTTAGCTAAGAAAAAGACATTTCCTGCTCTTTTTGGATTATTTAGAGAAGGTCATTTACCTAAAACTGTTCAAATTATTGGATTTGCCAGATCAAAATTAGAAGATGAAGATTTTAAAGAAAGAATATCTAAGAATTTTAAAGGAGCGACTGATTCTACCAAAAAAGAATTTTTGAAATTATGTTCATATATTAGTGATCCTTATGATACTGATGAAGGATATAATAAATTAAGACAAGCATGTGAATCTTATGAAACTAAACATAATGTTTCTTCAAATCCTCATAGATTATTTTACTTGGCTTTACCACCTTCAGTTTTCACTGTTGTTTGTAAACAATTGAAAAAATTGGTTTATGCTGGTGAAACAAGAATTATTGTTGAAAAACCATTTGGTCATGATTTAGCCAGTGCTAGAGCTTTACAAAAAGATTTAGCTCCATTATTTACCGAAGAAGAATTGTATAGAATTGATCATTATTTAGGTAAGGAAATGGTTAAGAATTTACTTGTATTAAGATTTGGTAATACTATGTTTAGTGGTATTTGGAACAAATCTCATATTGCTTCAATTCAAATTTCATTTAAAGAAGCTTTTGGTACTGAAGGTAGAGGTGGATATTTTGATTCAATTGGTATTGTAAGAGATGTTATGCAAAACCATTTATTACAAGTTTTAACTTTATTAACCATGGATAGACCAGTTTCATTTGATCCTGAAGCTGTTCGTGATGAAAAAGTCAAGATTTTAAAGGCAATTCAACCAATTGATACTAAAGATTTATTATTGGGTCAATATACTAAATCTGAAGATGGTAAAAAACCAGGGTATTTAGATGATGATACCGTAAAACCTGATTCAAAATGTGTTACTTATGCTGCATTGGCCTTATCTATTAGTAATGAACGTTGGGATGGTGTTCCAATTGTATTGAGAGCAGGTAAAGCTCTTGATGAATCTAAAGTTGAAATTAGAATTCAATTTAACCCGGTGGCTAAAGGTATGTTTAAAGAAATTCAACGTAATGAATTAGTTATAAGAATTCAACCAAGTGAAGCAATTTATTTAAAGATTAATTCCAAAATTCCAGGTATTTCTACTGAAACTTCATTAACTGAATTGGATTTAACTTATTCCGTAAGATATTCCAAGGATTTCTGGATTCCTGAAGCTTATGAAGCATTAATTAGAGATTGTTATTTAGGTAATCATTCAAATTTCGTAAGAGATGATGAATTGGATGAATCTTGGAAGCTTTTTACTCCATTATTACAGCATATTGAATCAAAGGATGCTAATATCCCATTAATTAATTATGCTTATGGTTCTAAAGGTCCTAGTGAATTAAGACCTTATTTGGAAAGACATAATTATGTATTTGATGAACCTGGAACTTATCAATGGCCTTTAACTTCTCCTTCTATTAAGGGTAAGATTTAATAGTTAGATAGTTTTATTGATGAAATAGATAATGATTTTTTTTTGTTAAAATTGTAAATATGTAAACTAATTGGGTGTAAGGTTGGCCGGAACAACAGCCCGAGAGAACATCTGAATCGCGGTCTTGGGACAAGACTTTCATACGAACCGAGGTGACCAGCAACAATGTGCCCGTTGTGGATCAATATGATGTTCAGTCAAGAGCAAATCTACATTAAAACTACACCAAAGGAACAATTAACTCACCATTTCAATGTCATTCATTTCCGTCTAAAGTTTGAAAGAACTTAAGGTTTAAAATTTTGGTTTAATCAGACATCCATGGAAGGTCGATTCAGCGGTCACAGACATACATTAGATGGGTTCTAGTCGTATGCTACCGAGGAAACTGCGAATGTTTATGGTAACTTTTCATCACTTTAAACCAAAAATCTCTCTCCTCTTAGTTCGTTCAAACCTTATTGAAAAAATAAATGAATATCAAAATCATGAGAATCACAAAATGTCAAAACCATTGAACCATGTTTGCGATTTCATCACCCTTTTGGTTTCTTCATACTTTGGGGATTTACATTGAATGAATCAGAATTGTTAAATACTGGCAAGTATAAGTCCGCAAATATCCCGCACGTAGGAAATACGCACAGTAAATTGATAAAAGGGACGATTTTCAACCCTGTCGATCATAGTCGAATCAGACTGGGAAAAGAAGTAGACTCAATTTCATCATATTCAATCAAATGTAATCCTTGTATTGTATGAAGAAGGATATACAAGAGAGTAGTTAATTTGAATTCGTCAAATGGATAACCCTATTGGATAAACACGATTAAATTCTCTCTTGATATATTCCTTACTTGGTTGTTTAAAAGGAAAAAGAAGGTTGTAGAAATATTTAGTGGAAAATTTTTTTTCTCCTTGATGGTTAAATTTATACACTTTTGGGATGAGAGTTACCCGGAAAACACTGCTTGATGCGCAGTACTTAAGCAAGCCCTAATATCTCTTGTAGATTAGCTTACCAAAAGTTGTCAATTCGAATTGTACTGACAGCAAATACTACAAGTTTGCCATGTATACTATGACAAACTAATTTCTACATAACTATCCTTGCTTTCCCCTTTATATTCAATTAACCTCTCTATAAAAATTTACAAATAAAAATAATTAAGTATTTATATAAAACTCTACATAATAACATTTTCCCCAATTATAACCATTCTAACTATGGCCTTCTCAGTTTACTATTAATACCAGGTTTCACCAACTTCCGTTCTCCACCATTAGGCCCACCACGTCTAAATGAAGGTGGTGCCGTTGGTACCACGGAATATTTCCGTTCTCTAAATACAACTCCAACTTCTTTAAGATTCTTTTGATGATCAGGTTCTGATTTAATAAACCAATCTAATTTTTCATCATAATCATACATAGTATAATCTGTCCCATAAGGTTTCAGTTCTAGACAATACAACGTATGTAAAGGTACATCTAATTCACCAATTGCTGATTTGTCTAGGTTTAAGAAATAAGCTAATAAGATTCTTAATACTACTCTGTGAGATATGATTAATAAATGATCGGTTGTTCTTTCGATTTCTGTAATTAATGGTCTTAATCTTGTTAAAACATCCAAATAAGATTCTCCACCAATTCCAGGATATCTATAACTTAATTTATTCTTTAATCTGGCTTCAAATTCCTTGGGGTTCTTATGTTGAATTTCATCATATGTCATTCCTTCAAATTTACCTCCACCTAATTCATTCAACATTCTCAATTGCTTAACCAGATATAATTGTTCATTGAAATATTGACCCGTTTCAATTGCTCGTATAAGCATTGAAGTCCATACACAGAAATTAGGTTCAGTTGGAAAACTATCCAATGTTGCCACATCCTTTTCATTAAAAATCATCGAGTTATATTTAGATTCCAATCTTAATGAAAATCTTTCCAATTGTTGTTTTCTAAATTCTGCTCGTTTAACATTCATAAATCTAGCCAATGTCTTAGCAAATTTATCACCACGTTTAGTTAAATGTGAATCTCCTCCAATACGACCATTCAAATTGTCTCGTGATTCTCCATGACGAGTAATCCAAATTTGACGTTCACAAAGGTTGAAATTAAGCAAGAAATAAATTGTTTGCGAGGATAAGAAACCTTGAATATTATAACTAACAACTTTTTTACCAACATCAATAATTTTAACATATTGAAATCCGGGAATTTGTTCTTCAATTTCATCAATTGTTTCATAGGCTTTTTCATAATTATGCAATCTTCCTATGAAATCATTAAGCGCTATTTCCGGATCCATTTGTTTATAATCTGGACCACTTAATTTTAATCGAATATTAGATTCAATAATATTTGGATCATTACAAATACTTTCCAAATATAAAACTTTTAATTCCCCATTGGAACGTTCTTGAATTCTTTTAAAAACTCTTCTTCTTCTTGATTTAGTGGAATTGGTAGCGTCAAATATACCAACTGATCCAGTACCATTAATAACATAATCTAATAATTGATCAAGAGTATCCATAGCCCATTTTTCTCGAAGTTCAGTATTTGCTTTATTTTCAGGCGAGAAAAATGAGGCATCATGTTCACCAGCTGGATGTTCTTCTGAGTGATCTTGATCTTGATCTTGCCTTGGTGATTGTACAAGTGGAGTGTGATTGTCAGGAAGTGGATTTTTCTCGGGTCCAACATTTTGCTTATCCTTTCTTCTAGTATTTCCTACATTGAAAACTCGACAATCATGTTGTAACCAATTTAAATATCTTGTTAATTTATTGGTAAGATATGATTTACCTCTTGCTGGTAATCCAACCATAACAATAACCAATTTTGATCCAACATCAACTTGAGCAATTTTCCCATCAGGTGAAGTTTTAGAAGATGTTTGTCCTGGAATATTCAAAGTATATGCTTTTCTAGCAGAAGGTGGAGGTTTTGTCATTAATAAAGTTTTCAAATGTTCAAGTGAAGGGGTTTTTTCAAATTGTTCCATCATTTCACTAGGAACATCCTTTAATAACGTGTCTTTTATTTCTTGTTTCATTTGAATTGTGGGAGTTGGAGGTGATGGTGTATCAGGCAGTATTCTTGCATTTGTTATTTTAAATTCTGGTGGCGTGGTAATGGCACCAGTAGTTGCAAGAGAAACAGCGGCATCTCCAACAGCTTCAGAATTGGATTTACTTAATTGTTTTTCTTCATGATTACTTTTCGCTTCGGCTAGATCAGAAAGATTCAAATGAGAGATATTTCGAGTTTTCCTCAATGGAGGGACAGTTGTTGTTGTGACAGCTGCCGCTTCAGTTCCTTCATCTTCTTCGTGAATTATTGAAGTCCCAGGTATATTTTCGTCTTCTTCGCTTGATTGTTCTCTAGTAACTGGTGATCCCATTGAAGATACGATTGGTGTATCAGTTAAAGGACGCTTGTTAAATTCTGGTAAAAGTGAACCCATAGAACTTGTAGAATCACTAGGCTCTAATAATTGAGTATCTAATGATTTAGTCATGGCTAATCTCTCACCTCCATAACTAGCAAATTTCCTTAATGAATTATTTGATTTATTTTTATTTGTTCCTCTCAAGGTAGTAGTATTGCTTGCGGTGTTGGACATTATCGGGGAAATAGTTAACGGCGACGGCGTAACACTCATGGAAAATTGAACATTTCTTGAGCTTCCTACAGCTGATGGCGACTGCGGGTTCTTTATCTTGTTCTTTTGTGTTGTTGTCTTTCGGGTTTCGTCACGTATAGTATATTCGTCTTCATAATCTTCATCATTATCACTTGAATTGGCAGAACTTCCGCTTGAAGATGTAAACACTTGGGATGAGTTCATAGAATGGAAATCTGAAAATGAAACTTTCTTAGAAGCAGCTCTAGCATGACTTAATACACCATTACTTATTGAATTTGACTTATTACGAGGAGTAACATTTCCTGATGAAGATGATTGGGTATTTTGAGAAGCTTCCAGAACCGATGGGCCTATGTTAAAGTTGGAAGCAATCAATTTACGTATACTTTCACTGGTGGGTTGTTGAATCTGATGAGGAGACCTATGTTGGTGGTGAGAATGTTCTTGTTCAGGTGGGGAAAGTGGTGAGGGAGAAGATGAAACATCGGCGGAAGAAACAGCAGCAGACGACAAGGACGATCCGGGTGATGCTGTCAAGGGTAGTTGACTCTGATCGGTCGCCGTGGGTGTATTTGATATCGACGAGGACATGTGTAAGTCGGTAGTATTGTATAAAAGGAACAATCTATACTCTTATAGATATTAGTTGTCTAAAAGAAAACTGAAACTAAAACTTTGTCTGTCTGGTGTCTAAATTTTATTTATATTTGCCATAGAACAAGAAAATCTTTTTTTTTTCTTTCCCTTCGGAGTTTTTCCTTCCTTGATAATAATAAGATTTTGTGATAACAAAAAATTTCCTATTGTGTCCAAAAAAAGGCCCTGGGACTATCGGAACAAGAGTTTGCTAGGATCAACCAACAGAAATATATAGATGATTTACAATATGTGAAACTTATCAGATCAAGGATAACTAATACGATCTTTTAAACTTTGGTTGTGTGTTGTACACAAAAAAAGCACTCGTGTCATGTATTTGCGCTAAATCGCCCATTTTGGGTAGACAAAAATTAAGTTGTTTCTTTTACGTGTAAATTATGAGAGGGGGGCGTTTAATTTCATGTATTAGTGATGTGTTGTTCGTATCGGAGGATTATTTTACACGCTGTTTACATTCATGTGGCACAAGTGGGCGGAGGAGGTGGAACAAAGAGGGGAGATCGTTTGTATTAGAAGAATGGCCGAGCATGAAGAGGGGTGAGAATATTGCCGATCTCTTATAGCAAGAAAAAAAAACATTTACACACTTGCTCAACCACATGTATCAAACAAAATAATAATTTTTTTGGCTTTGGAGGGGTAAAAAGGAGGGGGTAGAATAGATATAGGTGAGCCAATCGACGCCATTTATCTTGCTATCGCTAGGTTTTAACTTTCGTAAATTTTACCAAAATGTAATCTGTACCAGTGGAAAAGGTGTAAATCACATTGATTTGGTAAATGTTGAAAAATAAAATATGCTTGTGCTATCTTGAAAGTTCCTCTTCTTAGCTCCCAACAAAAGCTGTTGGTTTAAAGTTAGTCATCTTATCGGGTGTGGGGCATAAAAAGACAAAAAGTTAATCAATAGTTAGTCTTGTAATTCTCCGGGCACTTTAGACTTCCCGCTTTAACGGGATCTTATTCCCCTCAATTTTTCCTTCTTGTTTTGTTCTCTCACTGCCAGACAGAAATTTCTTAATGGCTTTTTTCTTCGGAAGAAAACCCTCCTACTGTATTCACATTGGATGGTTCTGCATGCAGTACATTTCCATATTCGGATTTGTCTTTCTCTATACCCAGCAATATAAAGAACGACCTTGCTACAGTTTTTAATCCACTCAAAACACGTATGCAATTCTAATTCTATAACAGATTTAATTTGTTTACATTTTGTACAGAGTTTACCTCATGCACCGGAAATATGCCCCACTTACAAGCCACCTCTCTATGGTAACATGTCTTGTACTGTTGACGACATACATCATTAGGTTGCAATTGGTTATGCAAAGGTGCTTCCAGAACAAAGGCGGGTATAGGCACATTTGTATCAGCTGATGCAGCCCAAAAATTTGACAAGTCGTAAACCTCTCTAAATATAGAAAATGCTTTGGACATTTCCGTGGATATAAATAGCGTTCTTGAACAACAAACTAAGGTAAAATCTTTCTCAGGCGAAAACATGCGTCTCAAAACACTAATGTGTAAACCAGAGGTGAAAGATCCATGGGTAACTTATATGCAGTTATATAAATAACACACACACATAAAATTGTAACTTTAACCGTTTTCTACTCAGTGAATGTTATGAGAGTATTTATACCACAATTTCAGTAACCATAGTAGTTAGCCACAAATTACGAGCATGATTTTCTATTTCTTTTTTCTGACTAGGTTTTTTCATCTTTTTTGGAATAAAACGAACCAAAAACAAATGAAAAATAGCTCTAATGGTTGTGTGAGCCAGAACCGACCAGGTTCTGAACGCGATATGGTGGAAATTTTTTTCCGAATTTCATATCGTAATGCAGCACAAACTCGTATTACACTCATAACCCAGAGAATTACGTATTTCGCAATAAATGAATGGACAAAAACCTTGATCAGATAACATGATGAAGTTTATGCATTCATATTACGTAGGAAAAGAAAGTTACATCAAACTACATGCAAGATGACTATATTCTAGTTTGTTTCATAGCAAATATTAATTTTCACATTACTAGCTAATGTTTGAGACTTTACGTCATACTGAAGGCGTTTTTTTTCTCAAGTTAAAAATGTTGGCTTGTATTGCTTTTGCTCGGATTTGGTTCCATATTCGGCTTTGGGGCGCTCCCACAACATTTTTTTGAAAATGAACACAAAATCCAAACCAGAAGCCAAGAACGAGTGAAAGACCTAGGTTTATCTAATTATAATTATTACTATTCATTTAAGCTAGATTCAAGAACAATTCAAAAATGTTGAAAAATTTTTCATTTCTTGTATTGTTGAAAGAAGTGGAGAAAAACCTAGACTTAGCAAAATTAACAGAAAAAAAAAGACCATTTTTAGTTCCTACACTGATATTTTTTAGCTAAATTTGTTGCATGTAAATTATTATTATTCTTTTTGTTCAGAGATATGCATGCCACTGCCGTTGCATGAACCTACATTGCCATTACTAGCTAGAATTATCCACAACTAGCTCAACAAAAAATTTTACACCAATAGATGAATATCCAAGAAGATTCTAACAATGGTACTTATCATAACCAAGTAACATTACATAACCTTCTCAAAAAAAAAAGCTTGGTTTGGAGAGATAGTGGAGCTTATCAAATCCAAACCCCAAATCAACCAAAACCTAAATATTTGCTAGTTCTATTGTTTTCCAAATAGATATTATATTCCTCCGCAATGTAAGAATAAAAAAAACCTAAATACCAGGAAACTATAAGCCACAAAGTTGAATCTTAATGCAAAAGAATCAAACCATACATGTACTGACACCAAACAGAAGATGGAAAAATAATTTCAAATACATACAATTATATGCGAATATATGTGGTATGGATAAATTATAATGTCGGGTTTAATTTAACTGCCGAATGGGAAATTACCACTATCTGTACTTCAAAGTAATGTCCGAGATTGCAGTTGTATGTCTAGTGTCTGTTATTTTATCCGGTTAGTAGGTTATTTGACAAATGAAGCAGTTTGTAGACAGGGCCGAAATGTTACATATTGTTTGGTCAGTGCTGGCACTGGTGGAGTGTGGATTTTCTCTCTTTTTTGTACCTATACTGTTCAATTAAAAATCAACCACCTGGATATCTTCCGATCGAGACGCATATGAACGACCCTATTCATGAAAAATGGGCAGGGTTGTATGCAAGACCTATATACATTAAAAAATTAATTCCACACCATAATATAATAATGATTATTATTTTTTAATAAAATTGAAAGAAAACAAAAAAAGAAAATATATAATTTATATATATTTTTTAGATTCAATCCAAATTGAAAAAAACAAAACCTAAAAATGGAAATTGAAATTGCCATCAAAAAATGAGAGATTATGTTTTTTTGTTCTTTGTATGAGAATTGTTCTAACATACAATGTAAGTTCTTTGTATGAAATTCTATTTTACAAATGTAAATGTAATGACACTGCATAATTCCCAAAAAATATACAATAAAACGCAATTGGAACTTATTCAAAACAGAAAAAAACAACTCAATTCTATAATGATTTTCATACTTTATTCACTGAGGTCTTTTTTTTTTAATTTAATATTTTTCAATAAATTGTAACTTTTTTTTTCACTTTTTAATCATGTAGAATTTTATCATACTATTTTTTGCATGCTCTCTTTTTTTTTATTTATTTATTTTTTTTTTAATCCGGAATTAAATAAAAAAAAAAAAATGTGGTTTTGGGTGCACCAGTGCTGCATTTGATAAAAATATATAAAAGTAGTTTTAAATAGCTTTTCTTCTTTTTCTTCCGAACCCGGTCTTTCAAATATATAACTTCAAATATCACTCTCAAACAAATTATAAAATCCCAAGTGTCAATTCTTTTATAAATCCAATTGCTCGTAGCTTCCACCAACTCCACAACAAATTCCATATATAAAAAAGTCCACGATCACCCCACACCCTACAAACATAACCACAAAACTACAGCACGTTTTTTAACATTCCACGACACTTCAATTTTCAATCATCTTAACCAACCAATTACCAATCCCAACAACCATGTCTCTGGATTGTCCACCAATATTTGAAAACAGTTCAAGCACCACATTTTTCAACACAAATGGTGGTGGTGTTAACACCGGAAATGGTAGTAGCGCCGCCAATGACCAAACAAACAACAGTTTTGAAGCAACTTATTATGTAGATTCTCAAGTCGATAACTTAATAAGTCCCCAACACGTCAATACTAACTTCAATACCGTTTCTTATAATGCACCTGGTCCTGTCAACACGTCCACGGCAGTTCCGGAATCGTTACATATTAACGATGAGATTTTTTTCAATAATTATCAGTTTACAAATCAAATGGGAGTAAACCCAAACAAGCTAGGTACTGGCAATTATGAAGAAGAATCAACTAGTAATATTTCCTCCTCGAATTCCGTCAATTATATCAGTCATAATCCATCGGCTTCTTCATCTTCACAATCGTCATTTTCCCTGACGTCGCCTTCGCTTGGAGTACATTCAAATTCAGCAACCACTACACCTACAGTGAATTCAATGCCTCAATTTGGCAACGGTAAACACGCAAGACAAAACTCAGCCACTATTCCAATTGATCAATTGACACTGTTGAGTTTAAGAACTCCTCTGGTTTCTGGTCAGACTCAACAACAACAACTAGCTCCAACGCCACAACAGCAACAACAATTGGCTGGTATTGCTCAACCTTCGTTTATGTTTGATCCAATTAGTGGTTCAGCGTCTCCTAATGAACTTGATGTTCTTCAATCTCCAACTAATTTCTCTTATTCACAAGCTGCTGTTGCTGCCGTTGCTAATTTTATCCCCACGATACCTGAAGAGAGAACAATTAATCCAAGACAATTATTTACCAGGTTGAATACTTCTATGAGCTCCCCCAGCTTATCGACTTTGTTCACAACCTATACTTCACAACAACAGCCCCAACATCACCATCAACAACATCAACTGAAACCCCCACCACAACAACAAACTCAATCTCAACTTGTATCTCCACAACAAAGTACTCCCACTACTGCTGCACTTGCAGCACAAATATCACCTACAGCACCTGCGGTTCCTTCGTTTATGCCTCAACATACGCGCAGTGTTTCAACTCCACAATTTGATTTTAAAGTTGATGATGAATTTTCTCAAGCAATTTCTTCCTGGCTTAATGGAGGCTGGGTTGAAAACTTAAATCCGGAAATTATGAATACTAATCCTATTAAAAAGAATAGTAGGATATATAATAATATTAAAGGAAGAAGGAATTCTATTCAACCTCAAGTTCAAGTTATCCAACAAGTGCCACAACAGGATCCTCCACAACAACAAGTGCAAGGAGTACAAATGCAAGTTCTGCAACAAATTATGGATTCAATGAGTTATACATCCACTCCAAATACTTCACCTATAGTTTCTTCCGATGATGAGGACAAGACCAAGAAGAAGAGTAACAAAAAACGGAGGAAAAGTGTCGCTACAATTGATCCATTGGCTACTTCTCCCGCTATATCTCCAACTTCGACTAATGATGATAAGAATGCAAGTGCTTTCCCCTGTATGGAATGTGAGAAGCAATTTAAGCGAAGTGAACATTTAAAAAGACATATTAGATCAGTTCATTCAAATATTCGTCCATTCCATTGTAAATATTGTGAGAAGAAATTTAGTCGTCTGGATAATTTAGCTCAACATTTAAAAACTCATTATAGAGTTGATTCTGAAGGTAATAGTCATGTTATTACTAATCCAAATGGGAATAGAAGAGAAAAGAAGAAACTGCAGTAGAAAAGGAAGAGGAAAGTATTTGATGTGTTATGAAATTTTATTTGATTTAAGTTATTTTGTTATGTTTTTTGGGTGTTTTCTGTATTACACTTTGAGATTCGTTTTGTTTTTGATACCCATATGATTTTTAGCTTGTTTATGTTAGTGTTTTTTTGGGGGCGAATTTTCTATATACATTTTTAGTTTAGTTTTTTGTTGATTGCGTTGATGTTTTGTTAAATATGTCCGTTGCTGTTTTTATTTAAATATACAAGTAAGATAAACGTTTCTGAATACTCCTGACGAACAATCCTCTAACGGCTGCAACAATATTTACGACATAACTTAACAAATTTGAGCATATTTTGAATATGTGGTAGTTAAAAGTACTTGTCCGCCTTGCACAATCCTAATAAAATACGTTTGGCACACTACTACAGTAACCATTCAACAATTAAGCGGGTTAATTAACTAAAAAGCTCAAAAAAATTAATAATTTTTACGTATTTAAGAAAATATCCAGCTTAATAATATTTCCTTCCACACCACAACTGCGCCAAATACACACACTAGTAATAATTGTGGGTGAGAGCAAATTTGATTGCTGACATGTGGGTAGAAACGAGATTATTTTAATGTGAAATTTTTTTTATTTGTTCTCCTATCTTGGATTTCCGTAATAGTAGATTAGATTAAATTAGTGCCAAACAATGGGGAAATCCAGGCTTTTTAATTGATAATTGTTTCGAGGAGGGGATAGTTGGATGTTTCGGATATTACCTATAATTGAATCATTATAGAATGTATGATCATCTGAAAAACTATTCTCGAGAGGGAAACCTTACCCCACTGGAATTGAAATATTTTATCCGAAAGGGAATGAAAGAGCTAGACTCTGGAAATATAGTCTAGATTCGGACATTCGCCAATTGTCTTGATTAGTGCGGAGAGACTTTGACTATCAAGTAAGCTCTTCAACTATGTTGTGAAATTTGATGCAAATTCAATCCTATCAACTCTTAGTAATAGCTTATAAATTCACATGCAAGTAAATATAAATGCAGATAAAGTTAAAACAAGCAAAGTTTATCTGTCGGATAAACATACCAGAGGGCATAATAATACTAGGAACATACCAGTTTATGTTACCACTCACAGTACCCTGAGCCTCGTGTCTTCTTGCGTTGAAGAGTGATCCAATACATACATAGAAAATTGGTGAACTTTCTAGTATTCCAAGCAATACCAAAAGAAAAAGAAGATTAGAGACAAAATTGGGTAAATTACTCTACATCAGAGGCTCTAGATTGTGATAAATATGCCACGACGTATCAAGGCAGGGGACACCAGAATGAAATCCTACTCGGGGCATTGCTTATTGTGAGTAGCTCGCTCTCTCATGAAAGTGATATCTGTGCAAGTGCATTCTGTGTTCTTCATCAAATTCTAACCCGTATATTCGAATTCTATTTCTTAATTGTAGTACTGGCGCCATGCCTCGCTATATCTTATCAAAAGTGGTTCTAAGTCTGATTGCTCAATGGTGGTCTGAGTAAATGTTCCTTGTTCTCCCAGATCTTAGATCAGTGATGAACTGGATCATAGCTCAACCAATCACACCTTTCATTCACATTAACGTGATTCAATAGCCCTATAAGAAAGAAATACAAACTCCCAGCTTTCGAATGTGATTATAATGTATGGATCAAGTTTAAGTCATTGCTTACTTAAACCAGTAAAATAAAAATGGTATTTATCGTAGACCAGAAGCGTCATACAGTGATAGTATGTGATACCTATGTCGTATCTCTGGCTCTACTTCTTCCAATCTTATATCTCATTAAAGTTAACTGTGAGGTTTAAGTTTGATATTCGCACACCACACCAATCAAAGAGTGCCGAAAAAAAATCTTGCTTGAAAAACTTCCTTCAAACGGTTATTTACTAGAAGATTATTACAATAGTATAGACACAATATGGCACACAATCCATGGGCTAAAAGAGACGCTTGGAGATACGAGGGGCAATTCACACGTTATAACAGGTTTAAGAGTTCGTTACCTGGATTAGGTATTGCTACCGTTGCATTTATTTCATATTGTACTTTTGAACATTTCTTTTTAAAGAAGGACAATCATGATGAACATGGACATCATTGAGTGTGGGGAATCGGGTTTAAAACTATTATATATTATGTATATATATTCTATAATAAATATTTAAAAAATGTTATAGATTTTTATTTATTCTATTTACAAATCGGGTGTAACATAGTCGAGACAAGACAGGTCAAGTAGACAGATTGGACAAGTAGTCCGGTCAAGAAGATTACTTCTCTTTGGTTTCATTTTCTTCTCCTTGTGGTTCTGAATCAAAGTTTTCAAATATTGAAGGTCCAAATTTATTCTCTTCTTCAACCAAACTACCTTCAGGAGCTTTCGAACCTTTACTTGCTCGTAATACACGAGTTTCTTGTTCAGCCAATTGAGTCCAAACATCAATATATTCTTGTTCATTCTTAATATTTTGGCCCAAACGAGTTTGGGATTCAGGAAATATAGCTCCATACATGGTTGCCTCTTCCCTAGCTACATGACTTTCCATTTCTTCTCTCATTCTTAATTTATAATATTCAAATCTGGCCTTATCATAAGCTTCAAAAAGACTATATTTTTGACCTTCTTCAAGTGTTTCATTGTTTAAGATGTAGATTGTTCTTTGAACAACTGATTCACCATCCAAGGGTTTATTCAATTGTAACATATTCTTCCAATCACATTTACTATTATCATCCCCTTTAGTTTCAATTAAAGTTTTAGGACGAGCAAATTCCCAAGGATGTTGCTTATAAAACACATCTCTTAATTCATCTTCAAAGAATTTCAATTTTGGAATTCTAAAAGCATCAGTGTTTTTCAATTTCAATTCACTGGTGGTTAATCTGGTCTTGTAAGTCTCATGGACATTTGATTTAACTTGATCCTCGGTGGTGTGTTTGGCGGTATCAGATTTGTCTAATTTCTTGGGTTGTTTAACTAAATCAGTAATTGGTGGATTTTCCAATACAACTTGATACCAAGCCGGTTGGTTTTTTTGGACTCCTAACTTAAGGAAATGTGATGTACGTTCTATTATCCCCTGAGTGGCTTTTGTTTGTACCTTCATAGTTTACTCCTTGGATCTTGTCACTGTTACTATTTTACTTTGACGTACTTGAAAATTTTTTTTAATATTTTTTGCGTGGGTGAAAAATTAAAGGGTACTTGCGATGTTCTGGTAAATAAGAACAACTATTTACAAACACACCACAAGTGACAAGGGTTGTCGGTAGAAATATGATATGAATATACTTAGAAGATTCACTAGTACTTTAGTACGACTGCAGCAGCGAACACAACAAGAAATTTTTGACACTTCTATAAAACAATTGATAAATCATATTAGAACCCAACAACAACAAACCAGTGGACTGATACTAAAATGTATAGACTTGCTAATATCCAAACATCAACAATTGTTAATTGACGTGTTTAGATTACCGGGTAATTCCGATACCGACACTATTAAGGAAAAAATCATGCAAACTTCAACATCTGGTGGTGAATTAGCATTTACAAATTTAAAGATTCAAAAACAACGAGCAGAACTAATGCGAAACAATTCGATCCGAATAACTAAACAATATGGTCATTTCATTAAGGAATTATACCCAAGAAATAGAAAATCACTTCCAATATTCCGAGACGTAACCAAGGAATTCAACGTGGTTAAAAACGCGACAAAATACTCATCGATTGTGCTTCATGAGAGGCTATATCAAGCTTATACGAGTCTTCCTCAACCAGCACCATTGTTCATGTCTGCCGAGGATTTAAATCGCTTGATTCAAGTGTTTTTATATAGTTCAAGACAGTTTCATCGATTGGCTAATGTCAATGAAAAAGACCCTGAAGCTACGGTTTCCATGAAGAGATATGCTCAACGGAAATTAAAACAAAGACATAGTCATACGGAAATGTGTACCAAGATATTGCAAGATGTTGTCACTGCCAAACTTCCCCTAACGCCAAATGAACAGATTGCATTTATTCAATTGTCGTTTTTTAAAGATCTACCAGATGTAACTAGTTATTACGAGAGTGTACCTGACTTACTTGAACCAGAACCACTTGAATATCGAAAATTTGATTATGAGGCTTATACCGAGTTAAAAAAGGCACTACCAAAGGGATCAACAGGAGCCAAGTCAGATTTACTTTTAATGAATTTGGCAGCGAGAAATGATCAATTTGATATCATTGAAGAAATTTGGAATGGAGAAGATTATATTTCTGGGACTGGAGTGATGGTATTGCTTAATTATTTCCAATGTGATTTAAAAAAACCGGATGCCTTGACAAATCTAACTCGAACAATCCAAGAGATTATTCAATTAAAATCAGTGAAATCAGGGATTATAGATGAAGTAATAGCATTATTGATTAGATTAGGTAAGGTTCAATCTGCTCAAGAATTAATTCAAGCAGCATATTACCCTAACCCCAATGATTTTTCGAAGAAATGGTGGATTAGTTCTTCTGAACAAGATTATTATCACTGGAATAGAGCCATATATAGTAGATTAACCGCCATAACCAAAGATTATGAAATTATTCCTGAGATATACCCCAGTGTAAAGACGTTTCTAAGTTTGGTTGAATATTATAGTTATAATGAATCAAGTTCATTCAGTCAAGTTCGGTCGGTGTTGAAATTTATGAGTCAGACTACCGATATCCCTACAACTCATGTGTTTTATAAAGTAATAGTTAAGGGATTCGATATTCATAGTAAGACCGGTACTGGAGATTGGACAATTGATAATTTACTTGAAATAACCGAGGAAATAATCGATGAAGTACGGCCAAATTCTCAACAAGCCATTATGGAACTAATTAAAATTGGGGATATGAAATCGATACAGGAGGAACAACTTATCAAGAATCCTAATGAAAACATCTGGATTCTGACTAATTTCTTAAATGTAATATTACACACATATATTTCAACTCTTGGAAGTTATTACAAGTCAACTGGAGAGAGTAGATATAGAAATGCCATACATGAGGTGGAGGAATTAATCAGACAACATACAACAAGAGTGTATCACGATTCGAATCGTAGAAATCATAGGTCTGTGACTTTAGTAGAAGATATAACTGAAACAAAGAAAGCTTATTTGATTGAATTGATAAACATAGTAAGTGATATAATCTCATCTGAGCCGGAGTATAATAGAGAGAACTAAAAAATTTGTATATAGAATTAACGACTTTTAATAGAAATTTAATATTTATTTAACTACAGTGTATTTGGTTGTACAGCGAGGTTGTTGTCTAGCAAGTTCTATGATACAAACCCATTTTGCACCCGTTCTGGTTTTTTTCGCGGCCAAAGATGATCCGAACTTTGGCCAAGAAAATTAACCAGAAGTATGTCAATGAAAGTCAACTTGCAGTATTCTATATGCTGTATATATTCCTCTACTACCATCTAATCTAACTCTATTTTAAAACCATTTCTGTTCTGAAACTATAATTTTCCTTCATGAGCATGTAAGAAATCCTCTAATAAATCTTCCAAATTTAGAAAAAAACTATTCAAAAAAATGGTTTTGCTTTAGGGGGATCAGTTTGTCGTATAATATACCTAATCTACATAGCTTTTATCCCGAGTCAAGTATGTTCGACAGCCTTGGTATCGTTTAAATGATACTCCGGTAATCGTTCACATCACGTGCCGATGGCTTTTCATATTTATTGTGTCCTTTGTTTTGCTGTCTCGTTCCCTTAAAACATGAAATTCGGCTGAGAAATTTCACATTTAAGCCAGGCACAAGGTTTAGCCGGTACCAAACCCAAGAAAAAAAAAAGGAACCGGGTCAAATTTAAAACAAGGAAACGATTAAAGTTTTAACCTCCCTAACGGTTTTACAATTGCAATTGACTTTTAACTAGTCTTTTATACACAATGGCAACTCCTCAAATTATGGAACGAGGGGTAAGTAGTTTATATATTTCTCCGTTTGTGTGTGTGTTCCACTTACTAACTATTTTTAGAACTCCGTCGCTAGTTCGGGCGCAGGGGCCACAAAAGAAGGTACACCCAATGCCACGGTAGATCTCAAGAGAAGACAAAGTTCAATTGCTGCAGCCAGTTTAATCCCCAGTGAAGATTTAGATACGTCCAATGTCAAGACTAAACCAACACCTAGAAAACCCATTGAACCGACGTTTAGAGGATGGAAGGAAGTTGGTCGATATGAAGAACATGATGCCTTGACTGAAGAAGATGAAACTATCGACTTGTTGAATAAAGGTTCTTCCTGGGATACTGTTTTACCTCCAGTGATATATGGTGATTGGTATCATAACGTTGGTTACTTGATTGTTGGTGCGTTGTTATCTTGGATTGTTGGATGGTTTAAGTTTTCAATTGCGCCTGTTTTTTTCATTATGGTTGTTTTCGGAGTGTTGTACCGTGAATCAGTCAAGAAATATCGTGGTGCGTTACGTGAAGAAGTTCAACGTGAGTTTTCCATCAAGACAATTGAAAATGATTATGAGACTATGGAATGGTGTAATTATTTCGTTAGTAGATTCTGGGGATACCTTGAACCATCAATTTCTCAAATTGTATGTGATCAAGCCAATCCTATAATTGCCAGTAATCCCTATATTCCAGCATTTATAAAAGCCATCGGGATTGATAGTTTTACTCTTGGTAGTAAACCACCAAGAATCGAACGGGTTAAAACCATGCATGGAACCGCTGATGATGTTGTGGTTATGGATTGGGGGTTTTCATTCACGCCTAATTCCTTAGTTGATGCCAATTCAAAACAATTGAAAAGTAGAGTGAATCAAACCACCGTGATTCGAATTAATTTATTTGGTATGCTTAATATTCCAATAACAGTCTCGGATATTTCCGGTCATGGTTTGGCTAGAATTAGATTAAGAATGATGACTTCTTTCCCCCATGTGGAAACAATCAATGTTTCCATAATTGAACCACTTGAATTTGATTTCAATACTAAAATAGCGGGTGAATCAAGCTTATGGTGGGAAGTCTTGTCATTCCCGGGTTTGTATCCGTTTATTAACGAAATGGTTAAGAAATACGTTGGTCCTATGCTTTTCAGTCCATTATCTTTTCAATTGAATGTTCAACAGTTATTATCGGGTAATGCGTTAAATTCAGCAATTGGTATAATTGCCATAACTGCCGATTCAGCACGTGGATTAAAAGGGTTTTCTAGTCTTGGTAATACATTAGATCCGTATTTGAACTTAGGTTTCAAGACGGATGTATTGGCAAAAACAGTTGTTAAAAGCGATACCAATGCCCCAGTATGGAAAGAAACCTTTTATTTACCAGTTTCATCTTTATCTGAACCATTACACATCTCCGTGGTTGATTTCAATGAGTTTAGAAAAGATCGGGAAGTTGGGGTGATTTTGTTTGATTTGGAAGGTTGTGTAGATAATCCAAAACAACCAAATTTAACAGCACCATTTTTAAGAAATAATAAACCCGTGGGTGAATTGAATTTCTCAATTCATTATATGCCTACTTTAGAACCTATCAAACAAGCTGATGGTGCTACTGAACCTCCACCAGATTTAAACACCGGGATTGCTCAAATTAACATTATTGAAGCTAGACAATTACCTGGAGGTGATAAGGGAGCATCAACATATGCTGAGTTGAAACTTAATAATGAAACTGTATTGACTACGAGTGTACAAAAGAATACAAACACTCCAGGATGGGGTGCAACTAAGGAGGAAATTATCTTTAACAAGGCAAAGACTAAAGTTAGACTTTCGATTAAAGACAAGAGTAATCGTGTGATTGGACAAGTAAACACTTCATTGAATTCTCTTATTGATGCTACTCAAGTTGACCAAACTTGGTTCCCATTGAGCCGTAAGGGAGGTAATGGAGGTGAAGTAAGAATCAGCACCACTTGGAAACCAGTTGCCATTGAAGGAGCTTCAGTAGGTCGTGGTTATGCCCCACCAATTGGTGCTCTTAGAATCTCAATTAAAGACGCTGAAGATTTAATTAACTTGGAAACAATTGGGAAAGTTGATCCATATGCCAAGATTTTAGTTAATGGAGTTGAAAGATCACGTACTGTTGCTTGTGATTCGACTTTACACCCCACCTGGAATGAAATTCATTATGCTACTATTACATCACCTAATCAGAAATTAACCATTGAAGTAATGGATGTAGAGGCCCATTCTCCTGATCGAACCCTTGGTTCATTTGATGTTAAATTGAATGATTTTATTCATAAGGATGAAACGGGTCATTATATAGAATATCATGATTCGAAATTAAGAAGTTCTAAATTACTTCATAAGAAGGGATTGAAGGGGTATGTTCATTATTCCATTGCTTTTTACCCAGCATTACAAGTTATGAGTTTACAAGAGATTAAAGAGGAGGAAGAGGAGAAGAAAGAGGAGGAAAAGCAAAAGGCAGAACAAGAAAAGAATGGAAGTAAGGAGGAAAAGAAGGTTACTACAGCTAACGACGACGATGAAGGGTTTGGTGATGTTGTAGAATCCAAATTGAAACTATCCTTGAACGAATTAATTGAACATACTTCAGGGGTATTTGTATATGAAATACTCGAAGGTGAACTCACCAAAGATGATGTATTTTTACAAGCATATTTTGATAACAACATGTTTAATAACTTTGTAAGTACAGAAATCAAACGTAAAAAGGCAAAGATTGGACTTACAGGAGATGTCATAATAACCGAACTTGAATGGTCTCAAGCCACATTCCGACTTGTTAAAAACAATCGGGATAATCGTGCTTCTAAAGCAATTGCAGAAACTTCAATCCCAACTTTACAATTGTTGAAGAATGCCTATGAAAAACCATCCAAGATTAGACTTTCTGGTCCAGGAGAAGCAACATTCACGATCCAATGTTCATGGATCCCCCTTGTTTTCGAATCAGGTATACCTCCACAAGACACTAAAGACAACACAGGTATATTAACCGTAGAAGTTGTTAGAGCCGAGGGTTTACCTGCTGCTGATAGTAACGGAAAATCCGATCCATATACTGAATTATTTTTAAACACGGAAAAGAAATCATTTTACAAGACGAAAAAGATTAAAAAGACGCTTGATCCAGAATGGAATGAACTGGGTGACGTTGAAGTAGCTAATCGATACGATTCTGACATTAAAATCGTATGTATGGATTGGGATATGGCTGATAAAGATGATTTATTAGGTACTGGATATATTCATTTGAAAGATTATGACACTAAAGGTGGGTCTGTGGCTGATGCAGAAGTACCGTTATTTGGTGAAAAGGGTGAACCAGCCGGTAAAATATTTGTTCGACTTTCATTTAAATCTTGTTTTGTTATGAATGTAAAGGCAAGAGGAACTACTACTATGGGATTAACTACAGTTGGAAGTGTAGGTGTTGGTGTAGGCAAAGGTGTTGGTAAGGGGGTCGGAACTGTAGGTAAAGGGATTGGAAGTGGAATAAAGGGAATTAGAAGACGTTTAGGTGGAAGTAGTGATTAAATAGTGTATAGTCAATTCATTATATAACTAGCCGATGTAAAATTTCAGAAAGTCACGCTTTATTCACGTGACTTGTTTTATTATTTTTTTTTTTTCAGATGAGCATTGAAAAAAATTTATTAATACAAATTTCAAAGCTCGAACCCTTCTTCAAGTTGTATCGAAGTATAGATAAAACCCACAATGGATATCTCTAAACCAGTTGGTTCAGAAATTCAATCTGTGGATTTCGGTGTTTTGTCAGACAACGAAATCAAACGATTGTCCGCCAAGCAAATCACCAATCCTACGGTATTTGATAATTTAGGACATCCTATAAATTCCGGTCTTTATGATTTATCCCTTGGAGCATTTTTAAGAAATGTATGTACAACTTGTGGATTAGATGAGAAGTTCTGTCCTGGACACATGGGACATATTGAATTACCTGTGCCTGTTTATAATCCTTTGTTTTTCAATCAGTTGTATATCTATTTACGGGCTTCTTGTCTTTATTGTCACAAGTTTAAATTAAATGCCTTGGAAGTTCACAAGTATCAATGTAAATTAAAGTTGATTCAATATGGATTGTTGTTGGAATGTGTTGAGTTGGAAAACATGTTGGCTAAAGGAGCACAGGAGATTGACGACGATGAAGATGATAGTCACGACAGTCTTGATCAAAAGACCAAGCAAGAATTAATGGACCGTCGGGAATTATTTGTCAATACGTCTATCGCTAAAGCACTCAGTGAAGGTAGAACTAGTGATCGTGGTGTTGTTACTGCTACCGTTGGTGAAGAAAGAAAAGCTACTATTCATGAATTTTACAAGAGATTATTGGCTCGTCCTAAATGTGATAATTGTGGAATGTATTCTCCAACATTTAGAAAAGATGGGTTTACCAAGATCTTTGAAAATGCATTGACTGATAAACAACTTAGTAATAACCGTGTCAAGGGGTTACAACGTCCAGATATGATTAGAAATAACAGCACTAAAAAGAGTCTGAATGAAACTCTTCCAAATATTAGACACAAGGGAGGATCCAAATATGTTTTGTCTTCGGAAATTAGAAACATTGTTCGTTCAGTGTTTGAAAATGAACAAGCTATAATTCAAAAAGTATTCCATTCCAGACCTTCACAACGAGAAATCATCAAGGGGGATGTCTTTTTTAGACAATGTATATTGGTACCACCAACTAGATTTAGATTACCTTCTAAATTAGGTGATGAAATCCATGAAAATGCTCAGAATGAATTATTATCCAACATCCTCAAGACTTGTTTACTTATCCGAGATTTAAATGATCAAATCTCCAACATGTATTCAGAGAAATTAAGTGGTGAACAAAAGAAGATCATTTTCAATAGATTAATGAACTCGTTTGTCACGATTCAAAACGATGTTAATGCATTTATTGATTCTACCAAGAATCAAAACGCACCAGCAGGTAAAGTACCCAATCCAGGTATCAAACAAGCATTGGAAAAGAAGGAAGGGTTGTTTAGAAAACATATGATGGGTAAGCGTGTCAATTATGCTGCTAGATCGGTCATTTCCCCTGATCCAAATTTAGAAACCAATGAAATTGGGGTGCCACCGGTGTTTGCCACCAAATTAACATATCCTGAACCAGTTACAGCATATAATGCCTCGGAATTAAGACAAGCAGTTATAAATGGTCCTGAAAAATGGCCTGGGGCAATCCAAGTTCAAAATGAAGATGGGTCCTTGGTATCATTACTCGGAATGAGTTTAGAACAACGTAAAACAATTGCTAATCAATTATTGACTCCTCTGAATGGTGGTAATTCCGTGGTTAACAAGAAAGTTTATAGACATATTAAGAATCATGATGTGGTTATTATGAATCGTCAACCTACTTTGCATAAGGCGTCTATGATGGGTCATAAAGTACGTGTGTTACCTGGAGAAAAGACATTGAGATTACATTATGCCAATACTGGTGCTTATAATGCTGATTTTGATGGGGATGAAATGAATATGCATTTCCCTCAAAATGAAAACGCCAAAGCGGAAGCTTTGAATTTAGCAAACACTGACAGTCAATATTTAACTCCTACATCGGGATCTCCATTGAGAGGGTTAATTCAAGATCATATTTCTGCTGGTGTTTGGTTAACTTCCCAGGATTCGTTCTTTACTAGAGAAATCTATCAACAATTGATTTATGGATGTATTAGACCAGAGGATGGACATAGTACCAAAAGTAGAATCATTACTGTTCCACCAGCAGTTTTCAAACCACAACAATTATGGACTGGTAAACAAGTTATAACTACAATTTTATTAAACATTAAACCAGATGGAGTTCCTGGGGTTAATTTAATCTCGAAAAACAAAATCAAGAGTGATTATTGGGGTCAAGGATCAAGTGAAAATGATGTTATATTCAAGAATGGGGAATTGGTTTGTGGTATTTTGGATAAATCTCAATATGGGGCTTCTCAATATGGTATTGTTCATTCGTTACACGAGGTGTATGGTGCAACTGTTGCAGGTAAGGCGTTGAGTGTTTTAGGTAGATTATTCACCAATTATATCATGATGACTGCTTTCACATGTGGTATGGATGATTTAAGATTGACTAAAGAAGGTAATGAATGGAGAAGAGAAATCTTGAAACAATCAGTTGATATCGGTAGAGTTGCCGCTACTGAAGTTACCAATTTAGATCAAGAATCAACTTCAAACCATGATCCAGAATTATTAAGAAGATTAGAGGAAATCTTGCGTGATGATAATAAATTAGGTATATTGGATGCTATAACTCAATCTAAAGTAAACACCATAACTTCTCAAGTTGTGTCCAAATGTGTTCCTGAAGGTACCATGAAACGTTTCCCATACAATTCCATGCAAGCTATGGCTTTATCTGGAGCCAAGGGGTCCAATGTTAATGTGTCTCAAATTATGTGTCTTTTAGGTCAACAAGCTTTGGAAGGTAGAAGAGTACCAGTTATGGTATCCGGAAAGACATTGCCTTCATTTAAACCATTTGAAACTGATGCTCGTGCTGGTGGTTATATCAAGGGTCGATTCTATTCTGGTATTAAACCTCAAGAATATTATTTCCATTGTATGGCCGGTAGAGAAGGTTTAATTGATACTGCCGTCAAGACTTCCAGATCTGGATATTTACAAAGATGTTTAACTAAACAATTGGAGGGTGTTCATGTAAGTTATGATAATTCAGTCAGAGATGGTGATGGTACGTTGATTCAATTCCTTTATGGAGGTGATGCAATTGATACTACTAAACAATCTCATATGAATCAATTTAAATTTTGTGCTGATAATTACGATGCATTATTGGCCAAATATAACCCAGGTGATATGACTGACAATTTAGACGTGGAAGAAGCACTTTCATACTCTAAAAAGGTTCGTAAATCTTTAAAGAAACAAAAACAATTGCCTCATTATGAACAAGAAATTAAATATGATCCAGTCATGAATGTTTATAATCCTGCCAAATACCTTGGTTCAGTTTCGGAAAAGTTCCAAGATAAATTAGATTCATTTGTACTGGAAAACAGTTCAATTTTATTCGCCAAGAATAAGGAAGAAGCTAAACTCACGGGTAAATTAACTGAAAAGAAGTTTAGAGCATTGATGCAATTGAAATATATGAGATCGTTGATTAACCCAGGGGAATCAGTTGGTATTATTGCTTCTCAATCTATTGGTGAACCATCTACACAAATGACATTAAATACTTTCCATTTTGCCGGTCACGGTGCTGCTAATGTGACTTTAGGTATTCCACGTATGAGAGAAATTATCATGACTGCTTCGGCAGCAATCAAGACTCCACAAATGACATTACCTATATTAGAAGATGTTTCTGACGAACAAGCTGATGCATTCTGTAAATCAGTGGCTAGAGTTGTATTGTCGGAATTTATCGATAAGGTGACAGTCACTGAAACTACTTCGCAATCAGAAGATGGTACTAATTCTCGTTCATATGTGATCAATTTGAAATTCTATTCTAAGGAAGAGTATGAACAAGAATATGACGTTGAACAAGAACAATTGGAAGATGTCATCACTTCTAGTTTCTTGCATTCTTTAGAACAACAAATCGTTAAAGAAGTTAAGAAACAAAAGAAACCCGACCATTTACCAACTGTAGGTAAATCTGCCGGTAAGACTGATTTGGAAACTGTCCTGGGAAGAATCACGGAAACTAGTAACGACGATGAAGATGCCGAAGAAGAAAAGATGCGTGGTAATGTCAAGCAAGCTGTGTCATATGATGGTCCAGACGATGAAGAAATTGAAACCATGAAGAAAGCAGAAGAAACTAGCGATGAAGAAATGGACAACTCAGATTCCGAAGCTGATTCTTCCTCCGATGAAGAAGAAGACGTTGAAATGAAGCCAGAAACTAACAAGAAGGAACTCTCTCGTTCAGCCAAGGATCGTCAATCTGAAGTAATTGCATCTCATAACATGGTCACCAAATTTAATTTCGACGACGAACAAGGAGAATGGTGTGAATTCCAATTAGAATTAAATGGTAACGAAACTCAAAAATTGTTAATGGTCAACATTGTCGAAGATTTATGTCGTCGTGTAGTTGTAAGGGAAATCCCACACATTGGAAGATGTGTCCATCCACCAACTGATTCTTCAGGTAAGAGACTTCTCACCACTGAGGGGGTCAACTTCAAAGCCATGTGGGATCAAGATGATTTCATCAATGTCAACAACGTCACTTCTAACGATGTTGCCGCTGTATTACAAACATACGGGGTTGAAGCCGCTAGAAACACAATTGTAAATGAAATTTATCGAGTTTTCGATACTTATGGTATCAGTGTTTCTTCACGTCATTTAGAGTTAATTGCAGATATGATGACAAGAGAAGGGTCATATCTTGCATTTAATAGACAGGGGATAGATAGTGGAACTTCAGCATTTATGAAGATGTCTTATGAAACTACTTGTCAATTCTTAACTAAAGCCGTGTTAGATGGTAATCGTGAAGAATTGGAGTCGCCTTCAGCAAGAATTGTTATGGGTAAATTATCAAATGTAGGTACTGGTTCGTTTGATATTTTTGCTCAAATACCACAAAGTAATTAGTTTATTTGTTTATGTTTAATTTATATATAGATTTTGAAAGTAGAGCTTGTAGAATAGCGGGAGTTTATCCTTGAATAGCAATACGTCAGAGTTTTGAAACAGCCATATACTGACAATTTTTGCAAGAGGTTGGTATACTTTTGTAATGTTACCCTGATCCTTGGAGGGGGTTAGTGGATATACATTTGTTTATTAAAACAATCAACTGAGAGTCATAACCTGTTCAGATACAATCTAAAAATAAATAATTTGAATATCTATTATGGAACACACAGAATAGCTGCGAAAAAAAACAACGCACGCCTAAATATTATAAGCAGCAACAATAAACGCTAAAATAAATGAAATTTTAAAACTTGGTTTTTCCAAAACCAACTTTTTAACATCAATACGTTCCCTTCCTACAGTAATGATATAATTCCAAGGAATATTTATAATATTCCTTGATTCTAAAAATTCAACAAGTAAATAACTTGCTAAAGTTACAAATAAAAATACCGAAGAAAGTTTACCAATAATTACCCCCAAAATCATTCCTGTTATTGATCCAATTGTTAATTCTTCATAATTTAATTTATTATTAAATCTTGACTTGTGACGTTGGTGGGTAGGTGTAGGTATTTGGATTCGAGTTTCAGGAACCACCACTCCAACATCATTATAAATCAAATTGGATGAATATGAAGACACAAGCGATGCAGTTAATAAGGTTGCACTTGTACTAAATAACAATTTCAATGGTGAGATTGAACTATTCCTTTTTGGTATATGATTATTTGCCACTCGCGTGAATTTTGCACTCCGTACTAACGATGTTAATTGAGGCTTGATAAAGGATGAATATTTCAATGGTGTGATTGAAAAAGCTCTTTTCGTAAATAATTGTTGGAACATCGTTTGGGGTATTTAGCTATACAAAAAGTTTAAAAAGAATATTACTTTTGTTTATTGACAGTAACTGACGATGAGTTTAATAAGGGGCGGCGTGGGGGGACGAGGGATGCCCCCGATTTTTTACTCGTTAGTATTGTGGAGAGAGGCTCTGCATAGTAACAAACGCGAATTCTATAAGGGGATTTTTGAAATTTCAGAGCTGGCTGGAACGCTGTACAAATTAATTTAAGCCATGGTCGTGTACTAGGGCAATTCCTGCATGGTGGACTTTTTATAAAAAGAGTTTCTTAAAAAATAAATCTTGGAAAAGGTCGTGCACATTTGCAAAAACAATTCAGATTTTTTAATTCTTCTTGTTAACCTAGAAAATAAAAATTGGAGAAATTAATTCCCATTCTTGGACAAGGTAGTGTATATTGGCAAATATTCGTACTCAGCATTGAGGAGAAGGAAATATTAATTAATCTAATATTAGTTGTCGGCAGATAAGTGTCGGTAAAAAAAGTGAACTATAGAAAGATTTGCCGGCAATACCGTAATCAAACTATTGACCATTTTCAACTAGACAAGTGTAGAACTGCGATGGAGTGGCTTAACGGCATTTTCAGCTGGCAAAAGAAGAATCCTTCCCTCGAGGTTTTTGTACAATTTTTCTAAAAGTAGGAATCAGCTTTGATTGTCAGCGTTAGGAGCACAATGTACGAAATATCCAACCTGTAAAAAATTTAAAGAACGCACAAGAGGTAACTCTAACCTGCAGAACATATCAGAAAAAAAACTCAGACAAGAAAAAGAAATCTCGATTTACATGTTCTGGCAGGGTTACAGGTTAACCCTTTTCAGTCTGTAGGTAACATACAGGAACAAACTAAGGGTAGAAATGGCTTGCCCTTTAAATTTGCAAAGTTTCCTCATTATTCAAAAAAACTCAAACTTATTTTTATTTCTTCTACCAGGACAGAAATATTTAGGATTTTTGAATTTAATTTCAATTTTGGGATTTAGTTTTTTCAATTGAACCTAAGTATATCCTCGTATTATTTTATTATTGAGTGAGAATACACCAACTGTATTTCACCTAGCCATTTAAGTTCAACCTTTTTTACATTCACTTTTTATATTAGGAGGATTGGGACACATATCTTATCGCAAGATTTTAAATATCAAACGCTTTTTCAACTAGCGACTCCGAGATAGTGAATTAAATATAACGACAGCCGAACAAACACACATTCGTTATTAAGTTCGTACCCATACATTAATACTAAGATCAGTTTCCCATTATTGCAAAAAAAGAACATTTTTTTGTAGTGCAGAGAAAGGAACAAAAAAAAAAAGAAAAAGCAGCAACAATTTTTTTGGGCCTTCTGGTTTGCAACAACAGACAACACTTGTAAATATTACACTGAAAATGTTCACCACTTGGCAAGAAACCATGTTTTTTAACCCAGATTCTCCACAGGAGATATGTCCTAATATCTGGTTAGGTCCATACTCTTCTTTATCTGGGTCATTTCTTGGGAATAATCCCATGCAAATTATTATAAACTGTGGATCAACATTAAAATTTCTTGATTTAGTCGAAAATGATAAATCGGTCGCTATATCTTCAGATGTGATTTTATTAAGTCTTGATCCAGCTTTTGATTCAAGACATGAATTGGTTGAGAAATTTAAACGTCAATTTTCAAAAATCTTGCAACATTATTTGAATTTTTTCTATTTGGAAAACCCCAAATCTTCAAAATTAATGTATCAATTACCACATAATTCAATTGAATTAACATCTCCAATTATTTCAGGAAGTAATTTGAAGTTACAATTTTTCAATTTAATTAGATTAATGTCGTTGTTCAAAGTTATCAATTCGTCTTTACAAATTTTGATTGTTTCAGAAGATGGGAATAATTCACTTTCAACCGGGTTGGTAATTGCTTATTTGATGGACTGCTATAGGTATAATATTGCCAATTCATTCAGGTTGATTCAAAATCGTCGTCCAACAGTTCGAGAATTGAATAATAATTTTTATGATGATTTATTAATCATTGAACATTTAAAAAAGTTTTATATTGAAAATTGTGAAATTAAAAATTCTCATGCCCCAATTGTAACTAGTAACTATATGTTGAAAAGAAGAAATGATGATGGGGCAGAAGCTGAAGAAGAAGATTTGGTTATTGTGGGAGGTGGTGATAGAAAAAGAAGATTTATACACTAGCTAGTTTGTTTGCACAAACAAATTGTATTTGGTCCTAATGATGGACCTGGTGTTTCTTTGCTTTATATTTTATGTTGTATTATTATATTTATTTATATACATGTCATTTTGTTTAATATTCGTACACTTCTACTCTGGTACACTTAATCCAACCATATTGGCGGTTTTTCTAACGTTATCTTCCTGAGACATAGTCAATCCAGGATTATATCTTTCCAATAATTCAATGTAAACTCGCTGACTATTTAAAAATGTGACCATATTATGTAAATTTTGTTTTTCATGGACACTCATTTGTTTCTCAACAGTGTATTCTTTTAATATATGACTATCATGTAAATCGGTATGTTCAACTTGAGATGCATTTTCTTTCAAGTCTTTCAACTTGGAATCTATGTCACGGACATCTTTACCTTGGTTTATACTATTAAGTTTTTGATAACTTAACAATGCAATTTGCTTTTCTCGATCACGAGCTGCATTTATTTGATTTGCTTTGTTTTGAATAATAAGAAGTTCTTGGAATAAAGATTTGGTTAACTGTTTGGCCGAGGGAAACGATTTGGAATAAATAGACATGTTGTATCTTGTGGTTATTTAGCTTTGATATTTGATTAAATCTCGTTGTAATACATTTTACAAGCCTATTGAGAAAGAAAAAGTTTTATGGTGAAAAAAATTGGATCACGTGGAAGCGATCACGCGTAAATCATGTGATACATTTCAATTTATTACTTCCTTACAAGTAAATAGTGTTAAGGAGTAAACAGTTCATTGGCTTTGTTCATATCAAGTAGCCAAGCTTAAATATTTAATTAGATATTAAAAAAGCCAGATAAGATATTGACACAAAGCGAATATATTCTTGTAATCAATCACTCTATAGAAGTCCTGAAAACGTACTTAGAACTCTAGTATAAACATTTACTTAGTGTTAGATACGTCTAGGTTTAGTTGACGTTGTTTTAATAATTTCTCTTCCAATTAATCACCGACAAATATTTACCAAAGTCCGATGTCCGAGATCCACGCCTGCATAATGTCACAAATAAATTTATCCGTCGGCCATCGCGCTCAACCAATTAAATAACGCGAAATCATAGGGTAGGAGGGGAGAAAAATACTTTTGCAGCAACAATTTTTCGGTGCCGAAGAGCGAGAGAGAGTTTGAACTATGAGACAATAAGGGCGTGTCAATTCTTTTATTGTGTTCATTTGACACCCAATCGAAGATGTAATTTTCATTATAGACCGATATAAGTCGGTGTTTGAAAGGACAGTTTTTCCGGTATTACACTAGTTGATCCAATGACCTCCTACAACTTCTATGAGTTAACGTATACTTCAGGTTTCTACATGCGCAATAAAGTTAAACAAGAGTAAAATTGGAAGTAACAGTTAGACTACTACACGATGTGTATTACTTAATAGTCCAAGTAGTGCGTTAATTTTTCAAACTTGCAGTTCCATTATTGTACAAAAAAAGAAATGGCTTCGGTGTATTCGCATCAAAATTTCAAATTTTTTCTTTAAACTGCGCACAATTTTTTTTTGTTCGCTTTTATTCCAGAGAGATTTAGTTCCGTTTTTCACAATTTCTTTCTCTCCTCCTCTTCTCATCAAGTGCTATCTTGCATCCCATATATTCTCGTATATACCACACCACATATCCACCAATGCTTAGAACCGTCATTGCTCAAAAGGTATGTTCTTTTACAAATAGTCAATTCAACTCAATTCTGATTTGGTTTTGATGTACCATCCTCCCCTCATCAGATATCCCCAGGATACTTTTATACAATTTTTGTTTAATTTTTAAGAACCTTTGTACTAACTTGATACACTAGACCTCAGCTCGTTGTCTTGCTTCATTTGCTTCTCCAGAAGCTGTCCTCCCAAAGAAATATGGTGGTCGTTATACTGTCACTTTAATTCCTGGTGATGGTGCTGGTAAGGAAATTACTGATTCCGTTCAAACCATTTTCCAAGCTGAAAATGTTCCTATTGATTTCGAAGTTGTCGAAGTCAGTGGTGTTGCCAGTGAATCCGGTCACCACCGTGTAGATGAAGCCGTTGAATCATTAAAGAGAAATAAAGTTGGATTAAAGGGGATTTTATATACTCCACCAGGTGGATCAGGTAAATCATTAAATGTTGCCTTGAGAAAAGAATTAGATATTTTCGCTTCTTTAGTTTTAATTAAGAATATTCCAGGTGTTAAATCAAGATTAGATGGTATTGATTTTGCTCTTGTTAGAGAAAACACTGAAGGGGAATATTCTGGTTTAGAACATCAATCATATCCTGGTGTTGTCGAATCCTTAAAGATTATGACTAGATTTAAATCTGAAAGAATTGCTAAATTTGCCTTTGATTTCGCCAAGAAGAACAACCGTAAATTAGTTACTGCTATCCATAAAGCTAACATTATGAAATTAGGTGATGGTTTATTTAGACAAACTGTTAAGGATGTTGGTCAAGATTATTCTGGAATTGAAGTCAATGATTTAATTGTTGATAACGCTTCTATGCAAGCCGTTGCCAAACCACAACAATTTGATGTTTTGGTTACTCCAAACTTGTATGGTTCTATTTTATCTAACATTGGTGCTGCTTTGATTGGTGGTCCAGGTTTAGTTCCAGGGGCTAACTTTGGTAGAGAATATGCTGTTTTCGAACCAGGATGTCGTCATGTTGGTTTAGATATTAAAGGTAAGAACTCTGCTAACCCAACCGCTATGATTTTATCTAGTGCTATGATGTTGAGACATTTAGGTTTAAACGACCACGCCAACAGAATCTCAAAGGCTACTTATGATGTCATTGCTGAAGGTAACATCAGAACTGCTGATATTGGTGGTACTTCTACTACTACTGAATTTACTGATGCTATTGTTGCAAAATTAGCTTCTGCTTAAACAAACGCATAAAAAAAGAAGAAACCTTTTGATGATCTTTTAAAGTATAAATATAGTTTACTTTCTTTCATGTTTTATACTCTTTTTTTTGTTATATTATATCTATATAATTTTGTCAATTTGATACACGACAAGGAATATATTTATTTGAAAATAGAACGAATTTGTAGATATCGGAGTTTTAACAGCCAATCAGATCTAGCCAAAGCTAGGTACATGCCACTCTCTCACTCAGAGTTAAATTTGGATAAATTACGACCTGCATATACTGTGAGGTTTTTTTCGGTGTGGAATTTGGTGCGGGTAGTTAGGCCTAAATTAATGAGTCAACATTTTGGCTTTTTTCGTTTGACTCCAGAACGTTGCCGCTGGTGCAACACCACCCACCACATCACTCTTAATTTTGTCGGGGGATTTCTTTTTTCCCACCCATCTCGCCCAAATATAACCCTACAAAAAAACCCATTACTGAAATTTTTCAATTGATTTGATTTCAATTAACATTCCTTTTTTAATTGTAAATAACATAACTAGCTTTGCAATATGTGTGACGTTGTTCTTGGTGCCCAATGGGGTGACGAAGGTAAAGGTAAATTAGTCGATTTGTTGTGTGATGATATTGATGTAGTTGCCAGATGTCAAGGTGGTAATAACGCTGGTCATACAATTGTTGTTGGAAAGACTAAATACGATTTCCATATGTTACCTTCAGGATTAGTTAATCCTAATTGTAAGAATGTTGTTGGATCGGGTGTTGTTGTTCACGTTCCTTCATTTTTCCAAGAATTGGAAAATTTAGAAGCTAAGGGGTTAGATTGTCGTGATCGTCTTTTCGTTTCAAGTAGAGCTCATTTAGTATTTAATTTCCATCAACGTACCGATAAATTGAAGGAAGCTGAATTATCAGTTAATAAGAAATCAATCGGTACTACTGGTAAGGGGATTGGACCAACCTATTCTACCAAGGCTTCTCGTTCTGGTCTTAGAGTTCATCATTTAGTTAATCCAAGTCCTGAAGCTTGGGAAGAATTTAAAACTAAATATTATAGATTAATTGAATCTCGACAAAAAAGATATGGTGAATTTGAATATGATCCTGAAGAAGAATTGGCTCAATATGCTAAATATAGAGAAACTTTACGTCCATTTGTAATTGATTCGGTTACATTTATGCATAATGCAATTAAACAAAAGAAGAAAATTCTTGTAGAAGGTGCTAATGCTTTAATGTTGGATATTGATTTTGGTACTTATCCTTATGTTACTTCTTCATCTACTGGTATTGGTGGGGTTTTAACTGGATTGGGTATTCCTCCACATCATATTAATAAAGTCTATGGGGTTGTTAAGGCTTATACTACTAGAGTTGGTGAAGGTCCATTCCCTACTGAACAATTAAATGAACACGGTGAAAAATTACAAGATATTGGTGCCGAATATGGTGTCACCACTGGTAGAAAGAGAAGATGTGGTTGGTTAGATTTAGTTGTTTTGAAATATTCAAGTTTGATTAATGGATATACATCATTAAACATTACCAAATTGGATGTTTTAGATACTTTTAAAACTATTGAAGTTGGTGTTGCTTATAAATTGGATGGTAAAGAAGTTGAAGGATTCCCAGAAGATTTGAATGACTTAGCAAGAGTTGAAGTTGTATACAAGACATTCCCTGGTTGGGAAACTGATATTACTCAAATTAAAAAATTTGAAGATTTACCAGAAAATGCAAAGAAATATCTTGCGTTTATTGAAGAATACTTGGAAACTCCTATTCAATGGGTTGGAACTGGTCCAGCCAGAGAATCTATGTTGGAAAAGAAATTGTAAACATATAAAAACCTGTTTTAACTCGAGTCTGATATTTAGTTTCTTATTTGTGTACGATAATTTATAAACTTGCTAGTAAATTTGTCCCGGAGGTAACATTCGGAAACCGGGGTAATTGTAAAAGAGTGTGTTTACGTGGTGTGAACGAAAAACTATTTTTGGAGTGACCCGCAATCCTCCACCACCCCACAAAAGAAAAAGCTTGGTGTGTCAACTTCACTACAAGAAAAATCCCACCGCATATTTACCCCATTCACCCCTTTTACACTAAAAACTTTAAATTTACACTCCATCACTAATTTCTTTTTGGGGAGGTTTTAATAAACTATATTCTATTCATATTACGAATATTTGCTTTTATACTGAGTTTTTACTATAAAGTTTTGCTAACGTTGCTAATAATCCAAAGATCATTCAAAAAAAGATAAAAGTATAAATATTTGAGAGTTGTACGTTTGCAAAATACTTAACCCTTAAATCATAGTTGACAAATCCTTTGATTCCGAAAAAAAGAGTCTGCTCAACATCTCAGGTCTGAACTAATAGTGTTGTTAAGAGGAGACAATAAAAAAGGAAAACCAGAAGTAGTAGTAGGGTGAGTCTGAGAGTATATAAGACACACAATCACAAGTTTTTGAATTTTTTGTTTGCGGTTGTAATTTGTGTTTTATAACTCAGGTCATTTTTGAGGGTGTTTGCTTTTCGGTTGTCTTCTCTGTAGGTTGATTTTATCGTTATCTGATAGAAAAAATAATAACAATTCAAGAATGGATCTTCTACTTTCAAATCAAGACAAAGGCAGCATTAGAGGTATGTGTTATTGTGCCGGGAATAATTAATTTTGCGGCGAAGTAATATAGAAAACGCACTAATACTAACATTTTAATAGTTGTTCGATTGTCTAAAAAAACGAGTCATTCGTTAGATATTTCCATTAAACATGAATTTTGTATTGGTGGTAAGGAGAACTATATTCAAAAGATTTTAAATTTTAAATTCCAACAGAAATCTCATATGTTAATTGTTCGTAAAAATGGATTAATTCAACTCTATAAGAAAACAATTGATGATGATGGTAGTTCATATTATCAATTATGTAAAGAATGGAAGAATTCCCAATTAAATATTCATGACACCATTGTATCAATTGGATTTTTAAATCAACAGTATCTTTATAGTTGTTCTCGTGAGGGGAAATTAATTATCCGAGATTTAATTAATGATGATGCTGATGAAGGCTATCGAGTTTATTTAATTCATGCTCCAATAGCTGATATTTCCTTGAAAATGAAAAGCAGTAATACCATACAAGTTGTCAGTTGTGGTAAGAATAATGATGTTAAAATGTATGATATTAATTGTGATTCTAATACACCTACTCCAATTGCAAATTCACCTTCTCCTCCAGTGACGTCATATCCATTATCTATAGATTTGAGATATATTAGTTTGAGAAACCATCCATTACGAAGATCATTAACTAGTTTAAATCTTAGAGATGAGTATATTCCTCCTACTAGAAGTGGTGGCTCTAATACTAGTTCTGATCGACTCGTGTTGAGTCTTTCACCAGTTTGGAGTTCCTTAACTCATTATCTGGATTACATATATAATGCTCATAGTCTTGAAAAAATCTCAAATTGGATTGTATCAGTTACAATAATGGGGAATAATATACTTTGTGGAAGTCAATTTGGGAAATTAACATTGTATAATCTATTATCAGATGGATATCCTATAACTACTGTGGTATTATCCCAATTCCCGATTTTAAATTTGAAACCAATCGATGAAGATTTATTAATGTATTCTGATTCAATGTGTAAAGTAGGGATAATTCGAGTTTCAACAATGAAGATAATTTTGCAATTTGATGACTTGAAAATTGGACCCATGAATCATTTTCAATATATTCTTCCAACCAATATTACAACTACTTTTAGTTCCACTAATAGAAGAAGAAGAACATCTGAGAGAAGAAGGTTGAATGGTGGGATTAAATTTGATCCTATATATATTCTTTCCACTACATTTGATAAACGACTAGTTATTTATAAATTGTATGATAGTTCAAGGTCAGAACTTTTATTGGATTGTAATTTGGGAGATTCTTTAATACCTTCGGTTAGCTTATTGACCAAGAATAGACTGGATTATGAGATGATGCATTCAATATTTGGAAATGATGATGAATTAAATGATTTAAGTAGTGTAGAAGAAGAGGAAGAAATGGTTATAACTAAAAAGAGAAGATTATCAATGATTCGAGAAAAGTATGATAACAGGATGGATATTAGTGGGACAATGAAGTCAAAACAACAACCTCTACGACGTCAGCAGGAACAAATTGCTTATTTGCAAGTACCGCGACATTCTCCCATCGATGAAGACTTAGATCTGGAAAGTGATGATGAACTTTTTGATATGAATGACAATGCGTCAAAAACAACAAATGATGACAATAACGATTTTAATGAAGTTAATGAAATAGGATTTAAATAGAAATAATTGCATTATATAAACTATAGTACTTAAAGTCTATGTAGCCTTATTGTAAACATTCATTTATTTGAAGAATCTCTCGTTCACCCGTCGGAATGAAGATTCTCTATTTCCGAGACAATGAACCACCAGTTATCAACTTTTTAAATCTGCTTGTTTTAGGGCGCCAAAAGGAAGAATGTTCTTTTTGCATAAATTGCTTGAAACTAGGAAGTGATTTTGATGATGTCATGCCGTGATGTTGTTTGTTAATTTCAGGTGTAATCTGATCGTTTGGTTTTCTCTGAGTGTATTCACAACTTGAAATGTTTTCAAAAATCTTGTCATTTTTACACTTTTGGTATTCCAATCTATACTTTGATAAACTCTGGATGATTTCTTTATTAATTTTAGTAGAATAATAATAATTTTTAGGATCAATTTCCTTCAAATCTTGAAAATCATAAAATAAAATTGTTTCTTCATATTTAGGTAATTCAATATATGGATTGATACGGATTGGTGGATAATTGTCAGAAGTTAGACAATGATTTAATCTTAAATTGGAGTCAAATTCTGCAATTCTCTTCTTAAACTCCAAAGGTAAAGTCGTCATTGAATACTTGTTTGTGAAAAGCAACTGCACCAAAGGACTGGTTTTCTATTTGGGTGCAAAAATGGATTGTTTACAATCCACAAAAAGGGTGATCACGTGCAGAAATTTCCTAGCAAATAAATCGCCCACACAAAAATGTCAATCCACTTGCCACCAAAAGGTAATCAAGTTGAAGGTTAGTTACAATGTCATATAAATTAAGCGCAACATTAACTGGACACGAGCAGGACGTGAAGTCTATAGCTACCATTAATGAGTCTCAATTGGTTTCAGTTCTGAGAGATTCGACTACGAGACTTTGGACAGATTTTTCCAGCTCCAATCAAGATTCTCAAATCATTTTACATTCTCCTACTGCTAGTTTCATAAACTCTGTGAGTTATATTTCTGATAGGGGATTGATTGCCAGTGGTGGCCAAGATGGAATGATTTATTTAAACGAATCTAATGGTGAAGGCAAGGAGGATTTGTATCAATTGATTGGGCATCAAGGTAATGTATGTGCCTTGCACTACAATCATGGTCAATTAATTTCAAGTTCTTGGGATCTGACGGCGAAAGTATGGGATTTGGATGATTTCAAAGTCAAGTTGGATTTAAAAGGTCACGAATCTTCTGTGTGGGATTGTAAAGTTCTTGCCAATGATCAATACTTAACATGTTCTGCAGATAAAACTATTCGATTATGGCATGGAGATCATCAAATTAAACAATTTAAAGGTCATACTGATGTTGTTAGGAAATTATTGGTGTTACCTGGAGAAACACAATTCTTGTCTTCTTCAAATGATTGTACAATTAAGTTGTGGGATATTGCCACTGGACAAAATTTACGGACATTTATTGGGCATGATTCCTTTATATATGATTTGGCATTATTGGGAGGCCAGATTGTATCTACAGGAGAAGATAGAACTGTTAGGATTTGGAATTTGACCAGTGGTGAGCCAATTCAAGTAATTACATTGCCTTGTATTTCAATATGGTGTGTTGTATCTTTATCAAATGGAGACTTTATAGTGGGAAGTTCGGATAAGCTTATTCGAGTCTTTACTAAAGAAGAATCAAGATTTGCCTCTGCTGACGAGCTTGCTGAGTTCCGTAAATCTGTTGAATCTCAATCGATTGCTGAACAATCTTTGGATGATTTGAAGAAAACCGATATTCCATCATATGAAGCTCTTTCTAAACCAGGTAAAAACGAAGGGTCGGTAATTATGGTAAAGAATGACCAGGGAGTAATTGAAGCTCATCAGTGGTCTGGAGGTGTCTGGAACAAGATTGGTGATGTTGTTGGATCAGCAGCTCAGGAAAAGAAGGAGTATAATGGGGTTAAATATGATTACGTATTTGATGTTGACATTAAAGAAGGTGAACCTGCTTTGAAATTACCTTATAATGCAAATGAAAACCCATATATTGTTGCAGAGAAATTCCTTGCTGATAATGATTTACCTAGTTCTTATACTGAAGAAGTTGTTCGTTTTATTGAACAAAATACCAAGGGATTTAAATTGGAAGAGGCTGGCTCTAAACAAACTGAGAATAACAATCAAGAGCCTCAACGTGTGATTGATCCATATTCTGATGCTTATAATAGACAAACTAAATTGGATAATGATTTGAAAGTTATTCCTCAAAATGGGTTTATTTCATATAAAGACTATAAAACAGATCAGTTAGTTAACGGATTGAATAAATTAAATTCAAATCAAGATTCCTCAGTTCAATTTAATAGTGATGACATTGCAGCTATTTCTGAATGCTTATCTGATTTGAATTCAAAAAATTCTCTCAAATTGATTTGTCAATTTGGTCGTCACATTATTAAAAAATGGAACACTAGTTCTAAATTAATTGGGTTTGATTTAATTAGAATTAGTGTGTTACGAGTCACTACTGTTGATTTGTTGAATTCTACAGAAGCAAGTGAAATCTTGTTAGATGCTATCATCTCCGGGATTTCTGATGTGTCAGAAGAATCTGGTAATGCCTTGTTAATGATGGTTGTAAAAGTATTGAATAACATAATTGCAACAGTATTCTTTGTTCAATTATATATTGATCCTGAAGGTGATCATTTTCAATACAACGATTTTTTCAAACAATTTCTAAAGAGTTTAGCAACAATAGTTGGTAAGATTTCACCAGACACAAAATTATACAGCACTACCATGACTACAATTTCAACATTGATATATAACTTGACCGTAAATCATTTGAAAACTTCAGGATTAAAGAAAAACCCCAATTCAAGTTCAATTATAGTTGAATTTTGGAATAAAGTTGGAACTCAAATTGCCGAATCGAATAGCGAAGCAGGTTACAGATTAGCTATTGCTTATGGGAACTTAAAATATGCCAAGGCATATCTGGATTCTGTTCCGCCTAGTTGGTTAGGTGAGATTGGTCAATTATATGCTGTTGAAGGTGGCGAGCAAAGATTTATTGAATTAGCCCAAGATTTTAAAAAGTTAGTATAATTAGATCTTATAGATATTATCGTATAACTAGAAACGTAAAATATTGATACAAGTTGTGTGTATATTTTTTAGCTATTTAACTATAAAACAATTCTGGTACTTTGTGAGTATAATGTACCAATTTTTGAGCAAGGTCAATATTGAAATTGTCAGTTAATTCAACGATTGAAAACACATGAATTGACAAATCAGACGTGACTTTACCAATAATTTCATAATTTTTATTAATTTGGATTGACATTTCTTCTCCAAGTTGTAAATTAATAGGTCCATTACTTATAACTGTACCAGCGTTGGATGATTGATCATAGGATTCACATTTTCCAAATATACTAACCACGTTATTCTGATTGGCGGCAAGTAATGTACTATCGACTTTTATAACTGTGGTTTCCATATTGTGTAGTGTAGTTTGTAGGTGATTTGGTGGGTAGATCTGGTTTTCGTGTTGCCAAACTTAACGCGTTTTATTTTCAGTTAATTTTTGAAATCCAGATTGCTTCGCGAGAAAGTCGCGACATTTTTATACATCCATTTTATTTTTTTTAATAAACAACTGCGACATTTATTTTCATCATAAGGGTATGTTTAGAACATGGTTGCTTGGTCTGTTTATTCGGGTGATTTACTTCAATTACCGAATAAATCATTACCGTTTAAAATTTATCAAATACGATCATCACACGCCTTGCAATAGGGATGGGATATAATATCTTCTCGCATAGTGTTCGGTCAAAGTTTGCCCTCCAACCACAGGGCAAACTTCCTCCACTACAAACCTTGGGAGTTTTGGGTTCGAGGGATTCTTATCTTCTACTCCCTATGATATTCATGTTGACATGCTCTGATTACTAGTTCAGTATTTGCATTTTTCCCATAGTATAAGCTTTAGATCCATATTTACATGGAAGAGAAAATAGCAACGAGCTGTGAAAGTGATCTTCTGTAACTATAGATAAAGGTACTCTCCTTGAATTGCAACTTTTTTGTCAGAAGTCTTGATCTAAAATGATATTTATGCACCAGTTTTGTTTGGCTGCAAAAGCATGAAACATCAGAAAAATAAGCGCTACCACCTCGTCCTAGAGTTTTATTGTGACCAAATACAATATAGATGTTTAAATTACAAATAACATGCAGATTATCATCATAACCTTGTATCTTTTAATAAACTTAATTATTTAAACATATCAATAATTCTAGGGATGATTTGAGAGGAAAATTATTTATTAAGTTGTTTGTTACGGTTAATATCAACTATGAATAGAGTAAAAGAGCGCTGGGGTAATTGTTATTCAGTTAAGTGCGGTTACATGTTTAGAACTTTCAATTATATGTAAAGCTTTTTATATATCCTTCTTGAAAGTATTTTCGCAGCTATATCAAATCCACATCAGCAATAGAAGTTCATAAAATTATGCCCTAGTGGTATTGCTTCTTAAATTCTGAGCGTATTGCGTTGGGAGCATAACGAGCATCATACAATTTATACTGAGAAATAGTCAATGCTTTCAAACTCGGAGGAGAGTAATCTAACTCAAATTTATTAATCGGGGATTTACTAAATTCCAACACAACCACTAGAGACTGATAATGGAAATTCTTCTGATGAGATCTGGCGTAGAATCCTCGTTTTGAGATCCAGGATAATCTCAAAGCCTTGAGATTAGGAGGAATAATAGCACCTTCGAAACTACTGATATTGTTGTCTTCAAGTGATAGGTAAAGCAAATCGGTTAGTTTGTCCCACGAATAGTAGGATAATGGATTTCTGACTCTGTTGGAACTTAACCCCAACTCTACTAGTGAGGTTGGAAATCTAAAATGGACCAACAGTTTAATACGGCAATCCTTCATGTGCAACCGGGTCAAATTTGAAGGAAATTCCAATTCCATTGCATAATCCCAATCCCATCGATTAGATGATATATCTAGGTATTGCAAAGTAGGAGGTAAATTTCTTAAAATGACATCCTCCTCAAGTGAATTAGACCTGATATCTAGGTGCAACAATCTAGGCGGCCAATCGCAATTCTTAATGAGTTCGGTTAATGTATTGCTAAAGCAACAAGCTTTGTCTAGTTGTAAAATCTCAAGGTCTTGTGGCCACAGATTTCCTTTGATATCTGTAATGCGATTTTTTGAAATATATAATTTTCGTAGCCCAACTGGTAAATGATCAATGAGTAAGGTTTGCAACCAATTGTTGTGTAGTTTAAGCAGTGTTAGACTTTTCGGAAACTTATTCCGAAATATTGAAAAATCTTCGATATTGATATCACTTATGGATAGGTAATTGAGATTAGAAGGAAGTATTTCATCCTTCAAAAAACCGGAATAATCCCAGCCTGAAAGTGAAACAGATTGTAGGTTTTTGGGAAACCGAAATGTAGCAAACTTGTTGTGTGAATCGTAAAAACGAAGCGTTTTGAGTTTTGGGTGATACACAAACTTTCTATTACGTAATCCAAATTCTATCGGTTTTAAATCCATGTAGTCTAACTCAAGCTTTGTCAAATTCTTAAATGATAACACATAATAGAACTCATCAATAGTTATTGGACAGAACCGATTTTTAATTTCTAATTGGTGTACCTTGCAAATTCTGCTACTATATTTCTTTAAGATCTTTTCTATTGCTTTAAAACTAGAATCTTTTCCATTAGAAATAATCAATCTTCTAGGAATAATGGCAGGGTACTCATCCATGAAATCAAGAATGTTGTTCATCCCGGAAAAAGTACAGTGATTGTAAAAGGATCCGGGATAAAATGACGTTGGGGTAATCATGAAATGAAGTTGAATTGAAAAATAGTTGTGGAGGGTAAATCGGACATAATTATTTGGGAGCTGCATTAAGCACTTGGTTAGATGCTCTTGGGTAACTTCGTTGAATATTAGCTCTAGTGAAGGTTCAGGAAGCTGGGGCAACAAGTTTATTAAGAGTAGCGCAAAGCGTTTCTGTTCATAGGTAGTTGTTTCCAGAAGCATTAAGTATAACGATAGAGATCTTAGTAAAATTATTTAAAAATAGTTAGAATAGGCTTATTTATTAGGATAGGTATAGCTTTAAAATTTCTTTGTGCAACTTTTAAAGTTTTCTTGGAGATGCCAATTCATGTAATATTGAAGGCTGTGTATGCAAAGAATTTATATTGAGGAAATTCCTTGGCTGTTGCACATGTAGAATCTATGATCATTTTAGAGGAATTTGTGAACGAGCTAAGCCACGAACAGTTTGACGATTGGTACTTCTTGGATCTAACATCATGATTAAATGCAACCCAAAGACTTTGCAATACCTTATCCCGCAGGGTAAAGAAACAAAACTTTAATATACCTAACTCTTACAAGACTTCCTTATCCGGAGTCATCAAGCATTACAGCCTCACTTGAACATTTGGGTAACAAATAGATAGAAAATTATATTCTGATAATCAAAGTTTATACATTAATACGCAATTCCACTTATAAATATTTTTCTAACAATTACATAAATCGTGCAAGAACTCACCAGCTTTTCCTTTTTCTTCTGCCCTCATTAAACTCTCTCCAATTAAGAAACCATCAACATGATCCTCATACTTGTACTTCTTAACATCTTCAACAGTAGTGATTCCAGATAATGCCAATACTAAAACGTCGCCCTTTCTGGTACTATTCTTGGCCTGATCAACTAAGGAACTGGTTGTATTTAAATCCACATCAAATGTGGTCAAATTTCTATTATTAACTCCAATTATTAAAGGTTCTGTATTATCACCATTATAAGTCAATCCAAGGGCTTGGTTTAATTCGACCAAGTCATTAACCTCTACTAATGGAACCATTCCTAATGATATAGAATAAGTATATAATTCTTGCAACAATTTTGCATCCGCCAACATTTTAACAATTAATAAAACAGTATCTGCTCCAGCTAATCTTGCTTCTAAAATTTGATATTTTGAAAATATAAACTCTTTCCTTAATACTGCAGGTCTTTGGTAATTCGACTCTTGATTTAAGTCAATTACCTTACGAATTAAGGTTAAATCATCCAACGAACCTTTGAACCAAGTTGATTCGGTTAATACTGAGATGGCAGAACATCCATTGTTAGCATATGTTAAAGCTTGAGTACCTGGATGAGCATTAATGTTAATATCACCTTTAGAAGGAGATGCACGTTTAAATTCAGATAATATAATAGTTTGATTTTGCTTCTGGGTCAACTTAAGACGATCATAAAAGTTAATTACTGGAGGAGCAACACCTAAAGATAATTCAAGCTCTAATTGTTGGAAAGATTTCCCTGGCAAGCTTTCAATTTGTTGATAATCTAATTGTCTTTGTTTATAAATTTTGGTCAAAATATTCTCTGATTTGGATATAGTTTTTCCCTTGGTTATAGCATCATTTTCTTCCCAAGTTCCTCCGTAAACACTCAACAAATTATCAATCATTAATTGACCACATTCAGTTAAAATCGATTCAGGATGAAATTGAACCGCTTCAATAGTATACTCTTTATGTCTAACCCCCATTATAACTTTTGGTGAAGTTTCAGTCACAGCAGTAACTTGTAAACAATCAGGTAATGTTTGTTCACTACCAGCTAAAGAATGATATCTGGTAACGGCAACTGATTGTGGAACATTGGCGAAAAATCCTTTACCATCATGAGTAATACTGGTAGTTTTACCATGAACTATTTCTCCAGCATAGGAAACATCACCGCCAAAGACATCAAATATACATTCTTGTCCCATACATACACCAAATATAGGTAATTTACCCTTGAAATGTCTAATTAAATCCCGGGAAATACCTGAATCAGTTAATGGATGTCCTGGACCAGGTGATATAAATATAATATCAGGATTAAGCTTTTCAATGGCTTGAATATCGATTTTATCATTACGATAAACATCTACTTTCCCACATTTAGGTGATTGGTGAAGAAATTGATATAAATTCCAAGTAAAGGAATCATAATTATCAATCATTAACACATGTCTTTTAGCTTCCGTCATTTTTTAGAGGCTGTACTCTGGTTGGGTATATTTGATAGGTTTTTTGCTAACAAATTTTTTGAAGTTTTTCAATCTCTTCTTTGACTCATAATTTGAAATTTTTAGTGGTCACGTGCAAATATTTCCAGGGTACGATAGGTTTGAGTTCAATATTTACTGCAAGTAAGGTTAAAGCAAGATTGTGGAAGTATCGTGTAAGCGCATGCTAAAGAAAGCAATACCTGCCTTTTTTGAATAATCCTTCACATATAATTACTGGGTTTTTGGTAACAATTTTTTAGAGTTTTTGACAAGAATATCTGAGAAATGTAGATATTTAATCGTCGCGACATTCTTACAGTAAATTAAGACTATGACCATTGCCATTTTTGACTGTACCAATTGACTTGGACTTTGGATATAATATAAGGTAAATGCTATACAAAGTTTTATCTAGACGTCTATAATTATCTATTGTTCTTTTTTCACCTCATCGATTCGTTCATATTGTACCCCTTTCAACACTAACGAACTAACCAATTCTAAAATCAACATAAATAATGAAGATAAGATTGCCAAACAATAATTTGAAATACTAACACCAATATCTAACCAACTTCCCTCGGTTCTTACTAAAAAGAAGAAATTTAAGGACAAGAAATCACTGGTTGATATAATCAAACTTGAAATTGTAAACTTTTTAATTTCTAACTGATGATTCATAATTCCAAGGCATGTAGATAATAAAACATAAGGAATAAATATTTTCAACATTAATAATGCCCCCATGGCAAATGGATCAAATATTGGAATTAATCGATATACTGAATCTAATGAAAATGATGAAATCAGAGCAACATTACCAATCCCAAAAAAGGCAATTTGTAAAAAGAAAAACCCAATAATTGTGATTCTAATTACTTGTAACCAATACCCTTTAGGTAATCTTCCAGTTAATTCTCGAGATTTTACTATTGAATCATGAGGGATTTTCAATGATTCCTCAATAATTAACCACTGGAATAACAACAATGAAAATCCAACATAAAATAATATTTCAAATGAAATTGCAAGAATAATAAAGGTTGGAATAAATGTTAAAAATATAATTAATAATCTTAATTGTAAATCTGTGGATGGGGCCAAAGAATGTAAAATTGGTAATATTATCAACGATATAATAAATGTTATCCAACCAAGTAGTTGAGATAATAATGGTAATCCAGTTCTAGCTTGTAATGAAACGACAGATACGTTAGTAGCATACAAGATTATTGGTATACATAAAATTTGATACCAAATTAATTTTCTTTGAATATAATCAACATTTTTATTAAGGAAAACTTTTTTTGCACCCAAAATCGCAACTATAAATGCGGCAACACCACCAATATTAATTTCAAGTAAACTTTCAACCTTGACCGGGTTTGAATTTGTGAAAAAACACATAAGGAAACAAGTCGAGGGCCAAGAAATTTTAAACCAATTAGGCGTTGAATTAGATTCAGTTATATAGAATGGATATAATAATCCAATTAATACAAATATAACTGAAAATATAAATCTTTGGAAAAATCCGTAAGCAATTGCTTCATACATGCCAATAAATGATACAATAATGAAAATCTTAGTTAAATTTGAAATTCCATGTAAGAAAATTTCAATTCCTTGTTTAAAATATTCAAATTCATCCAAAATAGTATACCAAAAATATAATGGGAACCAAGTATACATATAATAGTTAAATGGAGAATTTTGATAATATAATAAATAATTTATCAGGCCAGTAATAATAGTAAATCCGACAATTAAGACAATTGATGGTTTCAGTTTATATTTGTCCAAATCCAGGTCATTTAATATGAATAATTTTAAAAAGAAATTAAAAGAATAAACAATCCATCCGAAAAATCCCAATGTTACAATTGTTCGAAGTAATGCCCAATTATAAGTTTGTAAATAAGTTAATCCTTCCAAAGCTTTCTTCATTAATTCTTCTGCAAGAGCAATGGCTTGGTGTTCAATATCAATTTTCACCTCATTAGATAAATCTGTAGTCAATTTATTTATTAAACTTTCAATTTCATTAGTATAATTTGAAATTGACTTTGATTCAAATGGACTGAATGGTTTAAATTTATATTGATGATTTTGAACTTCTTTTTGCTTAACAATATATTGTTCCACTATAGCTAATGAATTAGCGTATAATGCCTTGATCTTGGTGGATTGACTTGCATCTAAATATCCTAAGGGCAATTCCCCTACTGAATTTGCAGGGTATTTAGCTCCAATTAAATAAGCCATAAGTGAAGCAATGTCAGCTTGATTTACATCAAATCTTCCTAAATGATCAAAATCCCAGGTATCAAAGTATTCGGACTCAAATCCACTGGCAATTGTATCTTGAATTAGTTTTTGTTCTTGAGGTAAATCTATAAGTTTTTTTGGCTTGTTTATACCTGCTCCCCAGGCAATTAATGGAGTTCGAGTATTATCAGGATGTCCATCACCATGAGATCCAAAATCACTCATACCGTGATCGGCAGTAAATACAAAAGCAGTTTGGTCATCACCAAAATATTCATTAATCTTGGGTACAAATTCAGCTAATTTTTGATCAATATATTCAATATTATCGTAATATTCTGCTGAATATGGACGATATGCATGACCTGCAGTATCACAACCCAACAAATGTAAAAAGAATACATTTCCATCTTGGTGTAATTCATCGTATAAAGTTTGATTGGTGGTCAGATTGTTTAATAATTCATCAAAATGGTTAAAAACAAATGAATCTAATTCAATTGAACTTTGAGTAAAATCTTCAAATTCGTGTCCATACATACAAACATCAATTCTACCAGGTACAACCCCATCACCATAAGCAAACATTGGTAAAATATCAGGAGATCCGAATGAATAAGTATGTTTCGACTGGTTAAAGAAAGAATCGAAATTCACGGGATTCTCTTTCCATCCCTTAGTCACAGCTGAAACGTCTTCATAAAACCCAGCAATCATAGCCACATGTCCTGGTCTTGATTCAGTAGGCATTCTAGTTTTAGAAATCCCCCAAGTACCATTATTTAACACAATATCACGTAAATATGGAGCCAAATATTTGTCTTCTCCGGTTTTAGGGTGGGTTAATTTTTGAAATGTCTTATCAGCACGTAAACCATCACCAACTATAAGGAATAATCTTTTAGCAGGAGGTGTATCTGTTGATATATGATGATTCATACCATGAACCAACGGCAGCACAAAATAGATATCAAAGATTGACCATAAGTAGAAGAAATGAAACAACACTCCTACGAATACAAGCAATTGTCTATTTCTATTCATTTTGTGGTTTTGGTAAATGTTTTGATAAAAGACACAAGAATTGGGAACACGTTTGGTTGTAAATAAATTTGTTTACCCGAAAAATATATAGCTGTTTTTCGCGACAAGCAGTATCACCACCAAGGTAGTGTCAAATATTAATGTTGTAAAACCAACGCGACATAGACCGACTAGTATTTGTCTATAGTCCCAAATAAGAGCATAAAGACCAAGGAAGTTCTTCATGAAGCCTATATCTATTACTATTTGATTGTATTCTTCATGATCTGTTCCATTCCTTTTAGCTTTGGTGTTTCTCCGTAAGATGGTAGCAGCCATAACCGTCAAGAATATTTGAGTATTGGAGACATTGGTCGCCTCGACTTTATCACGTTCCAGGACGATATGTTCTTTTGTGTGAGTAAATGTTGGAACGTAGCCCAGAATAACGACGTGTCTACTTCAGGAGAAAAACTTACACGTCTCATATATATAGATCTTTCCTTGAATTTTCTAATGAATAAATATCTACACTAAGTTTTCTATTTCTGAAGATATGGACTTGTTCCCATTGTTCCACTTGTTGCTTCTCCCTCAACAACTGATTGTTTTGTATTTCTATTTTGAATTGTTTGAATTCAACAAATGTCAAAATAATGAGATTTTTAACCTGATAGACCATTCTATTTCCATTTGACAATGAATGATACACTGCGCGGGCTTGATTCTTTTGTTCTTCTTCAACTGGTGCTAATAATACTTCTACTACAAATTTATAATCCACTGAATATAGGTTTACAATCAGTTCAATATTCCAAACAGTTATCTTAGACAAAAGAATGCGTACTTCTACTAGAAATCAAGAGATGGAATAGAGATGGCATTTATTATAAGGCCTTCTATGAACCAGTGGCCATTACCTAAATTTCTAGTAGAAGTACTCATTCTTTTGTCTAAGATAACTGTTTGGTTTGGTTGAACTGATTGTAAACCTATATTCAGTGGATTATAAATTTGGTTGCAAGAATTTAAGCACTCAGTATTTACTTTTTTTTTTGAGTACCAAACTAATAAAATCGAAGAAAAATGGATCTTGTAATTTACGTTATCTGTTCAAATCCATTATTGGTGGATATCGTCCATAAGCTCTATTATTGTTGGACCAATACATGTTGAAATGCATATTATCTACCAACTCAAAGAAGATGTACATATTTTCGTTATGGTCTAGTTACTTTTAGTTGGAGCTACAATAAAATTGGAAATTTGATGATTTTAATATATTGAACTATGTTTGCAATCTTGATAATTACATGAATATCTTATCTATATAACATCCTTGAACGTCGAAATATCTTGAATGGCCCAGGTAAGTAATTGTCTTTTCTATGTCCTTTCTTCTATGCTCTTGCAAAATTCTCCAGGTTTATCATTTTCATCCAATCACAATTCTGTTTATATACATTCATAGTATTACTGAAAACCCGAAGTGCCTCAGTAAATTCCTTATTAACGTCTAAATCTCGTTGGAGACATCGGGTATAAATCTCCATATTTCCATTAGTATTAATTAACTCAAAATTTTCCACATCTCTATTTGTACGTTCAATTTGATATTGAACAATTAATCGTTTATAATTTAGGAATTGTTCTTGATATTTCTTTATGGAATTAACATATTGTTTCCAGCCCAGCAAACTTATATGGGGATCCAATACTGGATTAGGAGGATTTGGTGGTGAAAATGAATGAACTGCAGGTGATGCATTTAAATCTAACATTGATAATTTGGAAGAAGTAGGTATATGTCCATGAATTTGTTGTTTATTTAACGGGGTATGTAGTGTTTCTGCTTTGGATGTTCCATCAGAATATTCAGCTGCAGCTGGTCGTTTCTTGGCCGCGTTCAAGTTGGGTGATCTCTTTTGGGATTTATCATGAGGTAAACTGTCTAGTAAATCGCTGAAATCTAATGTTTCTATATTATTGCCAAGATTCTTTTCGAGATCCTCCATATCAAATGCTGGTTTAAATCGTTTGAACTTGGCTTTGGGAATTGGTGAGCTTGGTGGTTGTGATTGAGGTTTGCTTCGTTTAGGTGAAGCAGATTTATAAAAATATTTTGGTTTTGGTTTAGGAGGTATATTGAGTTCTGCATCCAAATATTCATAAAGTTTATTAACTGTATACTGAGATTTGTCGTCATCGTCTTCTTCCTCTTCTTCTTGTTCCTGTCGATCTTCATTTCCCACAGGAGTTGAATAACTACTTGCTTCATCAGATAGTGAAACATATTCTGGAGGTTGATTGCTCCCCAGTACGTCAAAAGATTCATGTATATCTTCCTCCAGGTCTTGCTCTTCTTCTGATTCAACCTCCAGAGATATCTCATCTTCAACTACAATTGGATCGCTTGAATCTCCAGTTCCGAAAGAAGATTCTCCAGATGTTTGAGTTCCATTCCTATACTGCGAATCCAAGTGATCTTCCATTTTGTATCCAGTACCTTCTTCTTGGGTCTGTTGATACATTGCTTGTTTCTTTGCAAAATAATATTGTTCATCCGTTGGTCTCCTCTGTTGTCGCAACTTCTCTTTATTTTCTTCGGCCAACTGATCCATAAATTCCTGGACCCTTTGGTCTCGTTGTCGTTGTCTTTCTTCAGCTTCTTGTTTCCTCCTTCGCATTTCAAGCTCTTCTTGTCTCTTTTTCCTCTCATACTCTTCTTGTTTCTTTCTCCTGTCGTATTCTTCTTGCTTTTTCTGAAACTCACGTTTTCTCAACTCTTCCTCAGCCCTTGCTCGTTCCAACATTTCTCGTCGCAATCTTTCAGCCTGAGCTGCAGCTTCCTCGGCCGCTCGCTTTTGAAAGTTATTTACATTATTATAATAGCGGTAATATGAATAACCACCAGAATCATTACTTGTGCGAGCAGAAGATGTAGTAAACTGGAAATTGTTAAATGAATCAGGAGCGCTGGCTGTCTTAATATTATTCTCCTTTTGTTCTTTTAATACCTCATATGCTTGGTTAATCTTAATAAATAGTTCGTGGTGATTCTTATCGGGTGTTTTATCAGGATGATATTTTAAAGATAGTTTTTTATAAGCTTTTTTCACTTCCTCTATTGTTGCCGAGGGCGGTAACCCTAGAACTTGGTAGTGTGACTGTAGTGAGGTAGTAGTTGGTGACATCTAATATATAATTTTGTATTACAAATTGGTCATATATATTAAGAACCGCTAGCGTTTGGGTAGCTTTTTTTTTCTTTGTATTCTGTGTTATTTTTTTGCTTTGTTTGTACACTAACGAGTTCCAAAGCATCAACACTGACTAAGACGAATAAAGTGACACCAAAAAGGGCCGAAATTTATAAAACAAACTACTTTCATTAGTCTTAGTTGGAGGTTGTAGTGGGATACACTATTAGCTAGCACTCTTCACCGTAGATAAACACACTCTTAGCTATATTAGTCGAATCAATTAACATAGATAAGCACCGCCACTTCAGGGCAATACACTTACTCTGTAATTCCCAGTCAATAATCAACTCATATTGAGTGCTTACAATGTTTTAAACATATTCAGAGATTTAAAATTGAAAAAAATCAGCTTCTTCAGATGTAATCTGAATCTAGACCAAATAATCACGTGCATTCTATAAAAAGAGGAGATCCGATTTGATTCCGTCAAAAATTAAAATATAACAGCTAGACATTTAGACAACAGATAGCTTACAAATCACCACTTCTTTATCAATCAATCGTATATCATAGTGTAAGATCCTGCCCATTATGACATTGACGTATTCTGTTGCTCTAGATGGTACTCATATCTTCCATAACCTCAAGACATCCAATTATCTTTTCCTTACTGGTGATGGTAATGTTGAAGTTTCCAACACGTTACCTACAATTTATGATTCAAAATTAGCTCCAGGTAATCATTCAATTTCTTGTATTATTGGTGTTATTAGATTGAAAATTACTTCATATGTTATAATTGCTGATCGTCATACAATTACTGGGTCAATTTTGGGTAATGAAATTGGTAAAATTGAATCATATAAGGTTTTACCCTTGGGAAATAATCAATTTGCTCAAAAAAATGTCGAAGAAGGTGAATATTTAAAATTGTTGAATCAACATTTATCAAACGCGACATTATATTTTTCGATTGATAATAAATATGATATTACAAATTCTCTTCAACGTCAATTTACAATTGCTAATTTACAACCAGATGCAAGATTTATGTGGAATAAATCTTTATCTACAAGTTTGATTGAAAACGGGGGTAATGAATTTGTAACTCCGATAATTTACGGATATTTTAAAAGTCATTCCGCAACATTTAATGGGGGACATTCATTAGATTTTGCATTATTAACACGTAGATCTAATTCTAGAGCTGGTACAAGATATTTTAGAAGAGGGATTGATATTGATGGTAATGTAGCAAATTTCAATGAAACTGAACAAATTTTCACTGCCACTGATAATCATGTTTATTCATTTTTACAAACTAGAGGTTCAGTTCCAGTTTATTGGGGAGAAATTAATAATTTAAAATATAAACCAAATTTAGTGATTTCTTCAAAATCTTCATTAAATTCAACTGAAAAACATTTTACTCAACAAGTTAATTTATATGGTGATAATTATTTGGTTAATTTAGTTAATCAAAAAGGTTATGAATTGCCCGTGAAACAAGCTTATGAACATGCTGTGGATAATTTACCGGAACATTTAGCTCAACATATTAATTATATATATTTTGATTTCCATCATGAATGTAAAGGTATGAGATATGATAGAATCAATTTATTAATTGAAAGACTAATTCAATTAGGTTATACTAGTGATAACTATTTTTCATATGATTTAACCCAAAATAAGATTCTTTCTTTACAAAACAAGATAGTTAGAACAAATTGTATGGATTGTTTAGATAGAACCAATGTTGTCCAGGGAGAATTGGCTAGATGGGTATTACAAAATCAATTTATTAAACTGGAATATATTGATAAGAATTCTTTAATTACTTGGAATAGAATTGATCCAAAATTCAATTTATTTTTCCAAAATTTTTGGGCTGATAATGCCGATGCAGTTTCATGTGCTTATTCCGGTACTGGAGCTTTAAAGACTGATTTTACAAGATTAGGTAAAAGAACATATAGAGGTGGATTAAATGATTTAATGAATTCAATCACGAGATATTATAAGAATAATTTACGAGATGGAAGTAGACAAGATTCTTATGATTTATTCTTGGGAAATTATAAACCATTCCAAGATTCAATAAATTCTCCATTTATAGATAAAAGACCCGATAATATTCAATTATTGCCTTATTTAATGGGTACTTCATTATTAGTATTATTGGCAATTCTTTATTATCCAAGAGGATCAATTTTTGATTTCAAGAATTTGATAATCATTGGAGCTTGTATTTATTTAAATGCAAGAGGATTATTATTGTTTATAAAAGATGGTTATCAATTTGTTGATTGGCCAAAGTTAATTCCTTTGGATTTCTTGGAAAAGGAAGAAATTGGTAATGGATTAATTAAATATCGTGAAACCGAACATTTTACCACCGTCGGAAAGAAGAAGAATTAGAAAGATTTAGAGTTTGTTTTATTAGTTTGTTTATATTTCGAATATTTTGCACCCAGAACCAACCCAAGTAATACTGCCGCTTTACAGTAGTTTTCGTAAATATCGAATATCTGTATGCGCTATCTGCCATGTAGAAAAGGTATTGACAGGCAGCGTAAGATCTATTTATATCTTTGGTTCTCTATACAATGATCTAAGTTTACCTTTTTGTTGGAACTGATCGAGTTAGTGCGACACTCGGTTATTTAACTTTATTTAAGTGCTGGCCCCGCCTTATCCAGCCCATGTTTAAAACTCTCGTTGAAATTTCAACAGAAAAAAAAAGGTCAGCAAAGAAATATCAAAAAATTTGTTTTACTAAACCTTAATTTGTACCAAACAATGTCAGACATATTAGAAAAGTCATTGGATGAGATAATTGGAGAGGAGAGGAAAAAAGGAGGATTTCCTCCTCGTCGTGGTGGATTCAATAATCGTGGCGGCCGTGGCGGCAGTCGTGGTGCACGTACTCCTTACTCTAGAGGTGGATCACAACAAGGTAAGATTCACAAACAAAGACCGAACATTCATGGTCATGGACATGTTAGGAAACTTAACTATTCGTCCTTACCAAGAGATATTGCTTCACTTGCCGGTTCGAGACCAGTACTTCGTGTTAAAAACATTCATCCTGATTTAAATGGAGAAGATTTATCTAAATTATTTGGAAATATATCACCGGTTGATTTTGTTAAATTTGATGCCTCAAATGATTCAAATGCCTATGTTTGTTTCCATAATGATAATATTAAGAATAATGCTGATGCCATTGAGAAATATGATGGTAAAAAGGCGATGGGTAAAATATTAATTGTGGAAAATGCCGTCTCTTTAGCTGATCGTATATCAAGTCTTCCAGTTAGACGAGAAACAAAAATAACACCTTCCCCTTTTAAACATCATAAAAAGCCAATTGGCGCTAAGGGAGGGAAAGGAAGAGGAAATAAGCAGCCATCACTAGAAGATTTGGATAGTGAGTTGAATGCTTACATGAATGCGGACACTGATCAACCAAGTGATGCGATGAACGTTGATTAAAACTATTGTAAAGATATATATTAATAAATAAACATTCGATTTTTTTAACCCATGGCTTTAACCCATGGCTTCCACCAAAGAAATATAAAGATTCTTTGAGTTTTTTCTAAATGTCTTTCCGTAGTATAAAAATAAGACAATTGATCCAATACTTACAAAATCAATAACTGCCAAGGCAATATAAGTATTGGCAGTTCCTGATGCATCTAACCAAGGAGAACAAGCAAATGTGAAAATACATGCCAAGGTATTGTTAATAATTGAAACACCCACCATACCTTGAATAACAATTTCAGGATAAGCATCCATAAGATAAGACATGGCGGTATCACCAATTGAACCCCAACCAAATCCAATAAATCCTAATCCGACATAAATAACTTGCCAAGGCCAGTTTCTTTCTGCACCAACTCCAAACATAATTAATCCCACAGGAGAAATGATCAAAGTAATGAATAAAAGATATAATCTATATTCTGGTTCCATGGCCCCATTATTACGCTTGGCAATCCAAACAACGTGTTTATCTGATAACCACCCGGACATTAAACAACCAACAACTGCCCCAATTAACGTGGCGACATTCATAATTGCCACACCAGCGTCGGAATAATTCCAAGGAGCATCGTAAAAATATGTATCTTCAGTAGTTAAGAAAAATGTCATATAAGAATCTTGTAAACCCCATAAAATACCAGATAACCAAACAGCAGGTAAGGCAAATACTTTGAAAATGAGAAAGAATCTTTTAATATATTGTTTAAACCCTAATCCAATCAAATAAGGTGAAGGGGTAATGATTTTAATTCTTTCAAGATATGGTTTTAACTTTTCTTCTTGAGTTTCAATATCAGTAGTTGATTCCTTGGCCTTTTCAATAATGTCTACAGATGAGGATTTTTTGGTTTGTTCCTTGTTGGCTTCTTCCGATTCAATATCAATTGAAGTAGAATCTACAATGGTTGAATGGGCTGCTCTATCAAATACCGTTTCTTCACAACCAAAAATAATGACAATTACTGTGACACCACAAATAATTGCCCCCCACCAACCAACCCATCTAAAACTTTGATCCAGCGCAATAAATTGGGCAATTAAAGGACCTAAAAATGACCCAATAGAAGTAGCCAAAATATAAACTGTCAAGACCGAACCTAATTGATGTTGGAAAAAAATATCGGATAAAGATTGTTGAACTTGAGCTTCGGCACAAGCTTCCGACATCCCAACAAACATTTGTGACCAAATTGTATCAGCAGTTCTTCTTGAAGATGCAAACCAAATACATCCTAAAGTACCAACTGTTAGACAAATAATATAGGTGATTCTTCTTCCATAAAGAGAAGAAGCTGGGGCAAAGAAAAGGGTTGACCAACCAATGAATATAAATAAAACACCGGCACCAGTGTTCATGGCATCATATGAAATACCATAAATCTCGTTTAAAGAATCTTGAGCTGCACCAGCATCATTTGAAGTAGCAGCAGTTAAACCAGTAATAAATGACACTAAAAGAAAATGCCACATTTTCCTCGACATTGACCAATTTAACGGATCATTGGGGGAATCTGAAGGTTGTGGTATGAGAATTAACCCATCTTTAGTTCTTTTCAAAGGTTTACCGGAACAATCTGACGATTGATCGTCACCGAATAAAATATTAACTGAACCAGGGATGAAATTTTCATCGTAATGATTAACGGAAAGTGGAGCACTCATTAGACTAAACCTTGGTATATGGGGAAGTTTGCAAGTATAAGTTATTTAAATAGGGAGCAATAAATTAAAAGAAAATTGGATATGAGAAAAATGGAATATATTTTAACTTAAACGATGTCAGTTCAATGATTCCATTATGTTGATAAGAATGAAAAAGTCGGAGTTTATAATGAAAAAATGTAGATTAGATATGTTTTAAGTATTATTTATATGGCACCTTGCTATTGTTGTCCCCTATCAGACTTAATTTAAGTTAATTTCCCTATAGTATGCAAAAAAAGAAAGAAAGATATAAAAAGAAATGTGAACAGAAAAATTTTTCATTGTCCCCTGTAATGGATGAGTCTTTCAATTTTGTACAAAATTAGGCCAATAGATGCGCCTTGCCCAAAGCAAAGCACAAAAAAAAAGTGCCCATTGTATTGAACAAAGAGTCAAGATAACAATTTTTTTGCTGTTCCTCCCCCTCCGGTGGCGGACCTATGAATTATTGCTAATAATGTACGAGCTATAGCATCGGGGGGCTTTATTTTTCACATCGAAGGATAAAAAATGTTCCGAGTCTAAAAGTTTGGGTGCGAAAATACTTCAAAAAAGCTTAATTTTTTAACTCGTGTGACACGTTTCTTTTTTTGTTTTTCTTGTCCCTTCTAGAACAGGATTGGTCGGTGGTTAAAAGGAAAAGAACCCTGTCAAAAGTCAATATTCTATTTAAAAAAAATTCTTGGTATTAGATAGTTAGCGAGGGGTGATCTTGTCATGCTCATTTGAAATACTGGAAAACTAACAATCTCCCCACTGCGCAACCCAAATTTCCTTATCTAATTCTTCGACGACAATCAAATTATTAATCCCATTGTTCTGTTCGACAAAGATACGCGAACATTTCTTCTTACTGTACAATGTAGATAAGTACGAAGCGGAGAGATATTTTCGATTTGGAATGTTGCGCTGTCATCATGATGATCACACATATAATAATTCCTCGGATCTCGATTTCCTCAAGGATTTTTCAAGTGTGGAGAAGTTCAAAGAACAATAGCTTTTGGTTGAACAATCGAACGGGGTAATTCCACCGAAATCCGCGAAAACTGAATAGGGTAATGTGAGACGTCAAAATATTATTCAAATTCTCTCCTTTGACGTCGTCCATTTTGAAAAAGTATTTGCATGATTTAGAATTAACTGTCAACATTTTCTATTCTACTTAGTATTTGTTAAGGGCAGGTTGTTCTTGTATGTGAATCTTGTTCGAGACTTTACAAACTCCCTCAACTCCTCGTCAGAAACTCTTATCGTTTCCAAAGTGCTGACATAATTTTTTATTAGATAACTTGTTACGTCAACTACATGCAGATTTCCTATCACTTCATCTGTGGTTCCCTCGCAGTGCTGGTCTAACAAAAAAGCCAGGAAAGGTCGTGTACGCTAACCAGAAAAATGAATTTTTAGTTCAGCAACAATAAACAAAAAAAGACGACAGCCAGGAGTGATCTTCACCTTTCTATTGCCGCTCACACGATGGATCATATTAAGAAACCTTTAGTTGTCACCTGTGATGAATTGAATCAAATCAAAGGTGGAATCTCCCAAGTTCAAGCAACTTTAAACGCTACTCTTAATAAAGCTCCCACTGAAGAACAGTTTAAGTTGCTTTTGGCTTTAATTCAAAACCCTCAAGATCTTAAAGGTGAATCTAAATCAACCTTAGATCGAGTACAACAATTGATATCTGCTCCTCAGACTAAAGTTGCTGTTAGATTACGACAATTGTACGACAATGGCCAATTGCCCTTGATTCTGGCGCTTTTAAAACTTGATTTTAAGTCTTCAAATGTTGATCGGTACCTTGATGACTTTTTAAAATATAACCCAAGAATCGCCCCAGATTCAGGGGATATATCAAGTAAACTGTCACGTTCAAGTACCTCCGCTTCGTCGTCTAAGGATTTATATTCTTATCCTCCTCCATTACCACCAATTAATAACCAAACTCTTTTAATTAGGATAACCACCGATAAATCATATAGACAACCTTCGGATTTCTTGGAACTGGCAACAACTCATGATTTTAACAAGAGTCATAATGCCAAATTGGCAATTGGAGGAAGGTCTATTATGGAATTGGTTTTGTTTGAAATCCTAGATGAATTGTTTCCTAATATGTATGAAGATGATTTATTTGTTATACGATCAAAATTAATGTCCCCAGGTATATTGACGAAATTGGCATTTGGATATAGATTGGTTGATCATACAAAATATAGTTTATCTACAAGTGTTGATTTTGATGAAAAATTGGAATTAATTTCCAAACTTTTCTTGAGTTATATTGCTGGTTTAAATATCGAAGGTTATACAATTTATGAAATTAAAATTTGGATAAGAAAGTTGTATGAACCAATGATTCAAGATATATTAAATGATTATAATCCTTATTCTAACCTTGCTTTGGTTGAATTGAATTTATTATTTAAGCTGGTTGGTAATTTGTATAAGATTCCTCAAGAAAAAAGTATTATATATGAAATTATTCAAGTTGAATCAGATCCATTTGTTGCTCAAGTTTTAGTAAATGGGGAAGCTTTAGGGGTTGGTACGTCAACTATAAGTTTTGAAGAAGCCAAAAGAAGAGCAGCTAGTGATATTTTAAATGATCATGAAAGAGTAGCAAGAATTATAAATATCTTGTTTGAGAGTTATCATCAAATGTCAGACAAGGAAAAAGAAAAATCTTTGGGAAGTGGAAGTCCTGCTTCGGTTTCCGCCAATTTGACCAGTCCTAGCGAGCAGTATCTGCTGGATGAACTTACAAATTCAGTACCCCCATCAGCTCCCCTTACAACGAAGTCGCCAATAAATGAATATCCCCAGCAGAAACAACAGCAGCAGGGACCTTCACCATTGAAGCAGATGTTGCATTCAATCAAAATCCCGACTAATAAAGAGGCTCATGATATAAACGCGCCACAACCGTATGGGATGGTACCTCCGGCTACTTTTGGTAGTAGTGTTAATTCACAAACTCAAGCGCCAACAGCATCATCTATTCATCAAATTATAACAACAGCTGCGGGAGGGTCAAAGCCTCCTGTCCTTGGAGCAGAGATTAAATATGGAATTGATAGTAATGCTCGAAATAAATTATATGCATTGTTAGGAGTCCATCATCTTATGCCGATTTATGAATTTCATTATGCAGATAGTGGATTTCAAGCAATTGTTAAAATAAATGATGAAATATTAGGAGTTGGGTATGATATTAACAAAAAGATTGCTGGTCAAAAGGCAGCTATGTGTGCATTGACTAATACACAAGCTTTGGTTGCACTTGGAGTTGATCCAAATTCAAATTGATTGCAAAAAAAAAAAGAAAAAAAGTTGCAGGACTCTATCGGTAATAAATCGGCTTAGTGTGTATGGCAATTACTCTTGTATAGTAAAAGAAAAAAGTTCTGACCAATCATAAGCTCTATATGTAAAATAATGTCAAGTAATTTTTTTTTTGTCTGTTGTGGTTTTTTTTATTGTTTGAAATTCGGTGTTAACCAACTGGTCGGAAATCAACAAATTGTCTGGGTCTCAACGCTTATTATTATTTTTTCTGGTCTCTACTACCGTTGGCATTGATAAATTTTTCAATGGACGCTAATCTTTTTAACCACATTTTTGTCTGAAATCCCAAAAAAAGAAAAATTTATTTCCTCTTCTTTCTTTCTTTCTTTCTTCGACATAGCTATTGCTCTTTCTAATTATTCATAAATATTATTCAAAATGTCTGATCCAAGAGTTCCTAACTTAACTGTTAAAGATTATGCTTCCTTTGCTCTTGCTGGTGCCATTGGTTGTGGTGTTACTCACGGTGCCATGTGTCCAATTGATGTCGTTAAGACTAGAATTCAATTAGAACCAACTGTTTACAACAAGGGTATGTTGGGTTCTTTCAAGCAAGTTATTTCTAACGAAGGTGCTGGTGCTCTTTTAACTGGTTTAGGTCCAACCATCTTAGGTTATTCTATGCAAGGTGCTTTCAAATTCGGAGGTTACGAATTATTCAAGAAGAACTTTATTGAAATCTTGGGTTTTGACACTGCTAAACAATACAAGAACTCTATTTACATTGGTTCTGCTGCTTTAGCTGAATTCTTTGCTGATATTGCTTTATGTCCTTTGGAAGCTACCAGAATTAGATTGGTTTCTCAACCATCTTTTGCTGATGGTTTAGTTGGTGGTTTCGGTAGAATCTTGAAGGAAGAAGGTGTTGGATCTTTCTACAATGGTTTCACCCCAATCTTATTCAAACAAATTCCTTACAATATTGCCAAGTTCTTAGTTTTCGAAAGAGCTGCTGAAGCTATCTATGGTGCTATCCCAACCCCAAAGAAGGACTTATCTGGATCTGCTACTACTTTTGTTAACTTGGGTGCCGGTATCATTGCTGGTTGTGCTGCTGCTATTGTTTCTCAACCTGCTGATACTTTATTATCTAAGGTTAACAAGACCAAGAAGGCTCCAGGTCAATCTACTGTTGGTTTATTAGTTCAATTAGCTAAGCAATTAGGTTTCAAGGGTTCTTTCACCGGTTTACCAACAAGATTGGTTATGGTCGGTACCTTAACCTCATTACAATTCACCATCTACGGTACTATTAAGAAGGCCTTAGGTTGTCCACCAGCTGTTGAATTATAAGCTGACTGACTAATACTTACCTTAAAGTGATCCAAAAAAACAGAAAAAGAGAGGAATTTTAATAATTATGAGCTTGTAACATAGATTTTTGTCTGTCCATTCTTAATTCTCCTTTCCAATTGATATTTCTTTATAGTAGGTTATCTATTTGTTTATATATAATTTTACACAAAACAACTATTTTTCATATTTCGGCAAGAAAGACTCAATTAAATTTTTTTTAGGCGTGAAGCCGAGAAAAAAATGTCCAAGATTTTACGAATCTCATCGCAAGATCCAATCCGTGTGGTAAAGGTTTATTCAGGGTACTTGAGATAGAACAAGGTTTACAAATGCATGAATCAATTCGCAGCGTGGTTCTTCTTAGAAGGAACCTCTAAATATAAACCCATGTCTAGTCCTACTCCTGTAAACAAGCAAACAATGATGGCTAAGAAATAGTTCCCCGAGATCATCCCCGGAGAATTCCGGTGAGCGATTATTTTTGAAATTAACACACACATGGAAATGTGTGCCTTTTTTCCCTCTCTGACGTATTTGACCGGAATTTTCATTCCTAATACCCGCCTACCCTCGGAATTGATACAAGAAAACGTGTTGAGTATAATGCAAATGTAATTAAGGTTAAACTGGGGAACTAATTATTCTAGAAGAAAGCTTAAAATTCTACTAGATTTACAAAACTTAAATTTAGGTTGATCGGATTTGCATCGGGTAGTATACCCAAATGTAGTTTGTGGCTTAAAAGCTAGCGCCAGAAGTAAAAAAACACCTCTTACAATTGATCTGGTGAACTGAATGGATATATTGAATAATTCACTCTCCAAAGAGTAATATTGTACTAAATTCGTCAATGGTCTGACGCCTGTTCTCTACCAATATTATTGCATCCCTTAAGCGTTTAATTTACTAATATTCACTGAATGCCCAAAAGCCGTTGAGTGCCCCACCTATAATTGATATACACTGCTAAAAGGAGAAATAGGACCATATGATGTCATATATAGGGTATCTTATGATCAATTAAACGGTATTTGATAACAAGTAAGGCACGGCGGCTATTACTTTATTCATAGCGGGTATCGTCTATAACAGTTGCTGATTTGTACGTGGTGTTTATAGCCCTTTTAATTTTATAAGTTGGTCCCTTGTTTCGTGATTTTGCAACAAACATTTTATCAAACAACGTTTTGCAAGTGGAGCACCAATGATATGAGTTTTGAGATTTATCCCTGCTCTGTTAAGGTTAAACAACGTAGAAAAATTGAAATTTGCAGCCATCTTTGTATTCTAATATTCTATACTTCGAATTTCACAACTAATGGCTAGACTTTTATGGGCTGACAGAGAGAGTAATAGAGGAGCAAATACTGCCATATAAAGTATTAGTATATTAAAAATCTATCAATTTATCACTAAACCGAATTCTGATCAACTTTGCTTTGTAATTTCTCTTCAATCAAATCATCATATTCTTTGCTAGGTGGAACCTTGGCTCTTCTTCTATCGACAAAGTAATTAGCAATGTAAACACAAGCAGTTATGAATTCCATTGTGGTTGCTAATACATATTCATAAGTTACAAATTGTGAACTTAATCCGTTAGAATTATAATTGGACATGTCATAATAGTTCATTTTTGTCACAAAAATCGAAATAACACCAAAGATCCCTCTAATGGTAATAAATGGAGCAACAATGAATATACTGTATAAGTTGCAATGTCTAACTCCTTCCTTGAAATAAACATATACTGCCAATAAGATGGCGATCAAAGTAAGGGTAAGGAACATGACTTGACCAGTAGTCCTCAACGCTTTGGCAGTAACAATCTTTCCTGGATCAGGCTGAGATGGATCTTGTCCAGCTAAAGTAGAACCACCACTAATAACCAAAGCATTTGCAGGGATCAATAATAAATGAAACACAGTAGCTAAGGGGAATCTAGCCTTTAATTTCTCCCTATATGTAGTAGCATTGATTAAATTGGTTTTCTTTTGTTCTTTAGTTGGTCTAAACCATGATTCTCCAAATTGATAAAGTTGAGCATTTGCAATCATATGAAATGAACAAAGAACCAATACAAAATAACCTTCAGCACTAAACACGAGATATGCAATCAACCATTGCCAATGACTATAACCTAGTGCGGAAAATACTACCCCACACATTTGACCACATACTCTGAAAACACCATATATTAATAGCGAAGTGTAAATTGATCTAAATCCCTTTTCTGAAACAATTTTAATTGTTAGGGCAAGATAGATTACATATAGCACGAGAAAGACTGAAGCAGCAATTCCTGAGTTTCTATCAACAAAAGTCATTGTATAGAAGTGTTCTACTGTACAAGAAATGTTGCAAGTTACAGAGACGAAAGCGAGGGGATTGTGCTTGCTATATATATTTGCACGAATGATAACAATGATGTGGCTATTTGGGGACCATTGTTTAAATCAAAAGTTCAAGCGTGGTATAAAAACAATGGGGCGAGTACTGCATAAGTATTAATTCGGGACATAGACCGAGGTGGCTTCAAGAACAATTGAATTTCATACAACAATTGCGTATCTGTATAAAAAATGGTTTTCAGGGTTCTCGCAAAAAATAAAGAAGTTTCTTTTACGTCATAGGGTCAAACTCTTGCTAAATGTTACCATACTCTAATTTTTATTATATTAAAATATAAGTAGAGGTCGTGTTGAATAAACGTCATCATAAAATAATCACATAAAAAATATGCTAGTTTATCGTAAGTTATCTTTTCTTGGCACGTTTTCTGTATTCTGGTTGAAAGATCTCCGAAAGGCTAATTCACATTCGCTAATGCTGTTTTACGATTAGTATAACTTTGTGGAGTGTATTACGTAATTACAAAGAACCAAACAAAATTATGCACGGGTATTTGAAATAAGTTTGTGTGGGAAATGCGCACAGGATGTTCAACAATGAATGCGCTCGAATTGCAATTGCTAAGCCATAACAAGTTTTAAAAGAAACTGGTGATTGTCATTTTACTTCCCCCTATATTCATCCCTGTTCGTTCTTTCTGTTCTTTCTTTTTTTTTCTTAACAATGTGGATTATCTGGAAGAGTAATACAATTTACAACCAAATTTGTAGAGCCTTACCTGGCTCGTTCAAAATTTAACACTTGAAGGGGCGTTAAGATGATGACTATGGTTAAACTATGTCTCCCATTAGCAGCTCTCTAGTTTACATTCTCAACTTGTAATGCTTTTGTTGTTGTTCTTATTGTAGTAATTGACCATTCTTTTGGATGTAATATTTTGGCGAAAATTCATGCGAAAAACGCAAGATATAACGAAATCAATCAAATGAATGACCACATTGTTCTAAATACGTAAGATCCGGAAGATCCACATTAACTGAATCCCGCGGTTGAATCTAGGAGATGTTTGGGTTTCATTCATGCAACAGTTAGTTACTATTCAAAAGATTGCAAAATGTACTTGATGTTTGGAGTTATATGCACACCAATCTGACTTCACACTTTTTTTTTCTGCGATGATTTCAATATTTTTCAAATATTCACTTGCAACCTGATTTATACCGTTCGCTATCATGTCAAAAGTATACAAATCAAGTGAATATATTTCGGAATCAGATTTATCTGATGATGAAGAAGTCAAATACCAACCTCCAAAACATTATCATCTTCAAGAATCAAAAGCCAAGTTAGATATTAAATCTATTAAAGATAAAGAAATCTGGTTAATCAAAACACCAAAGGGATTCCCATTATCCGAATTGAAGACCTTACCTATTTCATTCACAGCTACTTCCGTAAAACAACTACATGATCCATTGAAATTGAAGAATGGTTCTAGTTTTAGTGTTGATGAAGAATTATTAGTTAATCCGGAAACAGGTAGTGTTGGAAAACATTCTGTGTTTATTAAACTGTCATCCAAAAATAATAAATTAAAACCTTGCGGGTTAGATATTAGTAGGATGTATAATATTAGAGAATTGGTTAAAATTCCCGAAATTAACTATGACGATGTGGTTATACCCAGAGAAAATGTACCCAAGATTGAGAATTTGAGAATGAGACACTTCCCAACTGGGTATGGGGCAGGAGATTATAAATTTGAAGAAGAAGATGCGGTAGCCACTGAAACTAAATCAGTAAAGAGAGATAGAGAAGAGGATAGCAAGTCTGAACCGGAAAAGGAACATAAAGAAAAGAAGCATAAGAAAGAGAAGAAGGAAAAGAAAGACAAGAAAAAGTCTAAAAAGGATAAGAGTTGATTTATCCGTCCTTTTTGACTTTCCCTATATAAAGCTAGTTAGTTTAACGAATATAAAAGTATAGACTAAATGTCATTTCGAATTGACACTAGAGTAGTAGTGTACCGGGCCAAAAAGTTTTTTCTTGCAGAACTTGAAGCAAGTGAATTGCTTATGCCAGAGACTCTTCGATAACCAGATATCACACAAAAGATATGGGGGCATCGGCATCAAAGCAAGGTAGAAAGCTTACTAAAGTGGTCAGCGAAAATGCGAAAGGCAAAACATTGAATCGAACTTCCAATATAAACCCCCTTCCATCTCAAACTTTGAAAGATAGATCCAAGCAATCACATGTCTCCACTGAGCCAGCAAAAGACGATAGTCACCAAGAGCTGATAACACAGCAGCCACAAGATATTCAAAAGGGATTTAGGTCTGCCAGTTCATTTGACCCAGGTTTCTTGTCGAAGAAGTTGAATAGACAAAGTGTGATTCCAGAGGGTAAAGATGGTGGTGATCCACAAGTAGAAGGCACTGACACATACCAAAAGGGGTTTGTTAACTCGGTCACTGAACTAGGGAAACAAATTCATTCAGTTGAATTTGACCATTTAAAAATGAACAAAAATATTCTTGCATTGCAACAATTAAAGTCAAGAAAGACTATTTCCGAAATAGGAGAACAAGAATTGGAGAACGAAAAGAACTCTGCAAACGGAACATCGGCTTATAAAACTATGGTTCATCCTCATACACTTACTGCTATCTTGCTGGATTTGCAAGATCCAAGAATGACTCCTGAATCGATTACGAAAGATTATCAATTATCTCCTGACTTTTTAAAAGAATTGGGAGACAAGTTTCAAGTCCCTACTAATACAATGCCAATTGAAGAAGAGAAACCTCCCGAAGAAGACCAGTTTGTTAGTGCGGTAGAAGCCGATGAATTTGAATTTGAAGAACAGGAGGGAAAATTGGATCGTAAAAACTATGAAAAGTTGAAAGGAAGACTTGAGATATAGTCTAACTGGGTTGTATAAAGCATTTAACATTGTATATAGAATAAACCATCGCTAACTGCTATCTCAATTTGAAGGTATGTAGAGTATCCAAATTTTTTTTCGGAAGTCCGAAAAACGGGTATAACCTAAATTGTGGGGACTTGCAATTGACTTTTTCTTTAGGTATTTGGGCAATAAAGTTAACAGAGACAAACCTAGCCATGTCTATCCCAACAACCACAAAAGAAGTAGTCAAGTTTTTGAGACAATTCACTCCATGTGATGTTTCTGATTCTTTAAATAAACATGGTTTTGCTACAGGTGGTTTCATTCCAAATCTTATCAATTTTTCACCTACTTCTTCCGGAGAATCTGCGGTTGGGAAAGCATATACTGTTCTTTATGCCCCAACATCTGACCCAAGACCAGCTGTGAAAAGTGCTTATATCGATTCAGTTCCTCCTGATTCAATGGTTGTAATTGGACTTCCATTGGAACTTCAAATAACCTCGGCTCCTTTCACTAAAGTAAACAACGCGATGTATGGAGGATTAATGTCCACAAGGGCTCAGTACAGCAAGGCAAATGGGTCAGTTATATTCGGAAGAATTAGAGATTTGGATGAACATAATGACTTGAAATACCCAGTTTGGTCTTATGGAGTAGGAACTTCTGCCCCGGGCCCATTGTTAAAAGTTGTAGGGGTCAACATTCCGTTACAAATTAAAGTGCAAGGGTTGATTGAAGAAGAAGATATAATTACTGTAAACCCAGGAGATTATATCATTGGGGATAAGAATGGAATAGTTTGTTTGAGTGATGACGACAAGTTGGCCAGTGTGTTGGAGTATATTCCTAAACGAGTAGAAGCCGATACTAATGTGAGTAAAGATATTAAAAAGGGGAAACCAGCGGCTGAATCACAAAAGTATTGGCGTAGTAAGATTTAGATCTTTATTAAATAGAGTTAAAGTTAGTTATATGGTCAAATAGATATTTATAGTAGAATGCCAACCCTTATTTATTAAATTAGTATGGTTGTAAAAAAAATAATAATCTCATACCATTTGATTACAAGAAAAAAAAAAAACAATAGTTCTAGGCATAGGAGTAATTGTGTGTGGGGTGGGGGGTTTGGATTTTGAGGACAGAAAAATGGCAACCAAAAAAATCGAATCTAATCACCAAACAAATTTCAAACTTGACTCCTTAAAATCATTTTGACAACTACCATTTTTTTTACTTATCAGCATTAATACGAATAATACATAACAAGGTCAACCATGCCGGTGGAGTTTCTGAATAGTAATTCAGAAAATGTTGGCGATGTTGATTTTAATGAATTACGAGTATCAATTATAGGTAACAAAGACCTTAAATATAAATTAGTTGGTGATGTTGAATTTATTAATAAATTGGTGGACCAATTTAACCAACTGATTTTAGAAATTGTTGAAAAGAAAAAATTTGTTATTGGTACTAATAATGGTGGCGGGGTCGTTCAAAATTTCCAATTTTTACACGAATTGGAAAAGAAGGCGGTGATTTTAAATATCTTGTGTACTTTTATAATCGAAGTTAATACGAACAAGAATGACAACATTACAAAATGTCTCAGATTAATGGAACAAGTTATAAATCCGTTAATCCATTTATTAAATTATTTTGTGGAGAAATTCGTTCCTCAACTATATATGAATCCTCAAATATATCATAATAGTAATGCAGATGAAGATGGTGACGTAATTAGAAAAGTTGAAAACTTGATTGGTTATAGTTTAGATATATTATTAGGATTGGCCAATATTAGAGATCACAACATTAATTCTTCGATGTTGTGGAGATTCATTACTTCATTATTTATCGTAACTGACGATTCTTCAACATTGGTGGCATCAAAGACAGCCACTACCACCACCACCTCGCAAAACATATTTCAGATAAATTCATGCTTGTTGATTAAACTGTTAAAATTAGTTCCATTATTGCTAAGTCAAGCTAGTTTAAGCAACAATTCAATCACTACGTTGTTAACTGCATTGCTCAATAGACTTTCCAAAGAATGTGATCTTATCATTGCTACCCATTTCCTAGACATTTCAAAATCAAATGCTCTTTTACATGAATTGGCTTTTGAAAATTCATGTTTACCAAATATTGAATTGAATAAACCTGTATTGCGCAGAGTAGTCGATGTTAATTTATTATTGGAGTTGATTGTTTGTACTGCCCAAATATTTAGTTTCCTGAAATTTAACGATTATGACATTTTAATGGCTGCTCCTGATACAACTGGTCAAAATAAACTGTCATCGGAGGTGGTATTATCTATTAATGTGTACTTGTCATTGTTATTGTTGGTTAAATACGAAGATAAACAATTGAATCTAGCAGCATTAAATTTAATTTGCTTCTATTTAAATAACTTGCGTCCTTCTAAAGATATCGATGATGAAATGATATATAAAAGTTATAAAAAATTATTACCTAGGATTATTGCAATGTTAGAATTAGAACAGGATTTCACAGGCAGTACAAATTTGAAGAAGCATGACAAAGATGCGACGCAAAATACAGCCGGTGGAGGTACAAGTAATATCGTTACCACCACCGCTGCTAACAGTAGCAGAGCTGCAACTGCGACTGGCTTAAATACATCCCCACTGAGTAATCTCCTTTCCAGTGCATTTAATAAAAAGCAACAGCCACGGACTTCAGGTTTGTCTTTGGATTTGCCATTGTTTTTGTCTTCTCCTGGAAAGATCTTGGCTGATTTATGTGCCCAATATCCTTTATTAAATGATGAAATTAATGACGCAAACATAGATTATAGATTGGTTAAGAAATTGGAAACAAATTTTAAATCAAGTCAATTGTTAAAAGCTCTCAAGATTTTAAAAAGAGAATCAAAGAATGGGAAAATCTTGGTGGATTTCACATTATTATTAACTATTGATAGAGATGATAATTGTCTTGCCGATCTATTATTGTTATTAAGTGTATATACCAGCAGCACTGAAGAGTATCGAGCTAGAATTATTAATCGGCCCCAAGAAAATACTAAAAATAGTATAAATTTAACAAACATTATATTTCAAATTATTGACAATTATCATTTCCTATTAACTCAAGCTCAATTGATATACAAACTACTTTATCCAAAAAAGGGAAAACAAAAATCTACAATTCCCAAAAATGATTTACCTTGGTTTGGTAAAAATTTGGGAATTATACGTTCATTAATGGATTCTGAAATATACACCAATTGTTTTTATTTTATCCGATCATTATCCAGATCAGTTTCATCATTGAGAACATTTTTTGTTGAGTGTAATGCTTTGACTAGTTTTATCTCCGATGACACCAATTCAAGCAATGCATCAAAAATGATTGCTCCAAGCACAGCTGTTTCCAACTCAACGTCAGGGTCAAGAAGTATAACTGGTATAAGTGGTGTTAGTTCAGGAATCTCATCATCAGCTTCAACATCATCTCCAGGTGGTTTAATTGTCAATTTATTAGAGATTATACGAGTATTTGAAAATCTTGATCAAATGCTCGATTTTTTCTATAATTTGAATAAAATTGGTAACTCTGGCAGTAATGGTTCCAAGAATAAACGAGCACAAATGACTAATAAATCAATATGTATCGGATTATTGGCCAATTTCATCTTGGATTTCAGTTCATTCAGATATGCTATTATTGGATATGAGAATTTTCTTTCAAGTCTATCAATCATTTATCAAAATTCATCTACTGATTTTGATAAATCCTTAAAACTAGATAAATTGACAGAGGAAGAAATTTTCCAACGTAATGAAATTCAATTAAAGATTCTACAAGTCATTAAAAACTTCATGTATAATGAAACCACCGAGAATAAACAAGAACTAATGGATTATTTTGCCCTCATATATATATTGAAAAAGGCTAGTTATGGTATTGGAGATTATAATTATGATCCTAATGAAAGCACAGATATTTCCAAATTGAGGCTTGAACAAAAATTAGTTGCATTTGACATTTTAAGAAATTTCACGGCTGGATCACCGACTTTTAATGTTGTTTTGATTAATACTTATGAACAAGAATTCGCTAATAATATGAATCAGCTTCCAGATAAATGGTTTCAATTCCTTAGTAGTAATATTCGAAATGTGAAATTGTTTATTCCTAATGCTAAATCAAAGGAAACATTCGATAATGACGAAACATTGGTAAAATTGATTAGTAATGATGATTATGTTAGTCTCGTTAGATCTGTCAATTATATCGAAGATCACAAATATACCATGGCTGAGAAGATTAAACGAGAATCCTTTCCAAATGATGAATTATTGAAGATTTGGTTAAGATTATTATCATTTTTCATTCCAGAAAATTTGGAAAAGAAGTTTGATTTGAATACAAAGATTGTATTGAATAGTAATTTAAATTTGATAAAGTCTTCCATTACCTGGATAATTCTTAATTTAACTTGGAAATATTCAACTTATAGTTTTAATGTTCATGATTATACTGATTATGAAGTATATCAAACGGTAGAGAGTTCTAGACATGTGACTACCAATCATCGAATTTATATTGATGAATCGGATGATGAAAGTGAAGATAAAAGAGAAAAGGAAAAACCCGAACCTGAAGAAAGTGATAGTAACGAAGATGAATTGTCGGTTAGACAACGAGCTAAATATCTCGATAAGTTGGGATATACTGCTGTGATTGTAAAATTAATGAATTATTACTCAAAACAGGCATCTTCTTCTTCTTCATCAGCTACTGATTCTGAATTATTGAAACCTTCCAAGATTGGTACAAGTTCCTCGTCTTCATATTCAGCATTGACTCCGAAACGATTTGATATTCAAAATAGTCATGATATTTCTGAAAAATTGAAAACGGCATTACGACAAATTACAAGTTTATTACGCACAAAGAATTCAAGTTCTGGTTCTTCGATTGATAAGAAAATCATTGGTTCTGCCAAGAATGAATTGAGAATACGATTGAACGAGGATGCTAGTGGGGTTCAAGTGGTGGAAGATCATGATGAAGATGTACATGAAGGGACTTATAGACGACACCATAATAGAAGAAGTCATGTAGATTCTGAAGATGAAGCCCACGAGGATGACCAGGAAGAAGAAGATGATGATGACGATGATGAAGAGGAAGGTGGCCCCGCTGATGATGAAGACGATGATTATGATGATGACGATGATGAATTCGATGCGTATCGTGAAGATGAGACTGAAGCAGGAATTGAAGAATTTTATTCGGATAATGATGAACCAGTAGAGAATTGGATTTGATTATAGTTTGTTTAAATTTGAGTAATTGGCTTTATAATAAATATTTTCGTTATAAATGAGAGATCCTCGAGCTTCAATATTTCTTTATTGTTAATCATCTTTAATTTTGTGTAATATTATTTGGCAATTTAATTTTTTTTTTTTCGACCTTCTCTAATGCTTCAAGGTTTTAAAAATTTTCTAGACTAATTTAGTTTGAGATGAGTGAAATCAACTCAGTGCGAGGCCCAACAGCTCAGAAGTCACCAATGGCATGTGCAAAATCATGCTTATTCAATGGAACCCACTTTGACAACGAGGAGATGCAGCAAATCATGAGTAAATTATTCTGGTTTACATAATAATCCGAGACGTTATATGATATCACGCATAACGGCGAAATCAAAAAAATTTCTTTTTCTTTTGAACGAGAATAAAAGAAAAAAATATATGTATTTTTTATGTAAGTTGTCTGCCCTTAAAATGCTATTACCTAGGTAATTCCCGATTATTTTAGACTAGATCTTTTAGTTGTCCTGTATGGTTTATTAATGAAAACAGATCTGTTTGTTAAAAAGCGAGAAAGGCGGAAATATACAATTAATGACGGCTATGTGCATATGTTACAGCATTGCCTCAATCATGCCTGATTCAAAAAACGAAGAAAAAAAGAAGTAAACTTTAATAGTTTTCTAGATTGGTGTCTTTGCATTCTAGAGCGATAAACTTCCCCCCTGACTTGGAATCATCTCGTACTACTCACTCTTTAGTTGATTGTAAAAAATCTCACCAAGAAAAAAAAAATAATCATTAAATTACACATAAAAATTTCTTTTTACATAAGGCTCTTCAAAACAGGGCTTATTTCCGTTCTGCCCAGGAAAGCGATACCTATATTTGCACACATATATTCAGAGCAGTTAAAATTTGATGTAAGTATGCATCAATATTGAAGCAACGTAAGCCAGTTCTAATTTTGTGTCAAACAGTTTTTTATTTTCTCAACAATAGAACGAGACAGCAAAAAAAAAAGAAAAAAATAAAATGAAGCACAGTTAAACTGTCACGGCGAAAAAAAAACGGTGCTTATAGACTTACTGCCAAACAGTGCCAACAAAAAAAAATTAACCGCTTTCTTCCTACCCACACCAACCTGTCTAATTACTAATCATTCATCATTACTTCCTTTGTACTTGCGGAACGTTTAAGCTAAAAGATTTAATCTAGTCGAGTCAAGGGTATTTCGACAGGCAGAAGAGAAAGAATATTAAATAGCAGAACAAGACGAAAAAAAGAAAACAAGGAACGACCTTAGATTAAAAAAAAACTTCAATCTGCTCACTAGAACCAGCTTCCTTTTGAGTTTTTTTTTGCATTTCATACCTTCGCATATTAATAGACGCATAAGACGCATAGAACTGTACATATATCCGATATTCATTGTTCATAACCAAATTTAATATTAAGAATCATATAATATAAATAGCACATTATGACCTCGATGGAAGGAGTAGTTGGAGTCAACGATGTTGACATGGAAGGACAGCATCAACATAATATATATAATAGTAAGCCAAGTCTAGATCTAAAGGAGAATGAAGTGACCAAGAAAATATCAAGACATGGTGATAAAGACACAACTACCAAGGGGAAATATACCCTCAATGATTTTCAAATTTTACGAACGTTAGGCACAGGGTCATTTGGAAGAGTGCATTTGACTCGATCAGTGCATAATGGGCGATTCTATGCCATGAAAGCATTAAAGAAAGAACGAGTGGTTAATATGAAACAAGTAGAACATACAAATGATGAACGTAAAATGCTAAAATTACTGCAACATCCGTTTATAATAAGAATGTGGGGGACATTTCAAGATTGTCATAATTTATTTATGATTATGGATTATATAGAAGGAGGAGAATTGTTTTCCTTATTAAGAAAGTCACAACGATTCCCAACTCCAGTTGCTAAATTCTATGCTGCCGAAGTATTTTTAGCAATTGAATATTTACATAATTTGGATATCATATATCGAGATCTTAAACCAGAAAATATCTTATTGGATAAGAATGGTCATATTAAATTGACAGATTTTGGGTTTGCTAAAGAAGTTATGGATGTTACTTATACATTATGTGGAACTCCCGATTATATTGCACCAGAAGTTGTGGCTACAAAACCATATAATAAATCAGTTGATTGGTGGTCTTTTGGAATATTGATATTTGAAATGTTGACCGGTTATACTCCATTTTATGATCCAACTCCCATGAAAACTTATGAAAACATTTTGAATGGTACTATAACTTACCCTGATTATCTTCCTCCTGATATCCTTGATTTATTACAAAAATTAATTGTTAAAGATTTAACTCAAAGACTTGGAAATTTACAAGGCGGTTCTGATGATGTTAAGAACCATCCTTGGTTTAAAGAAGTTATCTGGGAAAGATTATTATCTCGAGATATAGAAACACCGTATGAACCACCAATCACCTCAGGAATTGGTGATACTTCCCAATTTGATAGGTATCCTGAGGATAAAGACCTAGACTATGGTATCAGTGATGTTTCTGATCCATATGGAGATTTATTTCAAGATTTTTAGAGAGACATTCTATATAAATTTTACCTTCTTTTCTTCCCTTGTATAATTGTGCATATATATTCTATTACTATCAGTTACTGTCTATGAACATGCTTCAGTAGAAGTCATCCAGTCACTCTTTAAGAACTCGTCAACAGTCATTCGCTGTTTCGGGTCAATGTCCAATAATTTATAAATAATCATTACTCGAAGTTCATTCAATTCATCACCTATTTCTTCTTCTTCATGTTCCGAGTCATCTGATTGTTGTTCAATACTGCTATTATCATCTGAACTGTATACCCTTGGAACAAGCTTACAGATATTATCAATAGCTGCAAAATTTGCTGGTTGCTTCACCAACCATTCCTTGGTAGGACAGTCATAATCAGCAATCATCCGATTCTTGGCATAAAGATTAAACCACTTATCTTGAAAATCACGTTGGCTAATAGAATGGGTAATATGATGATGTTTAAGATCTGTTGTTTGCCAAAGATATCCCGAGCTTGTTCCTCGTTCTAACACTCGATTTTCTATATTATAATCATTCTCGTCTTTTCCGGAATAGTAATAGCGTCTAATGTTCAATAGCACTACTATTAAGATACCTAACCCCCAATAATCTTTGATCCGTGACGAATAAGGTCGTTTTAGTTGATGCGATATATGTTCTTCAGGAGCCATATATGGCGTTGAACCAATTGGTCCTTGTTCTCCTGGGATTAATTGTTCACTTGAATCAAATTTGGTTTTAAATACAAATGATTTACCAAAATCCGATAATTTTAACATAATTTTAGTGTTTCCGGTTTGTATGCCTTCATATGTTAATAATATATTCTCTAATTTCAAATCACAATGGGCAACACCATGGTTATGCATATATTTTAAACCTTTTGCGATCTGCTTAATAAAACAATCGACTTCATATAACGACATATACGACACTGGTTTATTGGTTATTGTTTGTCCCGTAGTCAAATAAGTGAATAAATCACCACCTTGACTACATTGCATAACCTGGCTTAATTTAATATCTCCATCATATTGAGTTATCATTAAATCAACTGTTTCCACTATATGTTTATAGTTCAATGTTGACGCTACTACAAATTCAGAAAGAATCCTTTCGATAAATTTACCATCTGTTTCTTTAACTTTTCTTCGTTTTAATTCTTTGACAACATATAGTTTCTGACGTGTAGTAGGAATAACATCAGGTTTAATACTAGCGACATTTGGATCAACAATTTTGATGACCCCATACGCTCCCTTTCCTATAAGATTCCTCACTACACCATATTTGTCATACAATGACTTTTTATCACGATGGAAACTGTCGATATTATGTTTCTCGAATAATCCTGTCAATTTGGTAGTTAACAGATTTATCAATTCAACCTGATCATCACCAATTACCGATGTTTTGTCAATCATGGAGCAATTTAATTTATGTATCTTAACACGGTGGTCTAGCAAAGAATACGTACGTTTGGATTCTTGGTTAGCCGTATGTGTCAACTGTTGTTGATTGGGATTCATCAAGGAACTCATTCCACAATATCCCATGATTGTTGACAAATGTTCGGCCAAATTACCATGGGATGACTGGAATCGTGGCTTGATAGGATGCAAGTGATCTTCTTCCTGCTCGTCATCGCTATCGGGTTCTTGGGTGTAGTTTTCTTCTTCTTGATTTTCATCACTGCATTCTTCGTCGAATTCCGAGTCGTCATTATCATCTCCTTCTCGTTCTTCAATTGTGCTGACTCGCCTATTGTTCAACGTAACAAACTGTCGTATTGGAGACTGAGGAGATGGTGATAGATACGGAGAAGGGGAGGGGGAAGATGGCGTAGTGTTGTTGGTGGTGCCCAGTGATGATGCTGGAGATAATGGTACATTGGTTGTGTCAACCAGTAATACTTTTGAGTTATTTTTAAAGAATGATTTAAGTTTGTTGGTACTTCCTCCAAGTTTAGTGGTACTTGTTGTTGAATGGATCGAGTTAGTATTGGATGTCACTGACACTATTGAGTTCGACCTCGATATTTGCTGTCTCGATTGTGGTGTTGCTGCTGGTGGCGGGTCTTCCTTTTTAGATCGGAATAATGGCATTTGTAGTATATAAGATGATTTGCATTCGAAAAAATACCCTAGTAAAATATGTGAATTTCTTGGCAACAAACACTTCTTAAAAAACAAGTAAGTATTGGGGGTGCAGGGCTTTAACCAAGTGTGAATTACTAAGTAAATCAAAATTACAGCTCAGATTTTACAGTTTGTTCTTCCCGCGCAACAATCAGTCGCAGTGTAATCATGTAAAAAGCTAGACTGGTTCCAATTTTACATCGGTGCGAGCGTAGCTGAGACATAAGTTCACATTATGTTGTCTCGCTATTTTCTACTCTTGATGTGAGTTTGAAGTCATATTTCATTTGAAACGCTGTGTCATTGGGTTAATTGCCAGCTTGATCTTCGCCATTTGTTTGATTAAGTTGATAATAAACATGCCTGCTCTTGCTTACTCCCACTTTTCTAGCTTCCACCAAATGAAACTAAATTTTAAGCTTTGAAAAGGATAGGAATGGAATGGAATGTCCGAACATATTGAGCCCTATCTCTACAGTAAAAGTTTTGATTCATAGTAAAGGCTATAGAGCATCCAGATATAACATAATTGCCCAGATGGATCACTAATAATCCAGATGAGTTGCCTTTCAGTGTTGTACAGTTGAACTGAGTGGCGTAAGGAGGATAAACAACCACTCAATAAATGAGAACAGAATCAACACAATTTAGTTCTGCTGAATTAAGTACAAATCGAGCTAGCAATTTATGAGATGAACCCCGAAATAGAAGAAGCTTTCAATTACATCATCTCTCTTTTCTGTTCGCATCTAAAGCAATGTCTCAATTAGTGGTTTGCGCTAGGATACTAGTCATATTTTCAAAGAAAACAATGGACTGTCGGTTTCGTAGTCTTCTAAGTTCATAGATATTTCTCTTCTTGGATAGTAGCCTAATGAAATTCGCTCCTAAAAATCATTACAGTTTTAAAGGGTCAATAAATAATAATAGAGAGGTGGAACAAGAGGTATATTTTCAATAAAGATTAAAAGAAATCTTCCAAACTATTTTAAAAAATTTAGCAGACAATTTTAAGTTTGGGATTATTTAAATTAAAAGTAATGGACCGATCTGGTTGGAGAAATTTTGTCTCTATTTTAATTGAAGTGAAATAGTAGATGTGTCAACAATAAATTGATAGTATAGCAATCAAAGTTCTAAACATAAAACGTGTTCCACGTTTCTTGCATCAATTTTGCATCCATTTTCTCTTTGAAGCCGCCAAAAGGGGAAAAAGAAAGGGTTATGATGAATACGGAAAAAATATTCGCGTTAAAATTAAATCCCATTGTCAATTTTTCCAAATGTAGTAAAACTGATTTAATAGGGGCTTTCATCAACACATTTAACCTTTGATGAAGTAGAATAGACTTCTTAGTATCATAATAGCCGAAAGCAGAGTTTATATTGTATGTTCTTTACTTGAATTTCGAAGAATTCTCTAGGCTCAAACTCTAGCTTTAAGTTTTATTTTTTTTTTAGATCTATTTTTCTACTAAAATTGGAATCTTAAACTAGAATGGCCTATGGGTACAATTTCAGCTTTCATTTGGTTCAAAGAGATATAGATCTGATTAGTCTTGGGTGCATATTTGAAACGTGCTATTTTAAGAAGTTAAGAATTAATTTCTTAAACGAGTGAAAAGCATTTACAATGTTTTGGGTTTTCACTCGTTTACGATAAAGCTTAATTACTCAAAATAGCTCGTTTCAAATCTGTCAGAAACTCACCCCCAATTCAGGGCATGCACCCGACAAAAACTGTTAGGGTTCAGTGACACGTCAATTACACTTTGTTAAACATTCATATTCACTTGATACTTTTTTTATCTACCACAGGTTTTTCTAATGTACCCTTTGTACTTTACATTAATAATATTTATAAATCCACCCTTCATTTTTTATTTTTTTTTTTATTTGATTTTGTATTTTTTAATTTCAATCGCGTTGGTTACCTGAATTTTTTTTTTTTTTCCTTTCAGATTTTTGTTGTTTTCGTCTCCGTTTGGAATTCTCTGATTGCTTCCCTTTGGCTCGGTTTCATTCTCAATTCTTTAACAGGAGTTGTATATTTTCTGATATTGGATAATCAGAAGCATTTAATACAAAATCACTAACAATGTCTAGTATTTATACTTCGGATCTAAAGAATCATAGACGAGCACCACCCCCTCCACTACTGCTATCTTCACAACGGCAGGTGTCATCATCCACAGCAGCTGTTCCAAATGGGGGACCTCCACCTTTAACTTCGTATGCTCCAACCCCAAAAGTCCCCATTACTCCTTCAGCAGTATCTTCACCTCTTACTATCACAACTAATTCCAAGAAGCGTACTTATGGCTGGGTTCATGTTAAAGATGATGGGTTATTTACATCCTTTAGGTGGAACAAAAGATTTGCTGTTCTTAATGATAAAATGTTGATGTTCTATAAATCAGAATTATCACCTTCCGAATTGGATTCACCAAACACAACTGCCGAACAAACTTTACCGTTAAATTCAATATGTAATATCAACTTGAAACCAAATTATGGATATTCTAAAACTTGTCAATCTTTTGAAATTGTAATTAAAAACACGGGGAAAACGGTTTTGATTTCTGTTAAACATAATAGCGAGTATTTGGATTGGTTAGATGCATTCACTATTAAATGTCCCTTGGTTCAAATTGGCCAAACTTCACCCAATGCATCTACTTCGTCATCATCTTTAGGCACCGCGTCTTTGCCCAACAACACAAGTTCTAATGGAAGCTCAGCCACTACCGCAGCTGTGTCCAGCCCGATTAATTTCACACATAAAGTTCATGTTGGATTTGATCCTGCCAGTGGGAATTTTACCGGATTACCAGATGCTTGGAAGAGCTTGTTACAACACTCCAAAATCACCAACGAAGACTGGAAAAAGGATCCAGTGGCTGTTATTGAGGTATTGGAGTTCTATTCTGATATCAATGGTGGTAATACCCCGATCAATTCCCCCCTTATCAATGTCACAGATGGAACCGGTTCAAACAACAGTAGTTTTCAAAATAATTCTACCGCTAGTAATAACAGCAATAACAGCACTATACATGAATGGACTAAACCTCCAACCACAAAACCATCCATTAACACAGCAATGATCTCGTCTCCTTCCAAGAACCAATTTAAACCCAGTAGAGCCGCCCCAAAGCCTCCTACCGCATACCACGTAACTAGATCTACTTCATCCGAAAATCCACCTACAAATAAACAAGAATTTTCATTCAAAGGACCAGATTTGGTCCCTGCTAGAGCTGCCCCAGCTCCACCACCATCGTCATCATCTTCATCACAAAATCAACATCCTGCTGGAATTGGATTACATCCCGCCTCGGGAATTCCCAGACAAAATCCTCCAACATTACCTGGAAATTCAAGACCCACAAATAGAAGTGCGAGTGATGGTAGAGTTAGGCAAGAACAGCAACAACAACAGCATCACCTACCAGCAAGAAGAAACGAGAGTGCACCTAATAAATATTATCCTTCTCAGCCATTAGCTAGTTCATCTTCTTCAGATACCTTCAAACCTTTCCCATTCCAACAGCAACAACCAGCACAAATACAACAGCCACCTCAACAATCACAGCAACAGCCACAACCTCAATTCCAGCAAGCACAACAACCACAGCAACAACAACAACAACAGCCACCACCACAGCAACAACAGCCAAAGGTCCAACTTCATGGAACTAGGCTACCTCAATATGCCCCATCTGGTGCTTCCCATTCAGTCACTAAACCTTTGGGTCCAATTAATCAAAACGAATCTACTCGACCTTTACAATCCAAGCCAAAACAGGATACTACAATACCAAAATCAATAAAACCATCACTTGGCCCACTCAACTCGAATAACAACCCCTCTGCTCCAAAACCTGGGGCAGCGGGTGCTACTAAAACCACTAAGCAACTTAAGAAAGAGCGCGAAAGATTGAATGATTTACAAGTACTTTCTAAATTGAAAACTGTGGTCAACCCCAATGATCCTACACCTTTGTTTAAAATCATTGAGAAGGCAGGTCAAGGGGCCAGTGGGGCCGTTTATTTGGCTGAAACTGTACACACTAGTAGAAAAGTTGCCATTAAACAAATGGACCTTAATGTCCAGCCAAGAAAGGAATTAATCATTAACGAAATCATGGTCATGAAGGATTCCCAACATAAAAACATTGTCAACTTCTTGGATTCATACTTGAGAGGAAGTAACGATTTGTGGGTGATTATGGAATATATGGAAGGTGGTTCATTAACCGAAATTATTGAAAATAACGAATTCAAATTAAGTGAAAAACAAATCGCCACCATTTGTTTTGAAACATTAAAAGGGTTACAATTTTTGCATAAAAAGCATATAATTCATCGTGATATTAAATCTGATAATGTTTTATTAGATGCTAAAGGTAATGTTAAAATCACTGATTTCGGGTTCTGTGCTAAATTAACCGATCAAAGAAATAAGCGAGCTACTATGGTGGGAACTCCATATTGGATGGCACCAGAGGTTGTCAAACAAAAAGAATATGACGAAAAAGTTGATGTATGGTCCTTGGGTATCATGACCATAGAAATGATAGAAGGAGAACCTCCATATTTGAACGAAGAACCATTAAAGGCACTTTATTTGATTGCTACCAATGGAACACCTAAATTGAAGAAACCAGAATTATTATCTAATTCAATCAAAAAATTCTTATCAATTTGTCTTTGTGTTGATGTAAGATATAGAGCCACTACCGACGAATTATTAGAACATTCGTTTATCCAGAACAAGTCGGGAAAGATTGAAGAATTGGCTCCGTTGTTAGAATGGAAGAAATCCCAACCGGTTAGCCTTGAAGATTAGTAAAAGTTTTGTAGACAATTTTATATTTATTATTAATAACAATATATTAATTAGATTAAGAGGTCAGTTTAAGAACTGTTTGGAAAAAGTAGCACGTCATACCTCTACAGGGGGTCCTTCGTATTTTCGATTGCAAGAATAAGAGCAATTGTAGGTTAGAACAAAAGAGAGCAGCAATTCTTGGTAAATATTTTAACAAGGTAAAAGTTTCCAATTTGCGAACCCATCGCGCATGTGTGTATTTTGTTGTAATGAGTCAAATACAGCCTCATTACGCTCAAAAAATCCAACGAAAGCTTTACAGGGTTTTGATCTGAAAGAGCCATTTTCCTTTTGGGTTAGGTGAATATCTTTGTACAACTTTAAACCTTCCAAGATTAGTACATGACAGATCACACTATGTTTATTCCAGATATTTTAAAATTCAAACTATAAGGCTGAGCTATTAAATATTTTTTACTGGTCGCCTACAAGTGTATTTAGCCGAATTACATAAAAATATTTTTTAGGTGAATGTTTTGAGTAATTAAAAAATAATCATGATTTTTTGTTAATTAACGCAAAGGCGCCAAAAGTTTCTTTAAAAATTTGGATTATATGCAAGTGAATTGAGCAAAACCAATTTCATAACGGACAATTTTTGTAAAATATCTCACACTGAATAATAATTAATATTTTCTGGGAGATTAGACAAACAAGATGATTCTGCAAGTGAAGGTAGTCTGAAACCCTCTTGTTCAAAATAATTCACCATGTTATTACTAACTATTGAAAATCAGAATCTTCAAAATCAAAGACCTTGACTGGTTCTATTATTCTAATCCTATCTACTCAACTTTTGTTTTCCATTCAGCCAGCCCGCCCCGCCCTCATACTTTTGTGTGACTTCTCGGGGACTATTTTTTTTGGAAAACATATGAAAATGCAGCGTGATTTCTTTCAGCTTGTCAACGAATAGCATTACGGTTGTTGCCCCTCATCCCCGCATTTTCCTTTTAGGAATTAAATGATGGTTATTTCGTATTCAATTTCATCATTTGCTGGTTCAAGAAGATGTATTTGGTTGATTGCTGCAGCTCAAAAAATGGTAGAATCAATACGAAGTTGCGAAAAACATACCCACACATTCTAACTTTAAGATTAAAGTTGTCCCTTACTTCTGGAAACATCTGTCCTAAATTTACTCAAAACTTTATCAAAGTATGTTTTTCTCTCGGGTAATCTCCCAACCCTAATTTAATCACAGAGTAAAATCATCATTCTAATTCTAATTTTGTTTTCATTTTGAATTGTTACAAATTGTAGTTATATATAGTCATTAATACATGAAATAAAGTTAGAATTTAAAAGCGAAATTAAACTAAAACACGGAATTAAGAGAAGAAAACCGTGTAAAAAACTGAAGAAAAATACCAGCCGGAACTTATACATTGGCGGAGTATAAAGAGCTAGTACCGCCAGTCCCATTAGAATCCTCTGCCGTACTGCCTCCCACTGTAGCTAACGTGTTCCCCATCCCTCCGGATTGATAACTGGATGAAAATGATCTCCGGCGAAGAGGGTATTGGGGCATGTACGATGATGAACCAGATACAGCACCACCTGTAGTTGTACCTATTGTACTTGAATCATACGTAGTACTGGATAGTCCACCGTTATTATTCAAAGGTAATGGAGTTCCGCTGGCAATATACCCATTGCCATTGTAGTTACCAAACGCAAAATTCTGAGACAAAGATGCTCTTGAATTTGTATTATTCCCTATGCTCGCTGTACTTGATGTGGAATTTCTGTTATTACTAGTGTTAGAGTTACCACTGTATTTTCTATTATTTCCGTTGTTAGATGATGTTGAAGGTCCATTTGTTTGAGCTCCCGAGTGAAATAAATTGGATGTGGCTGGATTCAGAGATGTCAGAAACTGATCGTAGTGATATTGGTGACCTGGGATCGCCTGAGGATAAGATTGAAGGAAAGGTTGGTAATGGAAATTGGAATATATATCATGGTTCTGTGTGCCAGCAGTACCACCAGATAAAGGTGGGGCCATGTTACTTGATGGTGGTTGAAATAACGGAGCATATTGCAGTTGATTCATCTGCTGACCACTTTGGTTGTAAGATATTGGTTGAGTTGGGGTAGCTGATTGTTGCAGGAGCATATAATTATTATACACAGGCACCACATTCCGGTTGGAACCACTAGACACTTGACCGCTGCTACTGTACGGCTGTTGTCCATTATAGCCAGTAAATGGATTACTAAATGTCATATCTGTTGCTCCTTGACTCCTCTCTCTTTTAACACCATCGGCAGGAACAGGTAGCATGTATTGTTGTTGAAACGATTTTGGTGCTTGTCCATTAACATATTTATCGATTTGTAATGAATTTGATTGTATTTTGGGGTAATTTTGGTTTGACTTTTGGAAAAGAGACATGTTTTGCAATTGATAATTATTGTCCAAAAAGTAATATGCTTCATCTTCAATAGGAATTTTACCTCCTAAAGAGCTATTCTTCACGGCATTCCATAAGTTTGGATTTATTACCGTGTTCTTTAAATCACCTTCAGAAGGGCGCTGTAGCTTTCCATTCATAACATCATCAGCACTGTAATAACTTATCAAATGGATTGTTTGTTTCTCATCTTGCTTGTCAATATGTAAATCTTTGGTGGTGGTAGTTAATGAGAGTGTCTTCTTTATCAAACCTTGGTCTTTGAATGCATATGAACTTACCAAGGGCCCTCCTAACAAGCTTCTCTTATATTCGGTATTGTACGAGATGGAATCAGGAATGGAATTGGTATTTGAACTAGTATTAGTGACTGTGTCCAGAGTTAAGGAACCCAAAGAAGACTTACTAGTTGTTTCATTAAGAAAATCCAGCAGTGACTGATCGGTACTAACCTTTCTCTTTTTCTTCTTCCTGTCGTCTTTCTCGTTCAATGTTTGTTTATCCAATTCACGGTAGACAAGGAACCTACCCAACAAACGTGAAGGAGACCAAGCTATCCCATCTGTCCATCTCTTAATACCAGACTGTTCCTCAATGAATACAAACACATTTCCTGATTTGATCAACTGAGAGCGTTCCCGCTCATGAGGACGCCTGGGAACCAAGTCCAATTCTTTATCTAAAACTTCTTGTATTATTAGCAAAGCATCTTTTGTAGAACCCACATGTCCGTAATAAGAAGGATACAATATTGCTGAGGACATTGTTAATATATATTCATTCAGTAGAATTTGTGGTAAACTATTAAAGTTTATAACTAAAGATTGCAACTAAAAGTTTCAATTAGCCAAAGGATGTCTTTTGAAGTGTTAATAAATATGTGTCTATTAAAATTTTGAATGACGGGTGTCTTATTCTGAGTGTCACACTTTTGAATTTGAAAGTCAATGTGGTTAATATGATCGAGATATTGAGAATTCTTCTTGGCTTTTTTCCTTACCTATTCGAAGAAATTTATATTTCTCAAGGGTGCAATCGAGGGTTTCGTGACGTGATGTATTAAATGAAGATTAAACCAAGCGTGATATACACTTTTGTATTTGTTCTCTTTTTGTACGCTTAATATTCAAAATTTTGCAATAATACGGGAAAGAAAGCAAATTAGGCTTCTGTCTGAAGTTATATACTTTTTTTTTGGGCAAAATTATTTTTTGGACTCATTTTTTTTAATAATAATTATTTTAAGGTTTTGGTTATGTAAGTTGTACAATAATAATGGTTTATTTATAAAAGCTTAATTATGTGTATATTATTTTTTTTTTCTTTTGGAATTCACCAATTTGTCATAACAAGGGGTCGGGGTGTTCGTATGAATTTAAAAAAACGTAATATTTTTATTTTTTGTGCATTGCACTTCTTAAAAAATAATCATGCATAAAATAACACCCTCTATCACAAAATCGAATAGTGAACCAATGGTTTGAAGCCTTGCCCACAAAATTTGGCCGTTAGAGGAGAAGAGTATTCACCACTTTAACACAGAACCAAGAGTCTAGCAAACGATTTTGCTGAACATTAGGAAGATTTTAGAACTCCCGCTCTAAGCCTTCAGAATTTGCTTGCAAATACGAAGCCCGAAAAATATTTGACAGATATAGTAAGCCGCCAACCAAAAATCGAAGAATAAATTTCTTGCACTGCTATAACAGGTCCCATTGAAATATCCGGTAATCATACGATCACAAATAGTGCTTAGAAGAAGTTTATATTGGGGTGATTTAAAAGATTACTTCTACGCAAAAGAAATTACCTGTGTATTTTTCTTTATTTCTTCTATTAACGAACCGAGCAAAATACCTAGAAAGGTAAAGAAGTATCAACCGAATGTCACCGACAAGCTTCTTGTAATTCTCCTCTTTTCGAGTTTGACAAATAATCGTTTTTTGTCTTTGACCTTCAAAGGTATAAAAAGATCAATCATATGGTTATAATATTTTCCTAGCAAAATAAGCTTTGATCAATCGAAAGCCTAAACACAAAATGAATGAATTCTTTGATCTTTTCTTGATTTAGACATTTTAAAGTTAAAGAATAATATCGAATTTGCTTATATCTATGTGGACCAAGTAATATTGGTGAATATTCTCATTTATGATGATGCTCTTTGCATATCAAGTGATGTGCGGAGAGAGCTTGGTAATTTTTTTTGTGTTTCAAGTTCTATTTTTTGCTGTTTGCTCGGAAGTAATTATGTTGTCAGGAAAACATAACTCAAGTTCCCGATTATAGAGGGGGGGAGGGGGGGTGCGATGTGATTACGGAAGACTGGAATTAATCAAAAGATAGTGATGGGTTTTTGCGTTTCTTGGTTTTTTTCTTTGTATAACCTTATAAAATTTAAGGTTTGTATCTGACTAACAATTAAAATAATTTAAACCGTGCCTCGTTCTGTGTTCGGCGTTTTGCGATAAGATTGGGATCGAAGTTTTATCATCTATAATTATTGACAATGTGAGCACTAATTACTACAGCGAAGGAATTTTAAGCGAGGTTCCGGGGATTGTTCAGTAAATTATTTTCTGCATGCATTGTTTATGTAATAGAAAATAATTTTTCAAGAAAAAATATTATCATACACAAAATTTAAATTAAAGTTTTTTTGGGACCAGAAATGTCAAGTGTTACTTTCTTGAATTATACTGTCAACATAAGATACACTTTAAACTATTTAGGAGAAGTATACGAACCTCCCGGTAATCTTGCGCTAATACAAAAACAAGCATTTTAAAGCGAATATTTTTGTCGATGACCATGTTTGTGTTATTTATTTGTTGTATGATCTTGAGCAGAATTGAACTATTGAATGCTTTGTGTAAAGAAAGATCCCCACTTTGTTAGTATATACTTTCCCCATGATTGAATAGTGGGGCATACAGTACATTCCGTTTGCAGTTGGAATCTGGTGTTGAATAGTTGTCGAATCTTAAATAAAGTTAAACTATAAAGGTTAGATCGTGAGGGGGAGGAAGATAAAAATCTTTGCGTAGTATGAGCCGATCCCATATTTAGTGTTTGGGTTTCTGTCGTCTAGATTTTAATGTTTGTTTGACAATGGTTTGCACATATTATCCTTTTAAAATTAATTAGGAACCAAAATTCATATTTCAAAATTGCAAATAATGGCACTGGCTTTGAACTTTTGAATATAAAGTTCAATTGTTCAATAATGAAAAATAAGATTGAAGACTTCTAGAAGGCGTAAGAACGTTTCTTTTCACGTTTATTCGAGGATGATGTATTTTTTTTTTGCAAAAGTAGTGCAACGCAAGGTAAAGCAACTTCTTCAATTGCTGGTTGATATTAATGAATTACTAATTATAAAAATATATGCTGGGAATTCCGACCAACATGTTTTTACATGGCACTACATGTAAACATTCCATGTCATTATTTCATTCTAACGACGTAAACTTTATTATCAGTCCAAGAGGTAAAACTACTAGCGGCTAGCCCTGATTTGATTTTAATTAGCGGTTACAACGGCTTGACCTTGGCAGTACTTGTCGGTAAAGTTTCCGAAATCAAAAGGTGACAGATCACAATAGTAAATTATGATCGGTATGCAACCAACGAAGTCTGCTTTTTTTATCTTCTACATATATGTGTACTTTTATACAAATTTTTGGAGGATTTCTTCAAATGATTGTAAAAATTCCACATATGACCCAAAACAGCTTTCTATGACTGTAATTGTTAGTGATCAGGACGTAACACTATACATGAAGGAAAATGTAAAACCCAACTTCGTTTTAGACATATGTAGTTGCTCTATACAATAGTTTAATATTTTAGATCTGCAAGGGACGATGCTTCAGAAATAATATCTCAGTTCCAAGGTTTACGACGCTCTCTCTAATAAAATCGGCTTAGGCATTAATGATAAACATTTTACGATTCTGAACAACTATTCAACACGAGGTTCGAATCACTTTAAATTAGATTAGTTTCATTTTAAACAAAGGATTGTGGTAATTCGTATTTCATTTATGTTTGTTTTGGTACGGCTCAAGAAGAAATTTTCCTGCGATTTTTCCGATAGTGTGGCTCCGGAATTAGCATCCGAACAGGAAAACAAAGGAAATTTTATACTGGGGAAAACAAAAACAAAAACATTAATATACAACGTTTCATTTAGTTTTGAACCACAGTCTACCATGGTCGCTCCCATAGGGAGTACATCACAGCAATCATATAACGGAGCTTCATGTTCTCAATCTGAAGGCTAAGCCCGTGGCTGTGAGGGTTTAAAAGATAGGGTAGAGTATCTTAAGGGTTACATTTTTTCCTTCCATTGTACCCCATTATGGTTACAAACAGATCTAGGAAGATAAGTGAGCAAGAAATAATATTAATAATTTTATTATTAATAGATAAATTAAACCCACAAAATTGGCTCAAACAAGGGAACGGAGTCGACCTATGGCTTGAGTTTCACACCGCCTTGCGATTGTTCTATTCAATCCTTGTAGTTTTTTCAATGCTGAGTAATAAACTTTTATCCTTGCATCAGTTTCACCTACATGGCTATGCAGGGCGCAGCATGAGGTCTAACACTAACTTTGTCAAATGAATTCAGATAACTAAATTTCAAATTAACTTTTGACACCCGAGTATGTATTGGTTCCTGAACCCGGGGGGTTATCTTCACAGGCGGAGTTTGTAATTTCGTAGGAAGGATAAATTGTGGTTTGTTACTTGACCTCGAGAACAATTCGTCCTTGTGACATTACCCCCTCATACCCCCTATTTGCATAATATTTTTTTTTGCTCTCTTTGTTTCCTAGCCTCCCCTATTTCCCACAATACAAGATTTATTTTCTTGACTTAATTTAATCGGGGCGTAAGTCAAAATAAAAACAGGGCTGTTTCTTCAGGTTTTAATTTACTCAGAAAGTCAAACCTCTTGGTACTTTATTTCATAGAGCTGTTGATTTATAATTCCGGCGAAATACCAATAGGAAACACAAAGGACACAACCCCCAAAAGCCTCCACAAAATCAAAAAAAGAGCTAAAGTATAAAAAGCAAACAAAAAGTTTAATTGATTTGGTTATAAGACAATTCCCGCAAAGCAATAAGTAAATGCTAAAAACAGAACCTATCGATTATCACAGCCATCTCCCTCCATATCGTTCCTTACTCAGTCCCAATGCCAGATATGATTATCAAACACATTCGTTAGTTCCATTAACCCAGAATGATTTGAATGTCTTGCGTATTAGTTTCCAGAAACCAAATAAGGACCCGGTGTCTACGACTAATGGAGGGGGATTCAAAATGAAATATAAGTCATTGCTAAGTGATGTTGGAAGGTCTATATCGTTGAAAATGAGCAATCCAAATTTGGTGTCTAGTGTTGCCTCGGTCTCCACATTTGCCAAAAAGGTTCAACAGCATGCCGCGGCAGCAGCATCATCAGCATCAGCATCGGCCTCAAATTCAATTGGCCGCCAACAACAACAACCACGTCAACCTTTACATTTAAAAGACTTGCCTGTTGAAGTTTTGGATTATATTTTCTACTTGGTTGACTCTAAATCAGATTATAAATCATGCATGTATACCAATAAAATGTTTTATCAGTTGGCTAAACCTTACTACTACCAAGATTTGAGTTTTGTTTCTACCTACAGATTTGCTCAATTTATTTCTTATTTGCGTTTGAATTCAAATGTTGGGATGTATGTTAAATCGGTGGATTTATCAGGTATTAAATCGGGGTATGAAGAAGATACACAAGAAGGAGAAGAAGAAGAACAAAACGCACATGATATTGCCCATAGGGAAGGAGATCAAGTTAGAGAACGAATACCTGAAGTACCAACTAGAGAAGTTAGCCCTGATCGAGCTGACTTGGAATATACTAAAGGTGAGTCTAATCCTAAAATCATGGCTGGATGGAGAGATTGGAAATTCAAGAGTAATCCTTTATATTCAGTTCACCCTTCTCCACCTAAATTGACGAAAATTTCTTCAAATGTGCTGATTGCTTCGGCAAAATCCACCAGATCTTCTTTGTCAGCCACAAGATTACTGAAACCATTCAAATATTTCAGATCTAAAAAGAGAAGAAGATCAGTATCTAATCCCAGAAAAAGTGTTACAACTCCCAGAAAAGTACCCAAACTAGAATTTCTTGACTTGCGGGCTCAAGATCAAGCAAATTCAAACACATTGGCAAGAAATGCCAGTCCTCATCCCTTGATAAATAAATTCTTGATGAATTATTCAACTTCTAAAGACATCCCTATTGGATATATCTTACATTTGATTAGATTATGTCCTAATGCCGAGAGAATTGATTTAGGTAATCTTTCACTTTCCATAGATTATGAAATTAGTAGATCTATGGTTTACAAGTATCAAACTTTTGATTTGATGAATAATTATCCCAAGGACTTGATTAAACAAATCGATGGAATAATGCAAGGAGAGGACAAACAAGAAGAAATACTTGATGATATTTTATCTATCGATAGGGAAAACTCTGATATTTATTCCCGATTCCCATCGATGTTTAAAAACAACCAAACAATTGCATCAGGAGCATCTTCTGTATATTCAATTACTACATTTTCAAAACCAATCTACAATACAAAGTTCAACAGTTTATTGCCTCCATTGCCTCCAACTGTTTCTGACATTTCTTATATCAATAAAGGAGATGGGAAAATTTATCTTTCCGATTTAAACTTGAAATCAATTAACAATATTTATTTGAAGAAAATTAAGGAGGAAGAACTTTTATCCGTGTTGATTGAAATGCATGGAAAGAGATCATTGTCAAGCAATCTATTTTATTCTTCTCCTCCTACCGATGTTGGAGGGAATTTAAAATACCTCAATTTATCGTCCATGATTTGGCTTAATCGATCTATGATTGAAACCTTCTTTGATAAGCTACTTGTAAAGAATCCAGAACCTGAGGATATGGATTATGATGAAGGTGATGAATATGATTCTGATATTGAAGACGAAATATGTCGCCATCAATATAAACAAGACCTTGTTGTTGACTTGTCTGATTCTGGAATGTATAAAAATCTTGAATGGGCCAAACGCATTGACTTGAATACACTTTATGGGTGCAGATTGGCAAATAAAATAATCCGTAATGAGTTGTTGAACCCATTTGATGAGTTTATGGCTAGAGAACGGAATAGACGAGGAAGAATCGGGGAAAATTACTTGGCTTAAACTTAGTAGTTATTGCTATATAGGCTAATATGATGTGATTGAAAGAGTAATTTGTAGGAAACATATATATATGTGTATATGTATATTTATTATATCAAGAAAATATGCTAATTTATGTGTAGTTGATTTCAGCAACCAAAGGGATATGATCAGATGGGAATTGTTTATTTGGGAATCCCTTTATGGTACAATTTGAACAATATTTTTCATCAACTTCACTTAAAACTTTAATTATGGAAAAATTATTCTTTGTTATAAACATATGATCCAAAACATCAGTTAAACTAGATGTATAACTTGTAAAATTCAATTTCTCAGTCTTTAATAAAGACTCGTAGATATTACTAAATTCAAACGGATTGTTAATCATTCCCAGGTGGTCTATTAAGGGGTTATCAAGTCCATAATCATGACATGCAAATTCGGGAGATTGTTTAATATCTATTCCAGTTGTACTCAATAATTTAAACACATCTGATTTCAAATTTGAATTGAAATCTCCCATGACAATTATATGCGCTTTTGACAAATCTTTGTTGTCAACATAGTCTCGTAATTCATTCAACAATAGTTTAGTTTGTAAGGCCTTTACATCGTTGTATTCCGGTGACCAATACAAGTGAGTATTGGCGACATAGACTGTTTTGTTGGCGATTTTGTCATATAATTTAAGGATCAATGCCACGGTATTTCTGGGAATTAATCGTGATATTAAATCTTCAGTCATCAGATATTGGGATTTGTTTTCCAAGATATGTTCACCAAAGTTTATTTCTTTGGTATCTATAACTTCAAATCGTTTGGTATTGACAAATACACCAACACCATCGATAAAATCAGTGGATTTACCTCCCCAATATCCAGGTAGTGATTTCTTAATAAAGAAACTCTTGTAATTATTATTGGGGAAATCTTTGGACCAATATTTATCGTAGATATAATATTCCATTTCTTGAAAACACATGATATCACACATAAACTGTGATATTGTCATATTTATAAGGGGGAATCTATAATTGGGCCAATCTAAATATTGTTGTTCTAAATATCCAAATATTTGATGCCAGGTATAATGTCTCGATAATAAATTATACGACATTATTGATATTTTATTCTTAGAGTCACTAGGACATGGATTTAATCGTACCCATTTACGATACTTTGTAGCATCGTAGTTCTCAGGTATTGAAGGTCTGTTGTTGAAATCAAGCTCTTTGTTGATAATTGTATATGGTCTTTGAGCACTGAGTGTGGAATTCATGGTTGATGTAGCTTTGGTATGGGTAAGTGGATTCTTGGTTATTATATGTTTCAATTTTAATGCCATTCACTTGAATAGTGTCTATATTGTAGCAGTAAATATATAGTAGTCAATGTCTAAAAATAGAACTTTATAGTCCAATGTCGATGCAAGTTGAAAGACTTTAATTGGGTTATTTATAGTTTTCTGGGAAGCAGACTGGGGGTGTATATTCCAAGTCGGTGTTTAGTGTCGGTTGGAAAGGGAAAATAATTTGAAAGCAACTAGTGGTAGAATCAATGAAATCGGTGACAAGAATGATGCAAATAATCAATGATGCTAAAAATTAAAAAACGTGTAGGTAGTTCCAAGCGTAGATTGTTACTAATGAGGAAGGGTATGTTTCTAGATTGAGATGTTTATTAATAATGCCAGGAAAAAGTAGAAGATACGAATAGGAAAATCTCCAGATGTTTAAATGTCTTATTGTTTATTTATCTAATATTTTCTTCTCTCCAAGTAAGGCGTAGTTGTTCAATCAAACATAATCAAATTTTAACTAGGTCATGCTACTGCATATAGGCCAAAATACCATTTCATAATTTTCTTTTTGCTTGCGGGACTAATTTATTTTTCTCATTCATTATTTTTTGTCTCAGTGTCAACATTGGCGCATTAAAGGATGATTTACGGCGACTCCGGAATGTTCTAACCTTCTAACGATCAACAGTGAGTATCAAAAAGAAAGCTTGGAATATGGGGATGAATCTGGAACTGTAGACACATGCAATGTGGTGTGGGAGGATATGTGTCAAATTTTCTGCCAAATGTTCCGCCTGAAGTTATTATTATTATTTTTGCTGCAAAACTACCGCAAGCCCTAAAAAGAAATAAAATAAAAATAAAAAGAAATCATGCGATTCGATTGTCTGTCTCCTACTTGGCAGTGTGACCCAGCCAACGCTTTCACGTTATTTTCATTCTGTGTCACCAGTTTATACTGACACGGTTTCTTTCTTTGATAAATTGAGGGAATAAGCATCTTATATTTACGAAAATCTAAACCTTTGATGGAAATTGCTGACACCTAATACGGAGAATCATCCCCGCGATATTGTCATTTCAATCTTTTTTTAAATTTTCTTTTATGGATGCGGCCCTTACTCATTTTGGGTCAATCTGAGGGGTATTTTTTGTTTGGTGTGGTTATGAACCTTCAATGTTCGGATTAAATAAGTTACGTAATTTCTCCATCAATCTCATTATAATAGACTGTCCAAAGCCTCTTTGACATGTCCGTAAATTCCTACAATTCACCCCCTATTCAGTTTGTTTTGTGGGGAATTGCGGCAAACAATTCCTCCTTAGGACTTCTAGAAGTGGCTAACAATTTCTAATCAAATTTAGCAGTTGGTTGCTGCTGATATAATGCATGTCAATTACGTCATTAGTGATATAGCCGCGAGATGAAATTTGCAGCATATCACAAATGTGGTTGATGTGACATTCGGAAGCAATGGGAAGATGAAATCATGGCCACATTTTGCATACCGTTAGAATTAGAGTTTTGAAATTGATCTTGCCCAGAATTTGTTGCAAAATATGGGGTCAATTAGGTTTTCAACGAATTCGTTTCAACTCTTAACATAAGTCATGTATAACTTGGGCCCATAGCACAAAACATAGATCAAAAGACAAGATTCTTACCATTAGCATTATGAGCCGTATATGGAAATAATAAGAGATAGGGTCAACATCAAATTCAATAAACAGAAGGTTAGTTTATGATCTATTTCAGTTTCATATGTGTTACTTGATGGCGTAATTGTTATTTTTATAAAAAGTATAATGAAAAAGAAGACGAATGTACTTGATATTTGCAAAATTTAAACATAGATTTTTGCAGCTATACTACAAAGTTAAAAGATTAACCACAAAACAAAAACCCAAAAACAATTACAACTTTCCTGATCGGATTAGCAACTAGCCTTACGTACTTAACTGTCCTAAAGATCCATACTAGAAATAAAGATAAATATTTCTGTGTTCTTATTTTGTCTTATCCTTTCAGCAAACCAGAACCAGACAGACTTAACTCTGATCGTAGTTTGTTACACCTTAGGTAATGTGTGTTCTTTTTAAAGTGCTCGTTGTTTGGTAGGAAGGTGCTGAAAGAAGAGATCCTATATTAAGTTTTCGATATACACTTCTTCTTAATAGTGTTAATGAAATTTAGACATACAAAAAATTTCTTTAACAAGAGCTTATTATTATTAACTAAGAATTTAATACGTTTGCAATCTTTACGATCTCACCAGCTCCAACAATGGTAGCCTTTCCTGTCAATTTGCCATTGACCCCCTCTTCGGCGAAATGCACAGCAACTTTTGCAACATCTGTAGCTTCGACTGGATGTAAAATAGGTGCAAGGAATGTACCTTTTGTAGCCCGACCAAAACCCATTATAATACCATTGGCCCATCCATGTGCCTCTGTTCTTTCACCAAGTAATGCACCAGGACGGAGAATCACAGTATGTTCAAATCCGAGGGCAATGACATCGTCCTCCAATTCTCCCTTAGTCTTTGGGTAAAGAAACCAAGATTTAGCATTAGCACCAATAGAACTAACGAGTACAGCAACCTTCACTCCATTTTCCTTTGCTGCTTTGGCATTTTCATAATTAATTCCATAATCAATCTTTTTGAAATTTTCAGCTGAACCAGCTTTGGCACGAGTAGTCCCCAATGCTGAAATATAGGCATCAATTGGTTTGGATTTGGATTCATTTGCAATGACTTCTGGCCATTTTGATGTATCTGGTTCTTCAATGGCAGTTACTTTGGTGCTTTCAAAATTGGTGTGGCGTCTGATAACTGGAATAATCTTTTGGAAAACCGATGATTGTTCTCCAACTTTTACAATTTCGCCACCAACCAATCCTGTAGCTCCTAATACAAATAAACTCATAATCAATTGACTTTTAACAAAGTTCTGAAAGAAAGAAATACAGAAAGTTTAAACAAGAATTGGAATTCAAGGAGGTGGCGATTGATAACAATCATGAAATCAATATAAAAACGGAGTTAAATGCGGGCAGAAGAAAAATGCAAAAATCCCTATAAAATAACCTACTTCATTAGTTCTACAGAGTAAATTTCCTTCAGCAAGCAGAAAGCTGTCGGAAGATGCGAGTCAATATAGATCGTTCTAACTAACACGTAACGCCAGTTTCATTGAGGTTATAGATTTTGCATAATAAATTGTAGCCTTGTTTATCACGGCAAGTAAAAATCATGTTCATATAGAGTACCTCATTCTACATTCGCTTTAAGCAAATATGATTGTTTATAAATGTACCAGACATTAGGTCATCACCATTTCATGGATCTGCCTGACCTAGTAGAACTAGCGGCGACCTCCAACGGCGATGGTTTTAAAGCTGGAAGTATTTCATGACACATTAATGCCTGAAAATACTTGGGTTAATCTGGAAAGTTTAACCCGATACCTCATATCTGATTAGCTCCTAGATGTTAACGCTAACGGCTTATTGATACAAGAATCAGTTAATAAATCCCGTGAAGAAGAAAGAAACTTGAAAGATTTTTCACAGTATTTGGGAAAATTTTTTTTATTAGATGTAGGCTGGTATTTCCGGGTAACCACTTTGCACAAAAAAAATTGGGGGCAGGAACGAGGAATATGGATCATTTTTCTCGTGTTAGAGTGAAATTGAAACACAATAGTTCTGTTCTTTCTCTGTGTTCTTCATTAATATACACCAAGGGCCAAACGCGACATATTGTAAATCAAACATCGAATATGTCAGACTTATCGGCACAACTATCTGCATTTAAGAATAAGATTAAAAGTGGACCTTCTGTAACGGCAGCACGTAAGCCAGTTCTTAATGTGGCACCTTCACCCATATCAAGTCCAGTTAAGAAGAATGGTGATACCACAAATGGTGTTGTGAAACGAAGTACCAACTCATCTGATTCTATGACAGAGGTTTTAAAGCGACAAAAGTTGTCTTCTAATGCCATGAGTGAAATGTCTGGATCACATTTATCTACTCAGTTACATTTGGCGGTGGAATTTATCAAGGAACATGATGCTCCTTTGCCTGTATCTAAGTTACAAAACTATTTGTCGTTTGATATAACCCATACATTATTGCCATTACTTCGGGAGATTGATCGAATAAAATATGATGCTAATAATGGCACTCTAGAGTACGTATCGTTACATAATATTAGAAACGCTGATGACTTATTGGAATTCCTAAGACGACAGACTACGTTTAAAGGAACCTCAGTTAAAGATTTGAGGGATGGTTGGGCTGGATGCTTAACTGCCATCAATGAATTAGAGGCTGAAAATAAGATTTTAGTATTGAGAAATAAAAAGGAAAATGCTCCTCGTTTGGTATGGGCTAATGCCGGCGGGGAATTAGGTACTATAAGTGACGAGTTTAAGGATATGTGGATTAAAGTTAAACTCCCAGAACCTGATGCATTATATCAATCTTTGTTAGATCAAGGATTGAAACCAACGGGTGCTGATCCTAGCTTGATCAAGAAGAAACCTCAACAACAAGAAAAGAAACAAAAGAAGGCAAGAAGAGGAAGAATTACTAATGTTCATATGAAGGGAATCTTGAAAGATTACACTCAGTTAGTCTAACTTGTTTTAAGTCTGATAGCATTTCAAAAACCAAAAAAAAATAGAAATCTTCATATAGTTTTTCATTCAAAAATGGAAGGAACTTCTTAGTTGAAGTATACATTCATTTCATGAAGTTTTAATCTATTTATATATAAAAATTTACAGGTATATATACAAACGTAGGAAAGTAATGGAATAGATATTACTGTTAGACTGAGATGTACGTAGAATTCAGTTAATTTGAGCATTATAATTTTTTTTTTCCTTCAGCCAAACAAGTGTGTATAAACGAGATCCGATTTGATGTTTAAGTGATACTCATCAATAAAGTCAATACAACTTACATAATGTCTGGTACGTAACAGGAACATACGATAGATGAAGCAATTAGTTAGTACGATTGGAAGGACCTGTATATTTTTGGGTCGATTCGAGGAACTAATTGCAAGCACATTGATAAAAGCAGCAACCAAAATATACTAACCATCCCCATTTTTCTAGTCGATTTCAACACTGTTGCAACTGAATTCTGTAACTTTTACTACCAACAATTCGATTCTGATAGAACTCAATTAGGTAACTTGTACAGAAATGAATCAATGTTAACCTTTGAAACTTCTCAATTACAAGGTGCTAAGGATATTGTTGAAAAATTAGCTTCATTACCTTTCCAAAAAGTTAGTCATAGAATTTCTACTTTAGATGCTCAACCAGCTTCTGCAAATGGTGATATTTTAGTTATGGTTACTGGTGAACTTTTGATTGATGAAGAACAAAATGCTCAACGTTATTCCCAAGTTTTCCATTTAATTCCAGAAGGTAATTCCTACTATGTGTTTAATGATATTTTTAGATTAAACTACTCTTAGGTCTAAACAAGATCTGAATAAATTAATATACATAGTAAATCTGTTTTATATAAACATCTATAAAGTATAAACAAAAAAAAATCATATGCCCTACATGATAGAGCGTTTGTCTCTCCCTTCCCCCCTTTAGCCGAACAAAAAATAGACGTGGACTGAGACTATCAACACATTCTGTTTTAAAATTTGAAACAAATCATTACACGTTCCAACACAAACAGATATATTAGAAATGCTGGAGTTTGAAACAGAATCACCAATTGAGAAAGATTCAATTGAAAATGAGTTAGTAAGTAAAACCGATTCGAATGAACCGGTTATACCACCAAGACCCCCTAAAACCAGACCTCCCAAGAAGGATTCTTCCACAACTGATAGTACATCATCAATTGAGTCTCCTGATTGCGCTAAACCCATGAAGCCTGTTATTCCCGAAAGACCAAATTCTTCAAGTAGTGTCAGGGCCACTCCTGAACTTTTGTCCACCCCTGTTATTCCTAAGCGCCCAGAAAGTAAGACAACTTTAGGTTCTGGTTCTCCCGTACCAGTAATTCCCACCCGCCCAGAAGGCAGAGCCAATGTATCTTCTCCTGTTCCAACTATCCCCGTTCGTCCAGTCAAACAATCTAAAGAGGAACTGGAAAATAAGGAGATCGAAGCAGTTGACACTGAAGGTATTGAAGCTCCTACTACCCCAGAAGTTGATACCTTACCTCAACATAATCTGGGAGATCAATTACATTCGACATTGGATGACACGGTTGATTTTGATGGGGATAAAACTCCAGGCAACACTAATACAAAGATTACCTTTAAGGATGAGATAGATGACGAAAGTCAATTAAGATCAGATGGTTCCAGTTTTGATGATGATGTGGAGACTGTTAAGGAGAAGGACGCGGATACTTCTACTACCGAGGAAATTAATGAAACTGCACAAGAAGAAAAGAAGGAAGAGGAAGAAAGTAAGGAACATAACGAATCAGAGGTTGTAGGATCTCAAGAGAATGTTGAAGAACCAGAAATCGAGGAAGAGAAAGCAGAAGAAGAAAAACCGATTGAAGAACCCAAGGATAAAGCTTCTGACGTAAAGGAAGAAGTTAACGACGTTCCAAATGAAGAAATCGTGGAAGAAGAATCACAAGAAGATAAAGATGAAACTAAGAATGAGGACGAGACTCTGAAAGAAACAAAACCAGAAGCGGAACCAGAACCGGAAGTAGCAAAACCATTAGTTGAAGAACCCGAAGTGAAAAAGTCTGAACCAGAAGAAAAACCTTCGAGTCCAATAGTACCTAGTCGTCCTGCCAAAAAATCACTCTCACCGGAATTAGCCAAAGTTTCTTCGAATGAAACAACCAAATCGAATCCATCGGTTCCTCCACGTCCATCTAAACAAAATATAGAAAGTCCCAAGCCACAAAAGGCTGCTCCTCCACCTAAGCCAAAGAAACTCTCGTCAAGAATTGCTGCTTTTCAACAACAATTATTTGAACAATCTTCAACCACAGAATCCAGCAATGCGCCAATTGCTCCAATTACTAGAAAACTTACTTCTGAAAAGACAGGTTTCATGTCTGGCATGGGTATTCCCTTGCCTGGAATGTATAATCCTATGTTATTGAAGAAGCAAGCCCAAGCAAAACACGAGGATGAGGACGAGGAAGAACAGGGAGAAAAGGAAGAAGAGGTGGTTAAAGATACTCAAGAACGACCAGTTGCTTCTCTGGCAAGAAGAGCAAAGGGTCCTCGAGGCAAAAGATTACCTAAAGCATTACTGGAGTCTGTAAATATTGAATCTGAAAGTAGATTCAAGTTAGAAACTGGTGAAATCTTTTCGCTTTCGTTTAAGAAGAAGGAAGAGGTAAAGGATGAAGTTAAGGAGGAAAATGAAGAAAAGAAAGAGGAGGAGGATGAAGTGAACGAGAAGGAAGAGAAGCAGGACGAGGCAGTGAAGGAAGATTTGGATGAGAGCCACGTTGTCGAGGAATCAATTAACGAGGCTCAGTCATCTTTGGACAATAGTGGCGACAAAATAATTGAGCTGGTTGAGAAAGAAGTTGTTGACAATGAGGATATTGGCCCTTCCAGTGGAATTGATTCCGAAACCAAACCTCAAGAACAGGAAGTAAACGAGGAGGAAAAGAATGACCAATCAGAAAGTCAAGAAATAGGTGAAGAGCAAGAAGAAGCTGGCTCACCTGAAAAGGAAAAGAAATCATCTGCGAAAGAAGAAGTAAATGCAGACAGCACAAAGCTCGATGAAAAGATTCCGGAAAGTGATTCTAAGTCGGACCACAAAGAGTTTGATCAAGAGATTGATGATTTGAAAATGGCCTAGATTTTAAAAGTGTTTCTATTCTATTAAATTCGCTTTTTCTAGAAGAACTAGAAGGATAGCTATAATCTATTATTTATATTACAATTACACATTGTAGGATTAACTTATTTTTCTCCGATTGTTTCTCTTGCAGTTCGCCTTTCTTTTGGATATCGCGGTATATATTCTTTAGTTGCTGTTGTGGCATCCTTGTCTTTGTTATCCTTATCTATACTTTTTTTCCCTTGGTGGATAGCTTTGACCTTCTCCGTTCCTACTTCATCAGTAGTAGAAGATTCGCTTGACAACTTTTCGCGCAACTCATCGATTCTCTTTATAATTTCCTCTTCTTCCATATCCACATCTTCTAATTTATCCCTTAACTCACTACATTTTACTTCAATTGTACGTAAATTATCATGTCTAACAATTTCCAATCTTGCTTGTTTTTTATTAATTTGTTCAATAATCAATTTCCCCTTTGATGTTGATTCAGATTTATTTAATTGATTTCGTCGAGATTCATAATATCCCAGTTTCTTCTTATTACTTCCAGCTAAATTCTTTTGTACGTATCCTGAAGTACCTGAGCCTCTTGCCGTAGGTAATCCTATACCATTGTATGACATGGCTCCAAGAGGTTATTGTTTTTTTTTGCCTGTTGACAAATATTTATTTTCTTGAAATAATATGTCACACAGAAAGGGCCAAAAAAAGGGGGGAGGTGGTTTGAACCCTGAGATGTGGTTGGTGATGGCTTGTTTCTTTTGTAGATAGTAAATTTGATTTCTATTCTTTGATTTCAGATTAGAATTCATACACAAAAAACAATATGAACAAGAAAATTTTTTCTAGAACAATGACGTTTCAGAACACAATGAGATTGTGATGATGCTTCAAATTATCCAATACGGGTTTAAACCACGCGTCCAGAAGGATATAACTGGTTAATTAATTAATAACTATCGTAAAAATATTTCAATTTCCACTTATATTGTGTACCTTTAAAACAAAGGATCCTGTATACTGAAATTTAATCAAACTTGTATAAGAGTGTTGAGCTAACAGTTTCCTTTTTAAAAAATTGGCGCTTTAGTAATTTCATATAATTCAACAACCTACATTTCTCTTTTTGTCCTTGAGAAGAACATGACCAAACTGCCCATGCAGAGACTACCTAGAAATTCACGACTTGTGATTGTATTAATCTTTATTGCATTTTTTATATTTTATCCTTCATATAATGTAACCACCAGAAGTTTTATCAATGATGCTAATTTACCAATCACGGTAGATCTGGAACAATTACAACAAGAATTACAACTACTGAAGTTAATGCAGGATGAAGTTGATGTTGAAATAGAACAAATCTCCACCAATATAGACGAAGAAGTTAAAGAATTAGAAGAAGAAGTTAGTTCTTCTTCTCATGCATTTTGGAAAAGAATATTTACAATTTTTGATCATAATAAGATTGTTATACCAGGGGACATAACCCAAGCTATTGTGTATACCGATAAGGATCAACATAAACCAGGGTCTACACGAGAAGCCATACTTTCACGCGCCACTATATCCGATGAAGTATTGGAAGAACTTCTTGAAAAACATAGTAGTATAGCCAAACAACTTCCTTCGAAAATAGCTCAATCTACATATAATAAAAACTCGAAAGGGGTGGTGCTTATTGGTGGTACGAAATTCCTGTGGCTTTCTTATTTGGCCATTGTTGCTCTTCGAGAAACTGGGTCAAAATTACCTGTGGAATTAATTATGCCCACCAATGACGATTTTAAACGTGAATATGAACTATGTACCAAGTTGTTGCCTCCTTTACAAGCTAAATGTGTTGTTGTTCCTCAAGTGTTGGGTAAAGCTGTAATGAAGGATCATTCGTTTTCCAAGTATCAATTTAAATCACTTGCATTGATGGTTTCTTCATTTGAACATATTCTTATGTTGGATTCCGATAATATAATTGTATCTAACCCAGATTCAATTTTCGATAGTAAATTATATCAATATTATGGTATGATTACCTGGCCAGATTATTGGAAACGAACAATTTCTCCTAAATTTTATGATATTGGAGAAATTGAAATAAACCACCAGAAAAGAATTAGACATGGAAGATTCCCATTATATATTCCTCCCAATGTGAAATCAAATATAATTGATGCGGAACAAGAACAAGTTCCATTTCATGATTTAGAAGGTACTATTGCTGATTTATCTACTGAATCCGGTCAATTGATTATAAATAAAAGAAACCATGGGAAAACATTGCTTATTGCCCTTTTCTATAATATTTATGGTCCTGATTTGTTTTATAAATTATTTGCCATGGGTGAACAAGGTGAAGGTGATAAAGACACTTTTGTTGCTGCAGCTTTAGTCTCGGGACAACCATATTATCAATTAAAATCATTTATAAAGACATTTGGATATCTAGATGCAAATGGCGATTTCCAAGGAGTAGCAATGGGACAGAAGAATCCAATTGTAGATTATCAACTTTTCCAAGATTTAATAATCAAGCCAATTTCCGAAGATTCAATTCGAGATTTATCAATTCCTGATCAAATCACCCGACTTGAAAAACTTGATCAGGAAAAGTTTCATAATCATAATGATAACCCTTTGTTTACTATTCATTGTAATTATCCGAAATTGGATCCGTTACAGTATATGGAACGTGAAGATCTTTATGATGAAGAAAATGTTCAACTTAAACATAGATTATACGGTGGGTTAACATATCAGAAATATATGAAGAATAAAGACGGGAATAGAGTGTTGACGACGGTTGATTTTGAACATGAACAATGGACTCATATGCAGGATATATTATGTATTCAAAAGATTGAATTTGTACATTTTAAAGATGCAAATATGGAGAAATTATGTCAATTGATTAAGAATCAAGTTAAGTTGTTACTGGAGTAAGCATTATATAGATTTTGGGGCAATTTATATTAGGGAATATAAATACTATAGAGCTAACTAAATATCTCTATCTATTCAGTGTCTAAAACTTGTTGGACAGAAGCAACAACTGAATCTTCAAGAGAAATAAAATCAAATCCAAGAATCTTTCTCGTCTTCGAATTATCATACTTGTGAGATCCCTTTAATTGTTCTAAACCCTTGGTTAAATCACCTCGAGGAATATTAATCTCGGGGAAATGTCTATTGATATAATATGCAATCTCTTCATTACTAGCAAGACTTTCAATCATCAATAATCTCTGATTAATCGTGTCTTGTGAAGTGAATGCAACAATATGAGCTCGTGCTACATCTCTAACATCAACAAACCTTCCTGCAAAAACAGGTATCTCGTCCGTAGATTTCAATTTCAAGACTTTATTAACTACTTCAGCAGATAAATTCAATTGTGACTTATCTTTAACTTCATAAGCCTGGGGACCAAACACAAACAGAGGATTGACGAATGAAATGTCAAATTTTGGTTTAACCAGTTTGACAAATTCAACAGCTGCCAATTCGGCGAATTTCTTGGATCCATAATATCCATTCCTGGGGTTAAGTAAACTTGTTTGATAATCAATTGGGTTCCAACTATCTTCATCATATACTTTTTCCGGCTCGAAATATTTTTCAAATCCAAACACGGCACCTAATGAAGATGTAATCACGACTCTGGTGATTTGAGGTGCATATTTATGTATAGCTTCAAGAGCGTTCTTGGTTCCTGCTATTGCCGGTTGTATAATGTCACGTTCAACATCATCAGCTACAAAAGTCACTGGTGAAGCAGTATGAATGAAAACTGTAACTTCAGGGTGTTTCTTGAGTGGCTCATCAAAAGCACCAATACCACCAATGTCTTTAACTATTTCATATGAGAATTTAGTGGAGTTGGTTAATTGTTTAAGATATTCTCCCTTGTCTGCAGATCGAACTGATCCAACTACAGAATATCCTTGTTGGAGTAATTGTTTGACTATATGTTGGGCAATGAATCCATTTGCACCCGAAACAAAAACAGTAGTAGAAGTAGTAGAAGTCATAGTAATATATCTATAGTTAGAGAGAAAGAGAAAATGAGAAGTACAGAACTTCTCCTGTCCTTTTATATGATTTTGATATCCCGGACTTAACTTGGTATCAAGAATCTGACAAATATCTAATTTGTAAGCTATGTATCGGACTTACTTAGTTTGATCAAAGTTGTTAACTCCGGTGTATGCGCTAATTGGTAGCGCCAGTAAAATCTGTATTGAAAAAGATTACAAATTATATATGGCTGCGAGGCTTATTGGGAAATGATTTGTAAACTCTGTGGTGCCTCATATATGTGGCAAAATCAATTGACAGCAAACAGAGATGTATGTTTACACGAATGACGTCATTTGTCTTGGTAATTGAAGCATTTTCAGTGTTAACTAATTAGTTGGTTATATGGTGTATTGTATGGTGTGTGGTTTGGGGGGTATGTTTGGTTGTCTAGACAAATCAAGTTGATGCTGCTGGAATGATGGTTTCCCCAAACAATACATCGAAAGAAATATGCTTGACATTGAGAATAAAAGGTTAAATCTAAAATTGGAGTTTATTAATTTGTGATGCCAAGATGTTTTAGGTGATGTCTGGTTTGAATGCAGAATTCAGTTAGAGTTTGCTTCTTTTTGCATTGTTAAGTTTCACAATTCTTACCATCAATAAATTCGAATATAGTTATAACGGATCAACTGAAATTGATGACCTAACATCATCCCCACGTCTTAGTATAGCCAAGAAAAAATCGTTTGTTATCTTCCCCACGGTTAACTTACCCCAGTGTTTTAAACAAAAACACTAAAAAAAAAGGTTTTAGCCTACCTTGCATATCGTAATCGGGGTCATCAATCAGGAACCATTTGGTCATTCAGTATGCGAATAGTTCTTACAAGTTAAGAAACTAACTGATTATTTTAACTTTCGTAGATTGGCTCCATTTTGTAAGATATGTTGGAATTGTAATTGATATGGAAGACGTACATTTGGAAAATACCGCAATAATTTTTTTTTACTATGAGTGTTCTAAAAAACAATTCCCTCAACCACCAGTTGCAAAAAAAAAAAGAAAAAATAAAGTCTGATGATTTCATAAATTTAGACAGGTTTTCCAAATAACCGTGTTGGTCCGGTTGGCTCTAAATGATTGAGGCTATGGGGGACTAAAAATTGAACTAGATATTTTCTAAAAAATGTGATCTAAATTATTCAGGGTAGTTAAGAGAAAAAGAAAAGGTCAAGAAAAAAAATTAAATAACATGACTAGGTTTATGCGATAAAGGTGCAAGCTAAAAGATTAGCTAGAAAAAAAGAAACCAAAATTTAAAGGGTATGTCTAAGGGTAATAATTTATCCCTTCTTGCATTATTAGTAGGATTAGCTAACCTTGAGCCAGCTTTACAAGAAGGTGTCTAAAATTGAAATTCATGGAATATTTTCTGAATACATGGAAGTACCATGCATGATATCATTAGATTACAAAACAAAAGCACGTAAAAAATAAATATTACCATAGTAACGGGTTAATTTTTAAAATTAATTTCGACAATTTTTTTTTTATTACTTATTAAATTAGCTTAACACACGTAGATAAATTATTACCCACATTAAATTTTTTTTTTACAATCCCCACTCCCCACATTTACAAGCCTTGACAACCTCTAATATACACACAACATATCTGGTTTAAACACTAGGTAGATACACAACACACAACCATGTTGCATCCTAGAAGTTTTAGTTTTGATAGAATAAAAAGTAAAGTCACAGGAAGGCAGCAACAACAACCGTCACTGCCGTCGGAGACCCCGAGGGAAACACACAGGAGAAATAGTATGGCAGTTGTGCCACCGCAGAACGCATCTTCAAGTCCTACAAGACGATCGCAATCAATATCATTCATGCCTGCTCCAAGCAGGACTCGATCGCGATCGAGATCATTTTCAAATAATCCAGCTAGTGCTACACATCATTTAAATCCATTTAAATCGACGACAAAAGAGTTGGTTAAACAAGAGACAGCACAGATTATCCTGAAGAAACTCGTGGGGATGTTGCAGGATTTAGGATTACAGTATCCTATCCCGTTGAGAACTACGAGTCTGGGATCTCCGTCTAAATCAATCAAGATTTATGTTGCCAATACTAATGATTGTTTGTATTTACCTCCAGCTACTTCAACTAGTTTCACATATGAAGATGTTGAAAACGGTGGTGTGGTGCCAATATTACAGGACGACGATGAGGAACTGTTTCACAGAACTTCATCAGATACGTTTTCTCTGGATGAAATTTTCCTGCTGGCTCTGCTGCCTGCTTTACATGCCAAAATGAAATCATTCAAACTGCCCAATTATTTAAATTCTAAAATTGATTCCGAAAACCCGTTGCCTCATACATTTGCCGTTATTATTGAACTAACCAAGGAGACAACTACGATAAAGGATGTTAATTTTGAATTTCAATCGTTGACGCAAATACTTTGGCCGAATGGAGATACATATACCAAGGCATTTGCTAAGGAGAGTTTTAAAATTGGTTATATGCAATGGAAGACATCGTTAGCACAAGCAGATTATTATATCAACAATTCAAATTCAACTGATGTGAAACTGAAACATATCTCGCCTCAAGATTTAGCTAATCGGACACGAGAGTATCAATTGATTGATATTCGAGATTTAAAACAGTATGATCAGAGAGCGTCGTCTACTACGTCATTCTTGGACTTGCAATCAACTACTACAAATACAAGTGCAGGTGCAACTACAACTGACTCATATAAAGCTGGTCTTTATGTGTTTCTTTTACCGATACTCCTACCTGAACATATCCCCGCTTCAATCATATCCATAAATGGTACACTTACCCATAACCTAAGTGTGAATTTTAATAAGATTAGTGAACGACTTAATAGGAAAATTAAAGTAAATGCAAGTTATAATTTACCCATGGTTCGAACCCCACCTAATTTCGCCAATTCAATTGCCGACAAGCCAATTTATGTTAATCGAGTTTGGAATGATGCCATACATTATATAATCACATTTCCCAAGAAATATGTTTCCCTAGGTAATGAACATGTTATAAATGTTAAATTGGTTCCACTTGTCAAGGATGTTATTATAAAACGGATAAAGTTTAATGTCTTGGAAAGAATCACATATGTTTCTCAGGATTTACGCAGGGAGTATGATTATGATTCTGAGAATCCGTTCTTGACTCATTCAATAGGGGATAAAGTTCATGAACGATTGGTTTCATTATGTGAATTACGTACCAAGAATAAGAGTTCCAATAATGGATTTAATGAACCTTTCAAGGAGGAAGTTATAAAGTGTGCTGATAATAATTTATTATTTACTTGTTATGAACCGGAAGATGAGATTGGAAATGCGAAGAGCAGTAAGAAGAAGGGACATCATGTAGGGAATATGATTGCATCTCCATTAGATATTAACATTGCCTTGCCGTTTTTAACTTCAAGAACAGATAAACAAATGTTGACTGCTTCTTCATGGGAGGAAGAGCCGGTGGAAGCTGGTGATAAATCAAGACGGGCTTCATTAATTATGGATCATTTAGATTTATCATCCAAGGAGTCGTCAATTATTGGGACATTGGAAACTAATTTAATCAATCATGATGAAATTGGACCACATGAAGTTGTGAAACCAAGTAGTTCAACGTATATATCCGATGATTTATCAGTGAAGCATAAACCACCAGAGAATATCCAACGTGGGTTTACGATTCTTGCAAGGGCACTTTATCCCGATTCAAATTATCGTCATATTCAAATAAATCATCGATTACAAGTTTGTTTTAGGATTTCGAAACCTGACCCTAAGGATAATTATAAAATGCATCATTATGAAGTTGTTGTTGACACGCCATTGATTTTATTAAGTTCGAAATGTAATGATGGATCAATTCAATTGCCTAAATATGATGAAATTGATATAAATGATATAAGTCCAGAACCTAAGATTTCCTTTAGGACACCAAATTATCAACATAATGGAGTGAGTATTAAACAATGGGATCAGGAAGTAACGGATGACCTACCTACTTTTGAAGAAGCAGTTAAACAACCTACCGGATCAAGTCCAAATGCCATTGTAAGATCAGTTTCAATTGAAGAAGATCCATTAAGTAGAATCCCATCAATTAATATTCATGATCCACCAGCTTATGAACCAAGTGAACATATAGATGAAGTGGTAAGTTCGATAGAAGAAGATGAAGACGCTACCGCTGTGGTAACTCCCGGTCCTTCAATCATGAAATCCATAATTACAAATTCAATAACCAAAGATGAAGAAGAAAGCATAGATTCAAGTGATTCAGGATATGTTCCCACAAGTATTGGACAATCTTTATCAACTAGTTTATCAGCCCCACCGGAAATTAATATAAGTCCTCCTAGTACAGATCCAGTATTGGTGTATTTAGATAAGAGTAAGAATGAATTTGCTATTGATGATGATGAAAAGAGTGTAAATGTATAGTTAATTAGAATGTACATATATCGACACATTTTACTCTATGTACTTTGTACATCTTACTTTGTGCTGATTACTTTGTGCATACTTGTTATGTGCTAATTTGTATGCACATTGTATATAAATTGCATGTATATCTTACATAATTTGCATGCACATTTTACATTATATGTATTGCTTATATATCTACACATTTCTTATTTTTGTAGATCTTATTATGTAGTTTTTGTGTGATACATACTTTGCATGCACATTGTATGCACTTTGCATGTACAATTTACGTTATATGTGCAGTTTACTGTTTATATACATATTGCTACATATACATCTTGCTTTGTATAATTTAAAAAATATTCTTACCGTAGGGATAAACGAACCATATAATTTCCTCGTATACTACTAATTTTTCAGTCCTTATTTTTCACTCTCGGAGTTTATCGAATCATAACTCATTTATTAACAATATGTCATTACTACCACATAATTCCAAAGTAGCTGTTCTTGGAGCAGGTATACTGGGATTAACATATAGTTATTTCCTTCATAAACTTCGACCAGACCTACGAGTACACATATATGAGAAATCCGCACAAAGTTCCGGATGGATCAATTCTAGTAAATTACATGTTGACTCAACAAATCAAGACATAATTCTCGAAAAGGGACCACGCACATTACGAGGAGTCAAGGATGGGACTTTGTTAATGGTTGATATATTACGTGATTTACAATTACAACTGGAGATTTGTTTTGTGGATAAGAAATCGGCAGCTAATCGAAAGTATATCATTAGTGAGTCTGGTGACATTGTGGAGATTCCTAATTCGATAAGTACATTGTTTAAGTTTTTAAGTAAAGTGAGTGTGGTTGATCCGAAGTTGGTGTGGGGTGTGTTGAAGGAGCCGTTTGTTAAGCCAAAGGTTGAGGATGAGACGATTGAAGAGTTTATAAAGAGACGGTTTGGTAGTTCTATTGTTTCGGATAATGTCGTGAGTGCTGTCATTCATGGGATATATGCTGGAGATGTGGCGAAGTTGAGTGTAGGTAGTATATTCCCTGGGTTGAAACAAATTGAACAAGAGTCGGGGTCGATTATTCGACATTTATTTAAGAAGAAGAAGAGTCAGACACAGACAATATCACCAGAGTTGAAAAAGTACGAAGAATTAGTTTCACCTCAGGCAAACTTTACTACGTTGTTGTCAGACTTGAAAAACGCTCCTATGATTACTTTACAACATGGATTAGGTACATTACCTTGTAAATTAACTGAATATTTAACAAACACTAACAACATAACATTTCATTATAATACCCCAGTTATAGAAATTGATCCTGTAAAGGGTATAGTCAACGGACAAAAATATTCCCATATTAGATCAACCATAAACACTCATCTGGTGGGTAATTCCTTACCATCTACCAATCCACTTATCCCACATTTAACTTCGATAAATTACGTCAATGTATTCTTGTGTAATGTATACACCAAGCAAAAGATTATACCAGACAGTGGGTTTGGATTCTTGGTTCCTACATTTGGGAAACTGAGTGCAAATCCTCAAGCTCTTTTAGGTGTGATTTATGATTCTGAAGTTGAAAAACATACTATTGGATTATACCAGGAGAAGTTGCCAAGTCAAGACAGTTATGATAAGATGACGATTATGATGGGTGGTCATTATTATAATGAATGGGAAGTTCCCTCGGCAAGTGTTAACCTAACTATTGTTAAACAAATTTTGGAATCTAAATTAAAGTTAGATTTATCTAAATTTAACATCAGGATAGTGAAAGATACAATTGACGATATAAAACCAAATGATTTGCTTGTATCGTACAATTATCATAATAATTGTATACCACAATATGAAGTAGGTTACTCCAATACCAAACAACAAATTGAAACAATTATTAGTGAAAATCAATATAAACTTTCATTTGGTGGGACAGTGTTTGGTGATGGGGTAGCTGTGCCTGATTGTGTATTAAACCTGTTGAAACATGCGTTGAAAATGCGTTAATCTTGTTCATATTGTTCATACCCAGGAACTTCCTCTTCCTCTTCTTCCTCTTGCTCTGGCCCAGGATCTGGTCCAGGCTCTCTCTGTTTAGATACTAGTTTAGATTCATTGATTGAATAATTTATATTCAAAGGCTTATCAAAGAACATCTCCAGTTGTAAACTTCTAAATGCAAGTGTAGCCAGTGGTACATCACCATATAATAAATGAGCATACCCACGAGCAAGTCTAATTTCAATCACATCACCATAGGTAGAAAATAACAAGTATAAATTATGTCTTAGGGTTGTACGTTTGATTTTATCATTTAAGTTCTGGATGTATAAACTTTGACTTGGTTTTAAGTTGGACTTGTCCAATTTGGTCTTTTTAGTCGGAGGTTGGACTTTAGTTGGTGGGTTGCGCTTTTTAGGTGGCATTTGTATTGGGTTGTTGATATTTTCCACTTATGTTTAATGTCTAATGTTTGATGTGCTGAGGTTAAACTGTAACACAAGACATTTTTCAATTTTTTACAAGTTACCAAATGTGTAAAAAAAAGTTTTTACATGTTTTGATTTAACTTCTCGAGTATTAAACTATACAAACATATGCTATAACAAATATGGTCAAGGAGAAACGAACTAAACCATGTTCAAACTGTAAAAAGTCCAAAGTGAAATGCATATACACCGAGACATTACCATGTCAACGATGTATTAAACTTGGTCAAATTTCACAATGTCAATTCATACCAAAATTACCTTCGCTAACATTACCAAGTATATCCCAAGACACGACATTTGTACCATTAAACCCATTAGGTCATCATGTAATACCTCCGACACAACTAGTACATCCTTCAACACCAAATCCACAACCTATATACCCCAATCAACAGTATCCACCTCAATATATAGTAACCAACCCAAGTAGTCGTACTTGGGAAAATCAAATTGAAAATAGAATGAACAAGTTTGATGAAAAGATTAATGATGTAATGGAAATGTTACGAGTAAATCAACAATTTGTCATGGAATTACAACAACAACCAAGACTGTACCTGCCAAGTATAGCACCAGCTCCAACAACAAACACTACCCCGGAGTACCTAGCTGAACCTCCTAGAAAACGAATCAAATTACACTCGGAACCAACTGACATCCCAACCGACTTCCGTCATGGCTTCCTCTCCAAATCAGAAGCCAAGGAATTGTTTAAATTCTTTGATACAAACATTTCTCAACAATTATTTGGATTTGAAATATCGAAATTCACCGTTGATTCACTTTGGGATTCATGTCCCATATTAATATGTGCCATTTGTACAATTGCATCGATACATCACCCTAAACTATCTGTTAAATCATCCACTTTAACTAAATATTTACATGAATTATGTAAATCTTTACTTTTTCAAACTACTCCTACAAATGAAACTGATGGTGTAAATACTATAGTTGCACTTATCCTATGTAGTTTCTGGATGTCTGATTCTCAAATGTTTACTGGGTTAGCACTTCAATTGGCTAAACAATATGGATTGAATAACCCCAATCATCCAAACAAAGATCGTTTGAAACTTTGGTATTTATTATATATATTAGATGGACAGCAGAGTTTGACTTTTAACAGGCAACCTTTGGTCAACTCTCAGGACTACTCCTTGGTAAACAGTCGAGAATTACTAACAAAGAACAAGGACAAGGACAAAAACAACAAAGAACACTACCCCACACTCACAGATTTAAGATTGGTTTCACAAGTGGAATATAATCAAGCTATAAATGAAGCATTCAAAGGTAATGCCTGGGATTTACTCGCACCAGAATCTTTTGGTATACCTTCAAAATCAAATTTAGAATTGGATAAATGGATGGTTTCATGGACTGTTTTGTTAACACCAGGAAATTATGGTGCAGTTTGGTCAACTAAATCAACCTTAATTTATTATAATTTTGCCAAAATGCATATAAACTCCTCAGCAGTTCGTCAATTACAAATTGATCCTATAAACAAAACATTCCCCAAATGGGAACCTACCAGTCGATTTGAAGAAGTTCAAGTCGAAAATGAAGATTCTGATGACTCTGACTCCGACTCTGATTCATTCATATCCAACAAGGAATTAGTTTCACCTGATCAAACAGTAATCAATGCAAACATCGCCGTCAACGCGGCTCAAACAGTATTAAACCTCGTGATTAACGATAAAGATATCTTGGACAATTTAAAATATATCCCAGTACATATTCATATCATGTTATATTATGCGGCATTACTCCTAATTAACCCACCCATCAAATCAAACAATCAAACTATACAATATAACCCCGAGGTATACTATCGGAAATTATTAGACAACTTATCCACAATAACAATGTTGAAACGGAAAATATATCTGAATTTACCAATTGATGAGAAATTTGGATCAAAGTTAATTCAAAGTTTACAAGATATAGAATGTGATAAATTGAAAACTATAAAACAGTTTGTTAATGATTTACCTTCCGGTGAGGCTAAACTTGATTTTAATCGGATTATTAGTAGTTTGGATGATTCTAGGGATAATATTGAGATTTTAATGGAGGGGAGTCGAAGTAGTAGTAGTAGTAATGGTTCAACTCCAAGACCGGAGAAGATATCAGCTTGGCCGGGTTCAAATCATGGACATCCTTAGTACCTTATAGCGTCAGCTATAAGGTTTATATCGTGTATATTTCTATAGCATACCCTTATAGATTGCATTATAACTAACACCTACACCTTATAGCTATCGCTATAAGGTTATGTACGCAAAAACAGTTCCTGTAACAACTCCCTAGCATTACTTCTTTCAATTGGATCCCAAACAAATATCTTTCCTAAAAACTTCATCCAATTAGATTTAACATTACTCCCTATATCCAAAGTATTTAAACCCATAATTATATCCAACCCCTTGGAACTAACTTTAAATTGTCTAGTCTTGCAAATATTATTAAACAATTGTAAATTAAATTTCCCATTTATATCAAAAATCTTAAACAATAATGATTGATTTTTCTTCTTTTGTTTTAAAGGATATGGTTGCACTTGTCTTCTCATACGTAGTATACTGCTACTCTTGGGTATCCCTATTATTTCCATCATTAATCCAAGTTGTTCCAATTCGGACTTCCCAGGGAATGTAGGCACCCCCATAAATAATTCCATAATTACACATCCCATTGACCAAATATCAATTTTTTCATTATATTGACAACCTAATATAACTTCAGGAGCTCGATAATATCGTGATTGAATATAATTGAATGAAATTTCATTCGTGAAACAAGCACTACCAAAATCAATTAATTTAATAGTTATGTCGGTACAGTCTGGAGTAGCCGGTAATTTAATCATGATATTCTCAGGTTTAATATCACAATGTATGATATTATACCGATGTAAATATTCAATCCCTTGTAAGATCTGCATGGTAAATTTCTTGACAATATCAAGACCAAAGCCTTGAAATTTCGTCATTTCCAATAATGTATATAAATTCACGGATAATAATTCACTTACAATACATAAATGACTTCGGAAATTAAAATGGGTGACATATTGTAAAACACACTGATTAGACAGTTCACTTAATAACTTCATAATTTTAATCTCGTTGATAGCTTGTAATGACCAATTTAAATTATTATTGATGATTTTAACCGCAACTGTACAATTTAGCTTATGATCCTTACATTTAATGACATTTCCAAAAGACCCAGTTCCCAATCTATTCAATATTTCAAACCGATAATTTATGTGATCTTGTGGGTGGATTATATAATGTCCTTGTTTATCATCAAATCCAAAATTATCCCCTTTAACGTCGATGTTATGACGCGTATGTTGAGGAATGTAATATAATTGTGATTTTCTAATGATTTCTCCTCGTTCGTATATGTTTAATGATTGTGTGGCTATCTTGTCTATGGGGATGGGTGGGTTGCATGTGGTCAGTTCAGGTGTTGAAGGTATGAATAAACTAGGATCTTTACGGAATAAGATTGCGTATAATTCAGATATGGTGTTGATTCTACGGTTGGTAGTGGGAAGTTGCAACTTGGAATAAGGTGTAAGTTGTAACTTAGGTGTTTGTTCAGGGTGTTTCTTAGGGGTATACAATCGATTGAACACACTGGAATTCAGGGTACTTCTAGGAGTACTGGCGGTGCTCGTGGTTGTACTTGTAGCAGCACTAGTGGATAGTCTTCTTTCAGGATGATGATGTTTAACTTTCTGTTTACAAGGAGACACAACCTCAGGTATATTACTAGCTTGAGATACTTTCATGGGCATACTTGACGAAATCAACCGTCTAGTTCTCAAAGTCTGTGACAGTTTCCTCTGCTCTAATCGTTTCTTAGGTGGGATCGTGGGTTTCCTCATTGATTCACTAGTGGAACTAGTTGAACTAGTCGGCCTAACACCTAAGTTCAAATTAACAGGACTCTGATTCTTCTTCTGTTGTGAAGACCAGGTATCTCGCATAAATGAAAATTGAAATTGTTTCTTCAGAAGTTGTTGTTCCAGCATGGGATAACTTATGATTCGGGAATGATCTGTATTGTTATTATTAGTGCTTAGGGATTTGATTTGATTGGAGATTACTCGGTTGGGTGTGCGTGGATTTAGTCGTGTTACTGGTGATTGTGCTGGTGTGTGCTTGTTCTGTTGTGGTGGTGCTACTGGTGGTGGTGCTGCTGGTGGTGGTAAACTTGGTCTTCTAGTGTCATTTGGTATTGGGTATATATGTTGAGGATATAATTTCTTTCTCCTAGTAGGAGACTTGTTTATGTTGATCTGAGAGAATCGATCTTCAAATTCTGTCATCCTTCTACCCTTGACACTGTATATCCCTAACCTCTACCTGTACTTGCTAAAAGATCAAATGTCCATCCGTAAGAACTGTTGACCTATTGAGTCCCACACGACCTTGCCTTTTTTGAAGAGATCTGCAATTTTTCTTAATCTTTTTTTTCTTTGCTTGTAAACACATGGCTAGGGGACTCATGACTAGTATAACCGATCCAGAAACTTATAATACAAGGAGCATACTCTTGTTATCCCAATTACTCCACATAAACGGAATAAAAACAAGGGACAAACTAGTGACAACTCCAGAAGATACAATTCTGGATATTTTAACACAATGGAAGAATCACCCAAGTAGTAAATTGGCGAATTTACATATAAAGTTAAATACGGTAAGTCAATTGATTGAATTGTATGGAAATTTGTTGGGGAGGTATAATGTGGGAAATACCGTTGAATTGGCTAATGCTGTTTATTTTGATCGGATTGAGGAATTGGAAGGGGATATAAGTAGGTATAAACAAGAATTTCAGGAGATATTACAGGAGTAGTCCCAGAGCTGTCGATGCTCGCTTTCGAGACGCTAATCAATGAGATATCTTATTCTCACACAAAGACACAATAGATCATAAAGAGTCACGCTAGTTCTTTACCCAATCACAATATCATTGGGAAACTAGGAGACAGTAGTAGAGACTTACATCATATACCTTAAAGTGATAGACAGGAGAAGTATCTCCCTAGTTGTGTACTTGAATCCCCAGGAGTGTTTTAACTAAGCCAAGTTTTACACATGCTTTTTACAGTCAAGAAATCTCACTCTCTAGATAGGTAAATATTAGCTACAAACAATAAAAGCATCACTTTATAGAGTATCTAATAAATTTCAGAGGACTGACGTCACTGTAGCTTCCCGTCGTTTTTATTTACTATGTAAATGTACAAGAAAAAAAGTAGCCCTACACAAGGTTACATTTTTAGATTTGTCCAGAAGGAAAAGTAAATTTGAGCAAGTATCAGAGGAATACTACTTCGCCAGTTGCTTCAATTACTTGATAACTACACCACTAGTCCTCCCATCTAATCTATAACAAACACCTGATGTCCCTACTCTCCTGAGACTACACTCGGTTGAAGTATGGATGCAAAAATCCGGGGGTGAGTGTCGCGGCAGTTCTCTTAAAAAAAGGCGGGGTTGAAACCTTGCCATGTGATTTTAGATTCTCGCTTGGCTAGAATAGCATCACCATCATCAAACTTTAAAAACTTTCATCCTTTCTTCTTTATCCTTGATTCTTCCCTATCCAGAGTAATACATCAAGATGTCCTTGGAACAACAAGCTGGATTCAATCAGCATAACTTGGCAAATTCCTTGCTTACAGTTTATAAAACCAATCGATCATTTGTATTAAACATTTCATATATTGTACTTATGGCAAGTGCATTTGCCGGTGCCACCAACACAACTACGAAAAAACAACAATCAACTAAAGGTGAGGAAAAAGTCGACTCCAAGAAACATCCCAAATTATCGAAAAAATCTCTTTTCCGTCTTGCCAAAGCCATTGTCCCTTCATTAGGTGATAAATCAATCTTGTATTTATTGGGACATACTGGATTATTGGTATTTCGGGCCATACTTACCATAAAGGTTGCTAATTTGGATGGTCAATTAGTTGGCGCATTAGTCGCTAGAAGACTCAAGGTTTTCTCGCGGTTATTATTATATTGGATGTTGATAGGTATACCTGCCTCATTAACAAATGCGCTTTTAAACTGGTCAAGACAGAATTTACGAAGATCAATTAGAATCAACCTTAATCAAAACATAATTGATAATTATCTTCCTGATAATTTAGATGCCAATTATTATTCCTTGATTCATTTGTCGGGGAATAAAATAAAAGACCCAAATCAAAGAATAACCACGGATGTTTCGAGATTAAGTGATGATTTATCTAGTTTACCGGGTCAATTATTAAAACCTACCCTTGATTTAATTCTATGTGCCCGAGAATTAAGTAGAAGTGGAGTAGGGAATGGTGAAGGAACATTAGCTCTTGGAATCATCGCTCATTTCTCAACTATAATCCTTCGTTTATTTTCACCGCCATTTGCCAAACTAGCAGCAGAACGTGCTCATTTAGAAGGTCAATTACGATCGTCCCATTCGAAAATCGTGGCCAACAATGAAGAAATTGCATTTTTACGCGGTCATAAACGAGAATTAGACTATATCGATTATTGTTATTATACATTGGAACGATTCCTCAAGGGGGAATATTGGAAGAAATCAATCCATGAAATTGCCCAAACTTTTATCGTGAAATATTTCTGGGGTGCCGCTGGTTTAGTCCTTTGTTCTGCACCCATATTCATTAACAAATACCTCGGTGAAGAAATTGATCGAAACCTGGCAGGGAATTTCATTACGAATCGAAGATTATTACTCGGTGCGTCTGATTCATTAGATAGATTAATGTATTCTCGGAAATACTTGTTACAAATCATAGGTCATGCCAGTAGAGTAAGTGATTTTCAAGATACGTTAATTGAAGTAAGTTCAAGAAAACAAACCACGAATGTCCAATATGAAAATAATCAAATCACATTCGATAAAGTTAAACTCTTGACTCCGGCCGACGTAACTTTAATCCCCGAGTTAACATTTCTGATTAAAAACGGTGATCATTTATTAATTGCTGGACCAAATGGATCAGGTAAATCATCCATGTTTAGAATGTTGGGAGGATTATGGCCCGTGAAACAAGGAACGATAACTATTCCGACAAGCACAAACATGTTTTATCTTCCTCAAAGAGCATATCTTTGTCAAGGCACACTCCGAGAACAAATCATATACCCCAACAAACTCTCTCAACAAAAGAAAACCACTGAACAATTACAAGAAATCTTAACATTATTAAAATTAGACGAGTACATTCCTAATTTAGATGAAGTTAAAAATTGGAATGAAGAACTCCTGATTGGCGCTCAACAAAGATTAGCAATGGCAAGATTATATTATCATGAACCTAAATTCGCCGTATTGGATGAATGCACCAGTGCCGTGTCTCCAGACATGGAACAATTCATGTATAAACATGCCCAGAGTTTAGGCATTACTGTACTTTCAGTAGCTCATAGACCAGCATTATGGCATTTCCATAGATATTTATTGAAATTTGATGGTAAAGGTGGATATTATTTTGGGAAATTAGATGCTGAAAAGAGATTGAAATATGAACAAGAAAGAATCTTGTTGGAAAAGAATTTACGTGATTTACCGCTCCTCAAGGAACGATTACAAGAATTGAAAATGGTTTCCAACGTTCAACATGAAAAATATGGTAGATAATCTATATACTATCGTGTAAAACAAGTTTCAACATATGCTCCGTCTTGTAGTAAACCAGTCAATACCCCGGGGAGTATCTCCACTTGTAATGGTTCAAATGGGAATTCTTCTCCATCAACAGATATATAATGTTTGGTAGTATCTCTAACTTTAGGAATTAATCTATATCCAAGTACTTTAGCATGTTTGACTTTATCATTATGTACATGGGTCCCCTGTTCAACCAGAAGCATAATTGAAGTAGTTTCCATAATTGTCGCGTTGGAATCTGTCATTACCATATCCATAGATCCATCATTTGGTAATGCTGCTGGAAAGAATTGCGCAGAATCGGAAATATATGGCATTTTACCCACATATAAAATATTTAATTTATCAGTAACATCTTGCGCGATCTTGACCCAATTTTCAGGCACGGGTTCATCTAACTCTGGTCCTGATATCTTAATATTTTCTTCAGTAACTACTGGTAACTCTTCTTGCTCTTCATCACTATCACTACGTCGACGTAGTTGATGATGAGTTTCTACATGATTTAAAATCTCTTGTTTATCCTTAGTCAAAAAGTTAACATATAATTCACAAGGATACTTAGCCCCAGAAAACACTTTTTGGACAATCCCAAGTTGAAATCTAATTGGTCCCATCCATCGTAAATGTTCAGTCCCAATATCTGAATCAGCAATTATCCCATAACATTGAGTTAGGAACGACAATCTAACCTGCTTGGAGCTTCCCACACCTTGAGTCACCGCCATTAAATCTAATTTTGTTCTCTTCGCCTTCAACATTTGAAAAGTCGCTAACCCGGCATTGTTACTTCCATGAGTACTTAAACTAAGGGCATTACCTGACCCACAAGGTAATTGAGTCACAGCAATATTATTAAATGCATCAACCCCATGATCTTCCCTTGCATAAAACCCATTAATTACTTCATGGGGAATCCCATCACCGGAACAACATGCAATTATATCATATTTCGAAACATCCAATTCCTTAGCTATATCAGTTGCGTGTGTAGGATAACGAGTTTCTTCAAATACAACTTTTGCCCTAGCTGCTTTTAAAATGGGATGAATTTCTTGTTGATATATCTTATTAGCCTTCCCCTGCCCTCCATGGGGATTAATAAGTACTAACACCGAAGGACGGATTATATGATTCGTGTATGCTTTATCTAAAATATATTGTGATAATTTTTCATGTGGTTTAGATTCATAGTTTGAAACTTGAATATCAAGTGTTGCAAGTTTAATAGAATCCTTAGTTATAGGATATACATAAGTTAAAGTAACTTCATCGTCTTTCTCTCTCTGGTCGACATATAATATGTTTCTAAATGGGATATGATCATACAAGACTTTGATAAGGGGTGGTTGACTACTTCCACAACAGAATATCGAAGTAGATTCAGGAATATCATGATTTATAGCCCATAATGATTGTTCAGCTATTCTTATACCATGATCATCTATACTGACTTGTGCAACATCGATTTTGGTATATAATAATCGGTCAGATGACATTATGGTGCTCGCCTTCATAGGAGAACTTTACCATAAATTAGTTTTTTTTGTTGCTTCTTTTTTCCTGGCCTTGGTGGTTATGGATAACTAGAAAGGGGAAAGATCTGAAAACGCAAATCGGTTTTTGGTTAAACCTTAAATTAAGATTTATGCAAATTGCTAAAGTTTTATGCATCTCTATGTAAACAAGGAATGCAAATTAGGTAAATATCCGATCTTCTTGGCATGGGAGATTTTTATTACTGCCTCTCGATACTATCAAGGTATAATCATGTTCTAGTTTCTTGCTAGTACATTTGGTAAAGACAATAGACAGTGATTCAATTGTGTCAGTTTCTTGTCAAGCCTCGTGGGAAAAAGCCAGGGGTTTAAGAGGTTTCGTAAATTGTTGTTCCGTAGGCTTACAGTAGGGCTTACAGTTTTAAGCAAAGCCTATATAGACCCAAATATCTGACTAATTTAGTAAACTTAATCCCTGTGATAAACTCTAGAACGGAATTTGGTATATGTATATAATATGGATATTGAAGACCAGTTTAGATTAAGCCAAAGAGAAAGTAAGGAAGCTCCGAACGTTCATCTGAGTAAGCCAATCTATTTGTAATTCTATATCCTTCAATGTAGAAGAGATCGATTACTTACTAGTTTCATAAACATAAATTCATTAATATACACATGTAAATATACATAGAAAACAAATCAAACAAACATCATAGTAGAAATCAAACATAAGAATAATATACAAGTATTAGAGTAAACACCCGAGGCTGAACCTTCGAATTCAAGCATTTCCTCAAGATCTGGGTCTGCAACAGTATCACTTCCAGAAGCTGGAGAACTAGGAGCAACCATAACTTCAGGCACACCATCAGGAACAGATGTCGTATAAACAACAGGTACAGAAGTTGCGTACGTAATTCCATCTGAAACAAAAGTAGTTGGAACGAAACTGGTGTACTCTAATGCATTAGGGTCCTGGACGAGCTCGTCTCCTTCTGGGTTTAATGACTGATTGTTTGCATTGCCAGCATCGACAGGATTGGCAGAATCGTTTGTATTGCCTCCATTGTTTGGGCTTCCTCCAGAAACGGGCACTTGAAGTTCTTCGTCTTGGTCTGGATTACTGGCGGGATCGTTGGAGTTGATTGTATTTGGATTGTTAGGGTTAACTGAGCCATTTGAAGAATTTGGATTGGCTGGATAGTTTGGATTGGCTGGAGAATTTGGATTACCTCCGGAGTATGGAACTTGAAGTTCTTCATCTTGATCTGGACTACCAGCTGGAAAGTTAGGGTTAGATGGGCCATTTGCATAACTAGGGTTGGATTGACCATTTGGATAACTAGGGTTATATGCTCCATTTGGATTACTATTACCACCTGGTTGTGCACCAGCAGGTACAGAAAGGACTCCAGTAGGATAAGTAATAGTAGTCACATAAGTGGTGTCAAATCCTGAGATTGTTGTAACCACATCTGGAGTATTGTATGGTTGAGAAATGGTTGTAGCGTAAGTGGTATCTGGTTCGGAGACTGTGACCACAACTGGAGGATTGAATGGTTGAGTGACAGTTGTAACATAAGTGGTGTCAACTCCTGAGATTGTGGTAACCACAACTGGAGGATTATATGGTCCAGTCACTGTTGTAACGTATGTAGTGTCGGGGTTTGAGATTGTTGTTACTATAACTGGAGGGTTATATGGCTCGGTAACGGTGGTAACATATGTGGTGTCAGGATTAGATATAGTGATTGTAATTTGAGTTCCAGATGGAGAATTTCCAGTAGGATTAAGAGGTGGACTAACACTAGTTGTTGTCAATGTCAACGTTATTGAGTTAGTTGGATTTTCCGGATCAGCAACTAGTGTAGTTACAGTATAGATCACTGTTTCCGTTCCCTGTGGATCAACAGTTGTGTCCATTTCATTCAATATTCCAGTTGTAGTAGAATCGATGCTTCTTGTAGTCAGTTCAGTGAGAGTGCTGGTTGAAGGATGAGCAGGTATCACGGTTGTTTCGGTAACGGTTACAATCGCATCTTCAGCTGGGTCAACGGGATCTTCTGTTGCTGGCTCTCTTGGTTGAGTAGTAGGTTCCTTTGGTTTGTCAGTTGATTCCTCTGATTGTACTGGAGGTTGTACGGTAGATTCTTCTGGTTGAACTGTAGTTTCTTCTGATTGAACTGTAGATTCCTCTGGTTGTACTGTAGATTCCTCTGGTTGTTCAGTAGGTTCCCCTGGTTGTTCAGTTGATTCTTCTGGTTGAAATGTAGGTTTGGGTTCAACGGTTGGTTCCTCTGGTTCCACTGTATGGTCCTCTTCTGAAGCTGTAGTGGTTTGTTCTGGAACTGTAGCAGGAGTAGACGATCCTTCTGGTTCAACACTAGGTTCCGCTGGGTCTGTGGTTTGTTCTTCTTGGTTAGTGGTTGCTTGTTCTAGGTTGGTGGTTGTGTCTTCCTCTTCAGCAGTAGTCGCAGTTTCTTCAACGCCTGTAGTTAATTCTTCTGGTTCAGTGGTCTCTTCTTGGTTAGTAGTAGACTCTTCTGGGATAGTTTCGATCAGGGATATAGTGAGGTCTTGTTCACTTGGTAAAAGCCAACATTCAAGACCTAAATCAGCAATACCATTGTTTGGACAGTCATGAAGATAAATTGCAACATAAGTATCATCCCGCTTGTTTCTAGTTATTAAAATCAGTTCATCGTCACCATACTCGATCTGGGTATCTTCTGGAGGTGCAATTTGATATTCAACTTGGAAAGGAGTGGTACAAATATAGTCTTGCCCATATGATTCAGCCTCCATTACGAAACGTACAATAAAGTGATTAGTTGAACTAGTTAATTCACTTGGTAATTGACGGTCATAAATGATTATACTATCACCAAGGTAATTCTCGGCAGTACGAAGTCCGGTAATTTGTATAGATTCCACATCTTGTTCTGAAAATTCAGAATCATCTATTTTAAATTCAAATTGTACTTCATAGTATTGACCTGTAACTTTCTTGATGGAAAGGAAGTGGAACATTTCCAATTGTGGAGCATTCTGACTGTTGGAGAATTCACCGAATGAAACTCGACATTGGATATCATCAGAGGTTTCATCGGGAACATTATCTTCTGGAGGTGGGAAGTCTCCTGGGAAGAAGAGATTTGGAATTCTGGTTGATGTAGCTGTTTCAGTTTCCTCACTTAATGAAGTTGAGATTTCTTCTTCTGCCTCGGTAGTGGTCTCCTCTTGGGTAGTCTGTTCTTCAGTGGTAATCTCTTCAAGGGTAGTCTCTTCAGTGGTAGACTCTTCTTCGGTAGTTTCTTCTTCGTTAGTTTCTTCTTCAGTAGTAATGATTTCTTCAGTGGTAATTTCTTCTTCGGTGGTGATTTCTTCTTCAGTAGTAATGTCTTCTTCTGTAGTAATTTCTTCTTCTGTAGTAATTTCTTCTTCTGTAGTGTACTCTTGAATTGTGGTCTCCTCTTCTGTTGTCTCTTCGATCGTAGTTTCTTCTTCAGTTGTATACTCTTCAATCGTAGTCTCGTCTTCTGATGTAGAAGTATGTTCCACAAGTGGAGGAGGGCAAATATCGTCCCAACATTGAATTGGGTACACCGCATCATTCTCGCACATATTATACAAGAGAAGATAGTCATCAGTCCAATAATAATGGATTAGAAGTGGTGTGGTACAAGTTTTCGAGCCTTGCTGCTCTGCTTCCATCACCCACTTCAAGAAAAAGTGGTATGGTGAATCTCCAACTTCGTCTTGGCCATTATAGTAGTCATAAAGGTAGAAATACTGATTAATGTCTGGAATTCCATTTACCATTAGGAATCTAAGCATAGACTTGGGACGAATTTCAGCTATTTTTACTTCAAGCATTACCTCGTACAAGTTATCTTCAATCAGTTTAATATAAACATACTTGTAGATTTCGGGTACATCACTATTTCCGACTTCGCAAGAATCAGTGTACGTAGATGGACAATCGATAGCTGAGGGTAACCCTTCGCTAGTTCTTATAATTGTTGAGGGCCCTGCAGATATTTCTGGCTCGCAGAATTCTTTCCAACATTGAAGGGGAGAATCTAGCAATTCCGTATTGCGGGGACAACCATGAGAATACTTTCCGAATTTATTTGTCCATATGTAAAGGATTTGGAATGGGGTCGTACAAAATGCATCGCCACCAGCTTCAGCAGCTGCTACCCACTTGAAGAAGAAATGATATGGCGAATCGCGCACAAGACTGTTCGCGTTCAGCTTTTGGTACAAATTGAAACTCTGTCCTAGATAATTGTTAGGGGTCTGGAGACCTGAGATATGAATACTCAGTAATTCACTTATTGGAATAGTGTCCTCGATTTTAAACTCAATTAAAACCTCGTAGTATACACCTTCAATCCATTTAATAGAAATAAAGTCAAATTTCAACGCGCCAGGGAAACTCAGTTTTTTCGAAAATTCGCCGACTTCAAACGAGCACTGGAGAGGACCGAATTCGTTGGGGCATGATATTGGTGAGGGTAGATCATCTGGTGTGGTTATAACCGTGACCGGTGAGGCGGTTTCGTCTGCATTCACCGCGGTGAGAATTTGTAGTACTAAGTAACAAAGAAATAATAATTGTTGCATTATAAATAGCTATTGTTGCAAAAAAAGTTAGTGGTTTAGAAAATAGTTAAAGAAAACAGTTAATCAGTTAATTTCAAAACCAGGGATAGAACTAGAAACTTATATATAGCATTTAACAGTCTCAAATGATGTTGATCATGAATGGTTGCAATATCGTATGGTCATTATCATTGTTGCTTATTATTATTAAGGTGTGCTTTTATTTTTTTTGCCTTTAGTATTTTATTATTTAAAGAATGATCTCTGAGATAGACGGCTAATACTGTGGTAATTTTCCGTGATATATTCAAAAATGGGGCGATTCTATAATCGGCGTGTTTAAATCAACGTGTATGTGCCTTAATATGGCTATTATTTTTTTATGTCATCTTCATTGCATTAGATCTCTCTAAAAATAATCAAAAAATATTTATTTCTTTTTTGAGATCGGTCATGGTCAATTTAATTCGTGGCTTGAAATATTTCTCGTGTGGATTTAACTCATGGTAACGCCTCATGCAAAGGGAATCATCCTTTGAGATTACCTACTCGCGGAGAAATGGGGGTTTTCCCGTTTGGCTTTCACCTTATTTATATTCCTCTTCGCTGAATTAACTGTATCAGACAATCTTTATATATTAGGTATTGTTTGTTTTGCAAGAATCTATATGGTGGTAGATCTGCACATTTCGCAATCGACTAGAAAGGGTTATGCTGTCGTACATCGCAACAAGCTCCGATCAAACCCCAGTAAGACACAGAAAAGTAGAAATAAAAAAAGAAATAAAAATATCCCCGTTTTATGAAATAGTTGGCGCAGAAAGTTTCTAGAATAGTTCTATAAAAAATATTTCAATGCGACTTGAAATATGTCACTTGCAGTTCTCTCCAAGGGGCAGTACTACATTTCCGAGGTGCAGCAAAAGTTAACAATTCACCGATAGCTAAATAGAACGATATTCTTAAGAATCTGATTATGTAACAAAATCATCTTATTCTAATTCAACTGGGATAAAGCATAGGAAAATAATTTGCAACAACCCTATTTTGTGATTAAAATACATCTTTAGATTTCCTCGTATATATGAGGAGTCAATCATGTAACTCTAATCCAACGTTTAAAACAGGGTCAAGTAGAAGAATATTAAATCGCCGAAGTGCGTCATGTTTTTCAACTACTTCCCGTTCTATTAACTAAGAGCTAATAAAATGCAGTATTTTTTTGCAGCGCAATTATCCAACGATTTATTTTCTAGTCAACTTGTAATTTCTGCTTCATCTGAGTGAATGACTTTTGCATAAGATTTACGAATTCTGTTCTGATAGCGTGTAATGTCATACCAACTCATTTAATTGAAGTTTTCCAGCCAGAACTTTTACGAAAATTCTCTGAAACTACACCGTTGGGATTTTTCGCTATATACTGTATCCTTTTGTGACACTTTAGATCTTCTGTGATCAATTTTCTATATATTTTCAAAACGATTAATGCGGTATTCAACCATGACATAGCTTTCATATAACCTGAACTTCCGGTTCAAACCGAAAGCGAGAAAGCACCTAATTTGTTCTATAAAAGTACTCGCTAACTTCCAAGCATAGAGTTTAGAAAAACGAAATGAGCTGTGCTGTATAAATCCATATAATTAGGTTAGTTTAATGCTCTCACTTGTATTTGATTCTGAATTCCCAGATCCATCAGGTTAGTACTTGATATTCTATTTCCTATTTGCCTTGTAGATCGGATCAGCTCTCATTACATAAACGTAAAATACATTAATATACACATACATATAGAATATAAATCAAACAAATATCCTAGTAGAAATCAAATATAAGAATAACATAAAGACATTAGTGGTAATACACGAAGCTCTGCTTTCTAATTCAAGCATTTCTTCAAGATCTGGGTCTGCACCAAGTTCATCGTCACTAGTGCCAGCAGCTGGAGAGCCAGGAGCAACCATAACTTCGGGGACACCATCAGGAATAGACGTTGTATAAACAACAGGAACAGACGTTGCGTAAGTTATTCCATCTGAGACAATAGTAGTTAGAACGGCACTAGTGTACACTAAGGCATTAGGATCTTGGACAAGCTCGTCTCCTTCTGGACTCAATGATGGGTCGTTTGGATTACCAGTATCAACATTAGGATTGGTTCCACCACTAGTATTTCCTCCAGATACAGGAACTTGGAGTTCTTCGTCTTGAGCTGGATTATTGGCAGGATCATTAGGGTTAACTGCAATAGGATCATTAGGGTTGCTTGGGTTAGCTCCAGAGTATGGAACTTGGAGTTCTTCGTCTTGATCTGAGTTACCAGCAGGAACTTTAGTGTCAACTTGACTAGTTGGACCATTAGGGTTAGTTGGAGCATTTGGATCACCTCCAGAGTATGGAACTTGAAGCTCTTCGTCTGGTGTACCAGCAGGAACGTTAGGGTAAGATGGCCCATTTGGACCATCAGGGTTAGATGGAACATTTGGATCATTAGGGTTAGATGGACTGTTTGGATCACTAGGAGTGTTGCCACCTGGTTGTGCTCCGGTAGTTACAGGTGGGAATCCAATAGGGTAGGTTATAGTAGTCACATAAGTGGTGTCAACTCCTGAGATCGTTGTAACCACAACTGGAGGATTGAATGGCTGAGTGACTGTTGTAACATAGGTGGTATCAGGTCCGGAGACTGTAATTACGACTGGTGGATTGTATGGTTGGGTAATGGTGGTAACGTACGTGGTGTCTGGATTTGCGATGGTGGTCACTACAACTGGAGGGTTGTATGGTTGGGTAACGGTGGTGACATAAGTAGTGGCAGGATTACTGATTGTGATTGTGATTTCAGTTCCTGGTGGAGGGTTTGGTGGGTTTGGAGAAGTACCAGTTGGATTGGGTGGCGTGCTGACACTGGTAGTAGTAACAGTCAATGTCAATGTTATTGAGTTAGTTGGGTTTCCAGGATCAACCACTACAGTGGTTACAGTATCAGTCAATGTTCTTGTACCTGGTGGAGGATCAACAGTTGTGTAGGTGACGGTTTCTGTGAAACTTCTAGTAGTACTATTGTCCATGTCAATGACCGTTTCCGTTACCGTTCTTGTTACAGAAGGTGGAGATTCCACAGTTGTTTCGGTTACCGTAACAGTTAGCTCTTCGTCAGTTGGAGGTTCGGTAGGTTCGTTTGTAGAATTAGTTGGAGGATCAGTAGGTTCTTGAGGTCCACTAGAGGGATCTTCAGGTGCTGTAGTAGGCTCCTCTGCTCCAACAGTAGGTTCATCAGGTGCTGTAGTTGCTTCCTCTGGTTCAGTAGTAGGCTTCTCTGGTTCAGCAGTAGATTTCTCCGGTTCAATAGTAGGTTTTTCTGGATCAGTAGAAGGTTGTTCTGGATCAGTAGAAGGTTGTTCTGGTTCACTAGTGGTTTCTTCTGGCTCAGTAGTAGTTTCTTTTGTACCTCTGGATGGATCGTCTGGATCCGTAGTTGGTTTCTCTGGTACACTAGTTGTTTCTTCTGTTTCGGTAGCAGTTTGCTCCGCTTCAGTGGAAGGTTCCCCTGTATTAAGTTCTTCTGATTCCGAGGTGGCTTCTTCTGATGCAGTAGTTGATTCCTCAGCGGTACGTAGTTCCGTTTCGGCGGTTGTTTCCTGTGCTCCAGTAGAAGGCTCCTGTGTAATAAGCTGATCTGTTTCCGTGCTTGTATCATCTTGTTCAGTAGTTGGTTCCTCTGTTTCTGAGATAGGTACTTCCGTTTCCGTAGTTGGTTCCTCTGTTTTGGTATCAAATTCTCCTCTCCCGGTATTGTTTTCCTCCGTATCCGTAGTGGTTTTTTCTGAATCGGAAGTGGCTCCCTCTGCTTCAGTACTGGTCTGTTCTACTTCGCTAGTGGTTTCTTCTATTTCGGTAGTAGCTTCTTCCGTAGTAAGTTCTTCAGCTTCGGTAGAGGTTTCTTCTTCTTCAATGGTGGTTTCGTCTACTTCGGTGGTCTCTTCTAATTCGGTAGTCTCTTCGACTTCGGTAGTTTCTTCTATTTCGGTGGTTTCTTCTGCTTCGGTGGTGGTCTCTTCTGTTTCGATGGTGATTTCCTCTTCCTCGGTCATGGTTTCCTCTGTTTCAGTAGTGGTTTCTTCTGTTTCAGTAGTGGTTTCTTCTGTCTCAGTAATAGGTTCTTCCGTAGTAAGTTCTTCGGTTTCTGTAGTGGTTTCCTCTGCTTCAATGGTGGTCTCTTCTGTTTCCGTGGTGGTCTCCTCTGCTTCAATCGTAGTTTCTTCTATCTCGGTAGTAGTTTCTTCTGTTTCGGTAGTAAGTACTTCTGTCTGGGTGGTGGTTTCTTCTATTTCGGTAGTAGTCTCTTCTATTTCAGTAGTTGTCTCTTCTATTTCAGTAGTCTCTTCTATTTCAGTAGTGGTCTCTTCTATTTCAGTAGTGGTAGAGTCTACAAGTGGCCGAGGGCAAACATCGTCCCAACATTGAATTGGGTACACCGCATCATTCTCGCACATATTATACAAGAGAAGATAGTCATCAGTCCAATAATAATGGATTAGAAGTGGTGTGGTACAAGTTTTCGAGCCTTTCTGCTCTGCTTCCATCACCCATTGCAAGAAAAAGTGGTATGGTGAATCTCCAACTTCGTCTTGGTCATTATAGTAGTCATAAAGGTAGAAATACTGATTAATGTCTGGAATTCCATTTACCATTAGGAATCTAAGCCTAGACTTGGGACGTTTCTCATCTATTTTTACTTCAAGCATAACCTCGTACAAATTATCTTCAATCAGCTTAATATAAACATACTCGTAGATTTCTGGTACATCACTGTTTCCAACTTCACATGAATCGGTGTACGTGGAAGGGCAATCGGTGGCTGGCAAATCTGGAGTAGCAATTATAATTGTTGAGGGTTTCTCGGTTATTTCTGGCTCACAGAATTCCCTCCAACATTGAAGTGGAGAATCAAGCATATCCGAATTGAAAGGACAACCATGACCATAGTCTCCATATTCATTATTCCATTTGTAATTTATATGGAATGGGGTGGTACAATGTGCATCTCCACTACCTTCGGCGGTTGCTACCCATTTGAAGAAGAAATGATATGGAGAATCCTGTACAAGATTGTTCCCGTTCCCCAGGTTATACAATTCGAAATCCGATGGGAGATAATTATCTGGCGTCTGAAGGTTCGAGAAATAGATTCTTTGTAATTCACTTGTTGGAATAGTATCTTCAATTTGGAACTCCATCAAAACCTCATAAGATACACCTTCAATCCATTCTATGGAAATGAAGTCGAATTTCAACACATCAGGGAAGCTGAGTTGTCTCGAACTATCTCCGACATCAAATGGGCAGTGGAGCGGACCAAACTCTTTGGGACAATCTGTTGGTGAGGGTAAATCATTTCTGGTAGTTATAATCGTGGCCGGTAAAGCGGTTTCGGCGGCATTTGCTGCCGTGATAATTTGCAGTAATAAGTAACAAAGAAACAATAATTGTCGCATTATAAATTTGTGAATTTTTGTTGCAAAAAACCAAAATAGTTAATCAGTAAATTTCAAATCCAGGGGAAGGAATTGGAAACTTATATATCTACAAGAAGGCATTTATTGGAATGATATTGAGCATGCATGGCTGCAATATCATACGGTCATTATCGTTGCTGTTTATCACTTCAGGTGTTATTTTATTATTTAATCAGTAGTCTATGGGGTAGACGGCCGACCCCGCCGTATATTTCCGTGATGTAGTCAAACAGAAATGGGGAGATTTCATAATTGGTGCATTTGAATCAACATGTAGGTGCACTAACGTGCATTAACGCAGAGATTATTTTTTAAAATGGAGATGTATCAATTAAACCGTTGCCTCGGGGCATTCCGCAATTAGCCCGACGGGGAGACATCTTAGCTATATGGGTAGCACGTTTTAAGTGATTGAACCAATAATTATACGACAAGTTTACTATAATGGAGTGCTCAAATGGTGATCCTCGGTCTAATCTTTTTATGTATAAGTACGAACCCAATTTTGTACCGAAAAACAGATCATCCTGATTGCATTAGATCCCTAGAAAAATAATCAAAAAAAAATATTTCTTTTTTCGAGATCAAACATGATCAATTTAATTTCGCGGCTTGAAATATTGCTATGGTGGTGTGGATTTAACTCGTGGTAACGCCCTTGCTCAAAGGGTATCATTCTTTAATCAGAGGGATCTATTAGCGGAGCAATGGAGGCTCTGTGCTCCTATTCTAGTTTCATGATTCTTCGAAGCTGAAACTCAACATTTAACAGTAGAAAAGGCTTATGGTTTAGCAGATCACAATAGGTTCTGGAACCCCACTAAAAAAAATAGAAATCTGGAAAAAAAAATATAAAAATAATAATGCCCCAAATTTATGATATTCTTGGCAGGATTTTAGAATACTATAAACAACATTTCAATGCGCCTTGACATATGTCACTAGTGGATCTCTTCAAGGGGGTAGTGCTGCGAAGTGCAGCAAAAGACATTCATGACAAAGCATCAGTAGCTAAGATAGAACGAGATGCTTAAGAATCTACTTTGTAATGGTTATTATAGCGAATTCAATCTATTCTGTCGAGATAAATTATGGGATGATAGTTTGCAACAGGGCGATTTATTAAATTAGATATTTCTTCGTATACATGAGGGGTCGTGTAACTCAAATCCAACGTTTTAAAAAAGGGTCATGAAAAAGAATTTAATAAATTAATAAACACAAGGCACGTCATTGCTTTTCTGAATTTAGCAACTTCCAAGATTCAAAAAATATAGATGTATTTTTTTTTGCAGCGCAATTATGCGAGGTTTTATTTTTTAATGTACCTTCTAATTTCCCTTTTGAATGGGGACAAACTTCGAAATATGTTATGCTAATGAATGATTTAATACAGAACTAACTCTTGAGGCAAGAATAGACGCGCCTCTCGAGAAGCTAGGTCATTCTCTAAACTGTCACAAGTCGTATATGTATTAGTACTGGATAATGAGATATTAATTCAATTGTGCAGGGTACGCCACAAGCAACCCCCGAACATGATCCCGTTCACATCGTTGGCAGCCTCTATTGTTATCGATTTCAATCTTAATTTTTACTTCTTTTTTTCTCATACATGAACAATTAATTATCTAATTGTTTATCAAACTAAATTAAAAATACATATAGCACATCCTATTAACTTACAGAGAAGCTATGTACTAACCAGATTTTAGAAAATGCTCTTGTAGAGAGTTTATGCTAATCTTTTAATTTGGCATATCCTTTAATTATTGCCTTATCGACTCCTCTTCTTTCATCCTCCAACGCTCCCAAGATATCTTTCATAACTATAGAATTTCCCGACCTAATTTCTCTAAATCGAAGACCATTATCACCTCGAATAGATATAATTGGACTTATTTTACCACCATCTTTATCAGTTCCACTTTTCCCTAAATCTGAGCCACCAGCTTCCGCGCCAGAATTCATCCAAGAATATTTTTTCTTAACTCTACCCGTCATGAAGTTCACAGTCTCATTTGTGGCACGATGTAATGTCTCTTCTGCGCCAGCTTTTGACTCACCTCCGGCTTTGCCATCGGCATCGCCATTTGGATCATTGGCGCTTCTTTCAAGTCCCAAAAGGATTCGTTTACTTACTCTTTTCTCCTCCAATTCCTTTTGTTTTATTGCCAAGTTTCTTAATTCCCTGGATGCATCGGATCTCGGTATGGTGTTGGAACCGCCATGGTGATGATGATGGGATCGTTTCCCTCCTGTTGCTGTAGTGTTTGCAGGTATTCCTCGTCTACGATGACGCGATAACATTATTGTCTTGGTGGCGATTCTAGATAACCAATTTTCACAAGCTCCTGAAACTAATTCAAGCATATCTCCGTCTTGAAGAAAATTCTGGTGGATTCCATTTTCTTTAGCTACTTTGTTTAAAAACGCTGCCAAATGATAATTATTTAAAAATGCCGGAGCTTGCGATGTTTTTATAATTTGTTTTAAATCCTTAGATACGTCTGTATTTCTATTCAATTGTTGTTGGAATAATAATTCTTCTTCTTGTTGGATGTCAACCCCGGCTGCTGCAATCGCATCATTTAACTTACTGGGATCGGTATTATCTAGTGGTTTTTCCTTGGTGGTTTGTTGTGGGACTTCTTGCTGTATTTTCGAGGGCTCGTTGGGTTTAGCTTTATCCTTGTTGCCATCTGTTGATTGACTATTGTTTATTGACGCACTTTGTAATAAACTTACAGGCAAGTTTTCTAAATCAGTGTCCTTCAAAGCCTGACTGTCAGTGGGTATCATCTGATCACCATTATTAATGATTCCATTTCCACTGGTATTCTCATTGATACCAACTAAAGCATTACTAGAAAAGAGTGCCAGGGTACCATCACCTGATATTCCATCCACTTTCTGCTTCTTGGTTCCATTGTTTGTTATTTGGGAATCGGAGGGACGTTTCAATTCCTCCCCATTTGTCATATTATACTTCTATTGATATATTCCTAACGAAATTCAAATGAAACTCATTTAAAATCAATACATATTTCGGGTTGCCTTGCTGGTGAGACTGCCTCTTTTCTCCGTTGGTTTGTTTTTTTTTCTTCTGGTCGTGTGAATATCGATTTCCTAATTTGGTAGCGCTGTTTATATCACGTGATTTGATTTTTTATTTTTTTAAAGATGCTGGGATGAGCATTGAAAAAATTGGAGATTGAAAATTGCAAATACTAGAACACCAGGTATACCGCAATAATGTCAAGTGTAAAGGCAAATATATCACTTTTTGAAGGTCATAGAAATTTCCGATTTCGATTAATTCTCTCCACGTTAACGGGGAAACCAATTAAGATTTCGAAAATCCGATCAAATGACATGAATCCCGGGTTAAGAGATCATGAAGTTTCGTTTTTACGATTACTTGAATCAGTCACTAATGGATCCCATATTGAAATCTCATATACTGGTACTACCATCATATATAGACCTGGTATCATAACTGGTGGTGAATTAACCCATAATTGTCCCACTACTAAACCAGTCGGATATTTCATAGAACCAATGTTGTTTCTTGCTCCATTTTCCAAAAAGAAGTTTTCCATAGTGTTTAAAGGGTTAACGGCATCAACTGATCCTAATGATACTGGTGTGGATGCGATAAAATGGGGGTTGTTGCCAATTATGGAGAAGTTTGGGGTTAGGGAAGTATCATTACATATAGTCAAACGAGGATCTCCTCCATTGGGTGGTGGTGAAGTACATTTATTATGTAATTCATTAATTCCTCAACCGTTAACTATCCATGCCTTGGATGTTCCTAAATTCTCAGCGATTCGTGGTGTGGCATATTGTACCCGAGTATCACCCTCTACCGTGAATAGAATGATTGACGCCGCAAGACACGTATTAAGACCGACCGGTGTAGAAGTTAACATTACTGCCGATGTATGGCGAGGAGAGAATTCCGGTAAATCTCCAGGTTTCGGAATAACATTGGTGGCTGAATCTAAAAAGGGGTGGAGAGTCATTGCTGAAGGCACAGGTAAAGCTGCTTCTTTACCAGAAGAATTGGGTGAAGTTGTTGCTTATCAAATTTTACATGAATTGACAAATAGTGGAATTGTCGGGCGCTACCAGTTGTTGTTAGCATTAGTATATATGACAATTGGTAAAGAAGATGTTGGAAGAATCAACATACATAAACAACAACTAGATGATAATTTTGTATATTGTTTAAGAGATATCAAGGACGTGTTTGGTACTGAAGCATTCATCAAGGATGCTGAAGAAGAGGAAGATTTCTTGACTGTTTCAATAAAGGGGGTTGGATTTACCAACGTGTCTAAAAAGATTGCATAAATATATTAATATACACTTGTATTACCAGAAGGAACACCATCCTATATAATGTTGACACAAGTTTTCAACGCTTGTAGCTTGTTGAATCAATTTATCAACTTGAGTAGGCACATCTAAACCTCGAAGTCTCTTTATATCATTACCAGTTAACTTGTCGGTGATTCTCTTTAGGACCAATGCAGCACGGGCATTTCTAATTTCTACTTCATTTTGTTTTTGTAATCTTGCCGCTTCACGATCATCAATTTGACCTCGTCTTAATAAATCAGCGGTGTTGACTTGAGGTACTCTGATCCCAGTAGCTTCCGCCACGGCTTTAGTTGGGAAATCAAACCCCCAATTAATCAAAGGATCATAAGCAAATGCTTCCAAGATAGCCATTAAAGATTCTTTATTGTCACGTAAAACTCTCATGACATGTTCACATGTAATTCGGAATGATCCTTCAATTCCACTTACTTCCATGGCATAATTAAGCATTCTAGTTAATCTGAATGGTACTTTTTCAGGGTATTTCTCACGAAGAATAGCTGCTTCAAAACAATCACCAAAATCAATATGAACTACTTTACCAGTTATTCTATCCAACATTAAATTCGAAGGATGTCTATCACCTAAACCAAGTATGTAACCAACCATAGACATGACTGCCAAGGATCTAGTATATGTTGTCCTACGGTCCAACCAAGCTTCCGAAGATTTAGATTTAAGCCACAAGACTTTGTATAAATCTTGACCTCGAGTATTATCCAATGCACTTGTGAAGACTTCAACTTTTTGCAACAATGTCAATATATCATAATCTGGCGCCATCTGTAATAATAATCGATGTTCAATATTCAACATTATACTTCTAGATTCTCTATAACCTTTGATTAACACATGGAACGTATCACTGTTAGGAACCCATCCTAATAACCCAACCTTGGGTGATAATGGAATAGCCGGATATTGTTGAATGTCCAAATGTCGTTTGAAACATTCAGGATCATTAACCAATAATGTATTGACCAATCCAAACAATTGCATAACCAAATTATCTTGTCTAATATCTTCATGTCCCTTTAATGCATATTGATAATCCTTACCGTCACTTCCTCGACATGAAAGTTTTCTTGGTCTTTGCTTTGAAGAAATCACTGAAAAAGTAGCATCAAAACGAATAATTCGAATTACAGTTTTACCAGCTTCATATGTTCCAGGTACAGCCAATTCTAAATCATAGGCACTCTCCAAATTAGGCGAAACAAATTGTAATTCAAGACTAACCAATTGTGGCAACTGTCTGGTAATTCTTCTAAATACATTATAATAAATATCCCAAGCTTGATTTAAATTTGTGATATCCTTAGTTCTTCGGAAATTCAAAACCCATTCATAAGCATCCGCCAATTCTCGACCAAATGCATTTGCAAATGCTTGTTCTCTCATTGTTTCTGGCCCTTTTTGTAACATTCTATGGAGTGGTTCTAAAACTTCAAACATCTTTTCAGTATTGTGTTCACCAAAGAATAATCGTGAAGCATCTTCCAACCCTTCATACCATTGTTCATGCCAAAGTACTGCGACTCGGATAAGTTCATGACTGACTAATTCAGCTTGATCCACTAAATTCGAAGAATGTAATCTCATCTTTTCAATTATTGATTGAGCAGCAATCTTACGACTTACCGACTCGGAAGTAATGGCAACTGCCAACGGGTAAACCAAGGCTTGAGGATGAGCCTTACCTAAATCAGTCAATAATCCAAATAATGATCTACTAACAATTTGGTTTGGTTGATGAATACGAGAAATCAATTGAGGAACAACTTCTAACCAATTATCAATCTTCACCATATTGAAACCTTCAGTCATGGCTTGTGCTGCTTCTGGTATACCACCAAATTTAAACCATAGAGTGAGTAATCTTAACATATCTTGTAATGAATTTGAATGAGACAATGCAATCGAATGAAAGAATCCCTTGATTGATGGGATGACATGTCTTTGAACCGCTTCTATTGGAATTATATTAGTTTGGTTTGGTTGTCTTGATTGTTCAGTGTCTTCACTATTAGCAGTTGCTTCTTCCAACATAACTTCTTCAATCTTCTTATTGTTGTTATTAGCACTACTAGTGTATAAGGAAATCACTTCAAAATTAGCAAGGGCCCAATTATGCCATGCCTTGTACCATTTATTATCAAAATGAGTTGCTAGGAGATATGCCCCCAATATAATTTCCGAAGTTTCACTACGCCAATTATTATTCAAGGCAATTTGCCATTCTCCTTGTTTTAAGAAACATCTAGCTAATAATTTAGTATACTCTTCAACATGTTTAGGTATACCTGGCCCTTCAGAAGGTAATGGTTGAGTTATCAAATCATTGGGGTTTAATCCGAGATCCTGTGACATTCTGGTTGTGAAATCAACTAGGTGTCGTAATGCTTCTGGTCGTTGTCCTTTAGCCCACATATATTTCAATTGTGCGTAAACTACTTGAGGTGGTGCCCTTGAAGGATTTTCAGGGGATCCTTCTTCTAATAATGAATTGAGAGATTTTTCCGCTAGGTTTAACCTTCCTGATTTTCGACAAAGATTAGCAAACTTGATCCACATATCCATATCTTGTTTAGGCTTTATAACCAATGCTCTCACTTTCAACATTCTTTGCCAGATATCTACATTTCTTTGACATCCTAATAATCTAGTATTCCATGTCTTTCGCATAGTAGCTCGTTTCTCTGAACCTTGGGGTAATCGCTTATACTTGATAATCTCTTCCAATTCCGCCAACATTTGCACTCTGACAACAACTCCATAAGCTCTATTATAACTCTCACTAACCAATGCCGTTATTTCCGTAACTAACAAATCTCGAGCTTTTAAAATATGATTAGAAGCATCTTCAAAATTATTCCGATGTAAACTTAAAATAGCATTAAAGAAAGCCTTGTCTGGAGATTCCGGTTTCATTACTTTGATATAAGAATCCATTCTATCCCATTGTCCTAAACCCCATGCAGAAGCAGCCGCAAGGGGTGCCACATTTCGTTTAATTTCACTGGTTGAACTATCCCATTTGGTTCGGGCCAATTCTGAAAGTTGTTCCCATTCACCTAATGCATGTAAACATCTCATTTTCCCCATGGTTATTTCCATATTGTTATTGTCTGGTTCAAGTTTTTCTCTTTCGTTATATGCATTCAAGGCATCATCCCACCGTTGTAATTTCTCATACCAAGTTTCTTTAAGTTGTAAATCGTGATGGAGTTGTGCGTGTTTTAAAATACCAATTGCAGCGTCTGATTGTTGTAACTGATTATTTATACTAATTAATGACTCGATAGTAGGTGTTGTTGGTTCTTCATAAAACTCCAATTCCTTATAATGCAACGCCTTGGCAAATGCATGACATCTTTGAGCATATTGTCCCAAGGTAGTTATGGCAATAGGCAACGATTTATCATCATGTTCCATAAACTCAGCCAAGTTCAATAAAATTTGATGGATTTCCGGTGGGTTACTTGGAGAAGAAAGAGCAATACAAAAAGCCTGTACTAATTCTTCCTTGTGTTGAGAATACAATTCATTCCAACAACTAGCAAAACTAGCATTGAATAAATCCTTGGCCAAGGGGTAATAATCAGATGCTAACCCAGCACAAGCCCTTATGGCATGTGATGGACTTTGTAATAATAATTCCTTACTTAATTTCCCAATCCATTCTTGCCAATCTTCTTTGGTTCTTCGATGACTTACATCCCAGGAATTCTTTAATGAGTTTTGATTCACGGGTAATTTCTTTGAAGGCATGTCTGAATCAGCAGCAACGTCATAACTACTTTGATCATAATCCTTGTAAATGTCTAAATGAACAGGCAAGGGGTCACCTGTTATTAATTTACTAACCAACAGTTCAAATGTAGGAGCATGGATCTTTTGTTGTAGTATTTCCTTTTTGATAACCGGGATAAACACAATGAATTCTGTTCCTAATTGAATTAACAAATAACACAAGGTATTAATACAAGATTGTTTAAGTTCATCATTGCCCTGGTTAAGCACTCGCAATAACGGATGAATCACACGGGAAGTCATTTCATTCAACATTACATTCTTGGATAATCTCCCTATAGTTTCAATAGCTAATTTCCTTAATTCAATTGGTCCAACTTCAAACAATTTCACAATGTTTGGAACAATTATATCTATAAACTCTTCAATATTACTTCCAAACACCACAAAGCTTCGCAAAACATGTAACGAGGGACTACGTTTAGGTGATTTATCTTCATCAAATACACCAAGCAACAAGGTTAATATCCCAGGTAAATACATTTTAAACTCTCCTTCCAAAGCCCGGGATATAGATTCAATTACATTTATAATAACCACTTGTAATGTGTTTGGTTGGGTATAGAAAAACTCCTTAATCACTTTGAATATATCATTTAGGAATGGTCGTATATGTTGCTTAACAATTAATATCATGGCTCCTAATTGTTGGAAATAAAACTTTAGCATTGGATGTTGACAAGTATGCATTACATTCAAAACACCCGGTATTATTTGTGGTAGAAATGAAACACATCTTAACCCCAAGGTTTGGAAAATGTATATGATTGCTTGTATGACTTTTGTATGATGAATGTTTAACGAGGGGTCTTTCAATATCTTTAATAAATTGGTTATAGCCACCGTGGGGTAATACTCTTCATTTGAAGGTGACATTCCTTGCATTAGTAAAGCCACGTCGATTGAAGGTGCATTCTGTTCTGCTGGTATATTCTGTGAATTCTTTTGTTCAACTTCTCGATGTTTATATGGATCTAGTGCTCCAAGAATACCTAATAACCGTACTGTTTCTCGTCTAATCTTGGGTGATGTTTCCAGTTTAAGTATACCAACAAGCATGCCTAACAATTGAGGATAATCCAATAATGGTTGGATGACATATCCTGAAGAAGACGCCAATTGACCCAATGTTTTCAACGCTGCATCTCTCTTATATAACGAACTTTGATCTTGGAAAGTGTCTAAAATCAATGGTAATAAACTTGGTATAAATGGTTTCAAATCTTCACCACCAACTACAGACAATTCACCTAAACAATTAATTGCACTTGACGCAACGGAAGAACTTGAATCCTTTGCCTTGGTGATTAATGCTTCTACTATTGGTTTAACATAAGGTCTTGCTAATTCCTTGGAGTTTGCAATAAGTAATGAAAGTAAAATTGCACTTTCCTCCTTCTTCCTACTAGTGGTTGAATATTCCAATCTTTGTAACAACTGAACAAGGGTTTTCCGTAAACATGGTACAATATATGCTGGATTTATAGACGATAATCTTCCCAAGATTCGAATCGACACTTGTCTCACGGCAAACACTTCATCATTCAATGCAATAAACAACAACCTAACGTTATCAGCTTGTGATAATTGTGGGTCAAAATTACCAGCATTTGCCAAACAATTTAATCCTTGTAATCGTATCTCTGGCGTAGGGTCAGTTATTGAAATTGAAAGTAGTTTACCCAATACCTCATTCACAGCATTCAAGGCATTGACACTAATTTGTTGACATATTGGATCCTTGACAAAGATTTCACATGATGTAACCGTGGCTGTAAGTCTAACTTGAGGATTATTATGTTCAAGATAAGTTATGGTACAATACCTTACAAATTCATTCAATTGATAATTTTCAAATTGGAAAAATGCCAACATTGTCAATGCTTGGATTAGAATTTGACTATCGAATCGTTGATATTGTTCTTGATTCAACAAAATGTTATTTATACTTATTCCGGTATCACGAGATATCATAATCAACCGACAATCTCTTGCAAGTGAAGTGTTTACCTTGATTGAACCATAGGGAGAACCAGGTGGTTGGAATCCTTTACCAGACAACACCAAGCTTAACAAGTTTAGTAATTTCTCATTAATTAAATTGGTCAATGTAGGTATATTTGTAATTAACGTCTGTAGCACATCTTGCATATGTTGTGATAATGAACAATTGGCAAACATCATATCCAAAATATCTCGTTGTAAATGTTTAGTCAAGGCTGGTCCCACAGAAATTGATAATTTCCCAATACAATCAAATATAGCCGGTTCAGTTTCTCTTCTACTCACAGTATATTTCGAACCTGAAGTCAATCCGGAACCTCCTGATGAACTAGGTGGATTTAAATCATTTGAACTTACGGCACTAGCAGCCAAAATCAGTTGTACACCACCAGCATTGTTTGAATATGAAGACAACCCTTCTCGTATATTGTCCAAGACTGCATCTAAATACGTGGCCATTTGATTCCCTACTTCCAAAGCTAATAATCCAATACTTTTAAAAATTGCACTTTTATCACCATTGGCAATTTCACTATGTTGTCCCTTGTATTTCTTTAACTGTGATAAATAATAATACAATGTTCGATGAAGATACTTTTCCACAAACAATTCCGTGTTTACCTTACATAATAATGGGAATATATTGGTTAATTCTTGTCTAATAATCGCCAATTTATGATGTTTATACAATATGGTGTTTTCATACATTTGATCAAATTTCGAGAATATGTAGGAATCCCGATGAAATTTAAGTAATTCTCGATATACAAGTAATGATCCATGGATATTTTCCGCCGATTGAGATGAAGCCGACGAAGCAGTTGACGGTAACAAATAAGTAGCTCCTGGTTCCACATCTATATCATTTTCGTTTAATATTTTTGATGCCAGATCAATCATACGTTTAACCCAATGATTGCGTAAATTAACATCGCGATCATATATTATATTCATACATTTTTCAAATGCCAATGCTGTATCTTGTCTTATAATCAATTTTGAATCTCTTATAGGAACCCATAAATGTTTTAAAATGTCGTTAATTAAAGGATATAATAATGTCGGGGCATTATCTGCCAATGCAGTGACTATCAATATAGCAGCATGTCTTCTATTCTCATGTTGTTTACTATTATCACTCAACCATTCAATTGCTCGTTTAGCTTCATAATCAACAAAATCTCCAGTTAAATTCCCACCAAGTGTTGACAATTTCCCCAATGTCTTTGTAGCTTGTTTCATAATAATCAACTCATTCGACAAGATCAATGAACCCAAATAATTCGAAAATCTCGCTGTTTTACTGGCATTCTCCTTACCTATTCCCGAATCAAAATCAATGAGGGCATTTAAAGCAGCTATCCCACCAAGAATCTGCGCCGTTTCTTCAAGATGCAACAAATCAAAGATCTTACGATTAATATCCGTGTCTAACCGGTTAAACTGTTCCGACAGCAAATCTCGAGCCATTGAAGTTAAATAATTGCGTAACTCCACGGCATATCTTGATCGATCTTCTTCTCGTGGAGATTTCAACCCATGGAAAATCAGACTCAATACAGGATCAACCACTTGTGATGTGAGGGCTGATGTTGAAACAGCAGTAACTGATGACATTGTTGTGCTTGCTTTCCAACTCTATAATTGTAGTTGTTGGGTGGGATTAGTAGAACGATGCTTTAAAATCTGGACGGTGATTGTTTTATCTCAATTTATAATTTTCAACCAAAGTACACGACCTGAATGTGTCATGTGATTTAATGTCACGTGTATTGAGCGCTACCAGTTCTAAAGAGCTTTAATTACATACAAATATACTACTTCTACAAAGATGCTATCAAATGAACACATGTATATTGTTTTATATAATTCTACAACTATGGCACAGCAAATAAAGAAAAGTTTCTTACGATACTTGGTCCATATTCATCATAATCACTCTTTGTATAACAATAACTTTTAAATTCGGCAGTTTGAGCTAATAAAGATCCACCAAACCATACAGCATTTCTTTGTTTTTTATGAGAAATAACTTGAACTTCTACACCAGTACTTTGCACACCACTTAACCGTTCACTCAATCCTATTCTTTCATTAACAATCACTTTCAAATCTCTTTGTAAACGTTTTCCGAAATCTTTAAACATGGTTGAACCTCCAGACAAGACAATATTCTTGTATAATTTTTTCCGAACATCAATTGGAGATGCTTGAATAACTTGATCAACTACAGTAGGCAAGGGGGTTAAAAAGTCTGAAGAACAAATTTCCGGATTGAAAAAGATTTCTGGTGCCAAGAATCGTTCATAACCTACATCCACGACGTTAGTTCTTGATTTATCAACATATTCAACCATATATTGAGCAAATTTCTCCTTAGGGTGATTATCAAATTTGGCAAATTCTTGAACAATGTCAGGACAAACATAACAAAATTGTTCCTTGATTCTCTCGGCCGTTTGTAAACTTGTATCTGGTTCACCACGATCTCTCAACAATTGTTGAATAAATGAACTAATATCTCTACCAGCCAATGGAATGTTTTTAATCGCCGTACCAATAACATAACCCTCGGCAACTGGAATAACATGGGTTACACCATCACCTGAATCAATAACTGTCCCACTTAAAGATCTATCTTGAACCTTGGGGGATGTCCAACTAGCAGCCAACGCTAAAACAGCTTGTACAGCAATATAAAGCCCAGCACAATTGAAACTTTCAAACATGATTTCCGCAGTACTTTCTCTATTTTCAGGGGGGTTTAAAGGAGGTTCAGTCAATAAGAAATAATGATCTTCAGGTTCACATCTTAAATACTTGAAAATTGAACTTTCCCAAAACCGTTCCATTTGATCCCAATCTTCAATCTGTCCGTGTTTTATAGGGTAGGAAAGACCATAATTGGATCCATTGGCAGCATCAATTGCTTCATCTCCAATATAAAAATCTAAATCTTCTAATCCTCGTTTGGAAGATAAATTACTTGATCTTGAACCAGCACCGGCAGTTTTGGAAGTTTTGGAAGAACCACCAGAAGTTGAAGTGGCAATTGCGGTGGGGAAAACAAAGGAAGGTGAATCATTACCAGCAAATCCTAATTTGGTGTATCCTGTACCATTGTCCATGACAACAGCAGGAGTTCCAATACTACTCATATTAAGGGGGGGGTGTATTTTCTAAGTAAAAGACGAACTAAAAATAACACAATTGAAGTAATAAAAGCTTAATCGATTACCGAATTGAATTTGATTGGGGTGTTTGATTGATTTGTATGGAGTTGTTTCCACAAGTTTGACAATTGAAGGCTTGACAGTTTCGGTATTTGGGGCGAATTCCAACACTGTCAGATTTCCCTTTTTTGTGCAAAGGTACACGACCTTTTCTGCGCTACCAAATTTGCGATATTATATTAAGTAGGGATAAGGTCAACTCCTTTAACTACAGTCACATCTACGAATAACCTTTATTAAAACCTTTATAAAAGTACAACTCTAATACTCATCCTTTCCACTAATGATTACATCATTAATCTTTAAAATCATTCTTGTTAATTGAGTAGCCAATAACAATTGTTGTCTCTTACCAATATATGGATCAATTACAAACAATTCCTTCATATCATTTGTTCCCTTACCAAGACAATCCACACCTAATCTTGAACTATTTTCATTAACTTGCTTGGATTTTAAATTAGACAAAGTTTCAATTGGATCCAACCCAGAATTTTCAGCTAAGGTCATAGGGATTGTATCTAATGCTGATGCAAATGCCCTGAATGCATATTGATCTATTCCCTTTTGTTTATCGGCAGCTTCAGAAACTGCAAGTGAACAAGTTAATTCAGCAGCACCTCCTCCATATACTACTCGATTGTCACGAATTAAATTACGAACAACACAAAGTGAATCATGTAATGCTCTTACCCCTTCAGCAGTAATCATTTCGTTGGAACCTCTAATAAAACATGTAACTGCTTTACTATTTGAACAATCTTCAATAACCAACATACGATCTCTAGTTGTTCCAAATTCTAATTCTCGAATTATACCAGCTGAACCCAACTTTTCTGGAGTTAAATCTTCAAATCTAGGGACAATACGTCCATTTGTAGCAATGGCTAATAATTCTAATTCAGAACCTCCAATCCATCTGATTGCATTTAAACCATTTGCCAATAATAAATGATTGGCTTCATCGTCAAACCCCCATTGACATCCAACGACATTTGCCCCTGATTGTTTAACCAAATCAATCATTTCTTGAAATTTCTTCATTTCATATTCTTGTAATAATTTAAATTCTTCCACGGTAGATATATCTAATTTATGTTTTGTCTTGGGTTTTGGTGGTTCAAATGGACATGTTAAAATGGCAATTTTACAATCTTTAACTTGTTTAGGCATTTGCGGATGAGAAAAATCCTTATCTAATAAAACCCCTTTAATTAACAAGGAATCTTCTATTGATCCACCGACTTTTTTTTCAATTTTAATTAATTCAAAATCAACATCTTTTCTTTCAAGATCAGCCACAGCCAAAACTGAATCAACTGCCATTTGAGCAAAATGATCATGAGCTTTACTCACAACTTTAGACCCAAGAGAAGTCTTGGCAGCTTTGAATAAATAACTTTCATCTTCAATAGGAACAACATCAGCTACTTTATTCAATTGATCAATGGCAATCTTACAAGCTTCATCAAACCCATTAGCAATCTTAATTGGATGGATCCCCTTTTCAATCAATTCTAAAGCTTGATCCAATAATGCACTGGCTAAAACAACTACTCCAGTTGTACCATCACCAATTTCATCATCTTGAGATTTGGACAATTCAACCAATAATTTAGCAATTTGATTATCTAAATCCATTTGGGTTAAAATAGTAGCCCCGTCATTAGTAATTGTGATATCACCATCTTGACTAATTAAAATCTTATCAAGTCCTCTTGGTCCTAATGAAGTTTTAACAATTGAAGCTACTGATCTGGCAGCCAATATGTGAGATTTGGTAGCTTCTATACCATGTTTTCTTTGTTTTTTACCTTGGTCACGAACAATAATGAACGGACGACCCATTTCATCCTGAGCCACTATGGCATTGGATAAATCTGGAATTCCTTGTGCGGTAGCCATTTGAGTTGTCTAGTTAAGTTGTAAGTATTAGGCTATTCCAACACTGGAAATTTTTTTTTTCCTTCTGACGCCGCCCGCCATTGCGCGTCCAATTTTTTAGCGTGAGAAAATTGGTCACGCTTTTATCACGTGTATTTCACGTGATTGGTTTTTAACATCACATTAATATGAACAATTAAGACAGTTGGGGAAGTAAACTTAGTCAAATATTTCTTTTAGAGTGTTTATTTGGTATTTGGAGTATGTTTAAGTTATATTTTGTTGATTTTTGGGTATATATTTTGCTGTCATTATTTAGCAAATTTGCAACATTTTTAGTTAATTTTTTGTACATTTATTTGCAATATTTCTTTTACTGAACCGAAACAAAATGCACTTTCTACCTTCAGTGCTTTTGATTAAGAGATAGTAACAATATTATCAACCTTGATTGGGATTCAATATTTCTCTGTATAATTTCTTCCTCATATCACTTTTACTATGTCTAGTCTAACCTGCCCTTCCAAGTAAAACCGCAATGTCCCCAGTGGCATCCCAGTCGCATCTCGATGTGAAAAAAAGACAAAAAAAAATACTATCAGCTACAGAAGTGAGCTAAAGCATAGAAGAGACTACTACTTTCTATAAAACTATATATACATAACCATGTCAGTTGTTGGATCGTTGATATTTTGTACCTATTGTGGTAACTTATTAGACTCACACAGTTCCAGTTCTCATATACAATGTCATGTATGTCATGAATCATATCCCAAATCAAAATTTGCAAATTTAAAAGTTATAACCACATCAAGTGAAGATGCATTTCCCTCGACTTTAAAACTGGCTAGATCAGTAGTCAAGACTAGTTTGAAAAAGGATGAATTAGACGAAGGGGCTACCATTAAGGAAAAATGTCCTAAATGTGGTAATGAAGAAATGTCATATCATACTTTACAACTAAGATCGGCTGATGAAGGGGCTACTGTGTTTTATACATGTACTTCTTGTGGGTATAGATTCAGAACTAATAACTAGTATAGATATAGAAATAAACAAGACAAATTATCTAATTAACAGTAGTGGCATATTCTAATTCATTGGAGTTTTCATATTCATACATGTCCAATGCAACTATGGCAGAGTCTCTAACAACATCTTCTTTATCTTCAAGGAATGATTGTAATACAGGCAAACATTCATCAGTAGCAATACTACCCAACGCTTCAGCAGCCTCATGTCTAACCATCCCTGCTTCAGTTTCATCCTTCAACACTTTAATTAAAGAAGGTACAGTCACTGGATTACTCAATTGTCCAAAAACATAAGCAATTTCATGTTTAAACAACGCACTTGGATCATCAAATCCACTGGCCAATGCTAAACAAGCTTCATCAGTACCTAAATCACGTAATCTAAACATAGCTCTATATCTTTCAAACAAAGGTGTGTCTTGATCATTCAAAATTTGTTGTAATTTTTCCACTTTAGAACTAGAATCAGTGGCCAAGGGAGGAGCAGGATCAATCGAAGTATATAAAGATTTCTCCAATTTCTCACTCTTAGCACTTTCGGAATTTTCCCATTTAATTCTTTCAATTGCCAATTCACAAGTTTGTCTAATTTCCAAAGCTGGATCCTCGACAAAATATTTATTCAACAAAGGTAATGATTCAACATCTCCAAGAGCACCCAAGGCTTCAGCAGCTTCATGTCTCACCATAACTTGTTGCTTCTCGTCAATTAAAGCATCTCGTAAATAAGGAGCAGCATGTAAATTCTTGGTTTGGCCCAAAACATAGGCAACTTCATGTTTCAATAATTCAGAATCATCACTGAAACATTGTGAGATATATTCAACGGCCTTTTTAGAAGCTTCTGGTTGTTCAGTTTGATCCCCACCTACTGATTTTAAATTAAACAAGGCTCGGAATCGATTAGCTAATTTCACATCTCCTGACTTGTTTACAAGTATGTCTCTTAATTGTTCTAAACTGGCAGTGTCTATATTAATTTCAGCAGTCATCTTGTATGTTTGTATGTATATTCCCTATGGCAAATATAGAACACAGAATGGGATGTGAAAAAAAAATTTAAATTTTTTTTCTGAACAAAGGTTTCTTGTAATCAGACCATCGGCGCCGATGCGCGCCTGGTTCTAGAATGCGTAAATGCTTACTACATCAACTGGACCTAACCGTACCCACAAGAAAGGGTATCAATATCTCGATAACACTATTAACTCTTAGGGAATTACTTGGAGTGATTACAATTGAACAGATTACAGAGCAGAAGTCTTAAGTTCCCAGTTCTGGATTGGATACGCTTCCAAATTATTATCAGATCAATCTATGGCATTTCATGTCTTTTGTTCAACTTACAACAGGATGAATTTACAGGAGAATGTCTTTTTGGGCTAAGAACTAACAATTTTATAATAGATAACGCACACCTGTGCTATTTCAATACAGCTTTTTACTAAGAAACTATTTATGTTTGCAAAAAATCTACTACATTGTCTAGAACAAGCTCCAGAAAAAATGGCCCAATACAAACCATATGGAGAATAGATTATTCGTACGGCAAAAACTAAATCAAACTAACCAAGTCAATCAAAAGAAAGTATCATCCATTTTTAGTTTAATTTTCAGGGGAACCAAGTTTTCTAATTTTTCACTTCTAAAGAGGGGGAGTGGGAGATCATTCTAAGAATACGAGAAACCAGGCAGAAAAAAAAAAAAGAAAATCAAAAATCAGTTGGTAATAGAATTTCTTTTTGGGCACGGTCATCGAGTATCTGGAATTAATTTTAAAACTAATTTATTAGCTGAAACTTTGGAATACTTAATTTAACTTATATTCTAACCAGCCAAATACTCAACCCATTTGAATATACAAATTTGGAATGTATATGCTCGCGTAACCTATTTCACTCGAGCTGCGTGCCGAGAAAGAAACTTAGTTTGTTCCTCCTCTCTTAAAACCAATATCTATACATCTACATATATCGATAAAAGTGATTATCCAGTTGAAAATTAAAGGTCATGTTTTAATAATCTTGTCGTATCTTAACTTTAGAAAACTCTAAAATATAACCATTGCTTTTTTTATTGTTAAATGATTCTGGCGATCTCTTGCATAAATTACCATGCTTCTATTTCCACGCCGCACGCGCGCAATTTGCATAAAAAAATAATCCCCCTCGCCCAAAATGATGTAAGTTTGTCTACGTCAACGGTATGGCGTTTAAAAGTCATGTCATTCTGGTTCCACGCGCCAATTATTTTTTCACTTTTATTTCGGTCAGATTTTGGCAAATTCCGAACGCTAATAGATCATTCTTTTAATACTTTATTATACACCTCGGAAAAGTAATAAGGCAAACATCAAAAAATATCCATGTGTCAATTAACTGATCAGGTTGAACCTTCTGGGGTAGATCCAGACTGTCATGATCAGTTGGGGGGCTGTGAAACCAGTTAAATATATAATGTTGTATGTTTTCCTCTAAGACCTACCTCCTCTTATAATTTTGCAACTAAACAAAATTTACAACCAATATGATAATGTTACAACTTATTTTCTATTTTATATGCTATCTACTTTCCGGCGTTGTCGCTGATGAATTCTGTTTTATGTATCCACGTTATGAGAATCTATGCGACATGAGCTTTGGAGAAAACTCCATACGGGAAAACTATCCAGAGTTAAGATCGTTCGAAATCCTTCATGCAACTCCAATAGATATTCAGGAGCGCAGAATAGACATCAACTTCCAATTTGAAATTGACCCTATTGGAGCTCAGTACTTCAAACCTATAAAAACCATTCAAATAGTCGACCTTCGTCAACAAGAACCACCGGTGACGTTATATGATAAAGATAACAATATCAACGTTATAGGAAATAACCTCTATTATTTTCAAGCAGTGTGGTCAACCAGAGCAGAGGATTATTTCGGTTATAAACTTTGCACTCCACCATTTAAAATTGTCTATACTTGGGAATCCCAAATTATTATGAATAAAAGAGCCACACCCGCACCACTTAACACGTTTGAATATTACCACAGATGCCCAGATTATCCCGACGCCGGAGATGTTCCTCAAGTATGCTGGGAACTTGTGTGTGAAGTAGATGAACCTGTAATATCTATTACACCAGATGTAGATGAACCTATTCCCGATCCAACACCAGTGACATTCCAGACCAAATTTAGTGGTTGGTTATATCCAACCGGAACCGATTGTGTCGATCAAGAAGTTCGAGAATCATGCGATGTTGAATTTGGACAACAGGCAAAACAAAACGGTTATCCTGACTTGGTAACATTTGAGTTTGTTGAAGTTGAAAGAATCCAAGACACTTCATATCAAGTAATTATGGAAATTGAAATCAAACCAGAAACCAAGCTTGATTTACAACAGGTGAAATTTAGTGTTTCCAAAGGAGGTTCATTTTGGGATTATCTTTCTTCAGGTGTGCTTTTTGATAAACCTCAAAACGTTAATCTTCTTGGATTTTCTCCATATCATTTCTTCATTCGTTGGCAGATGGTAGGGACCATAGATGGTGATAAAGTTTGTGCCCCACCGCTCCAGGTTGAATATACTTATATTGACAAGTCGGGGCCAGTCACTGCTCAATACTTCTATGGTTGTGATGATGCAGATGTAGCTCTTCAATGTTGGGATCTTGAGTGCGTCAAGACTGAAGAGACCACAGAAGAGACCACAGAGTATACAACTATAGAAGAGACAATCGAAGAGACTACCGAAGAAGAAAAGACCGAAGAAATGACAACTGAAGAAGAAACTTCAGAACAAGTGGCTCCAGGAGAAGTGACTGAGGAAGAAACAACAGTAGAAGAGACAACTGAAGAAGAAACTACAGTAGAAGAGACAACTGAAGAAGAAACTACAGTAGAAGAGACAACAGAAGAAGAAACCACCATTGAAGAAGAAATTACGACTGAAGAAGTGACTACCGAAGAAGAAGTGACTACCGAAGAAGAAATCACTACCGAAGAAGAAATCACTACTGAAGAAGAAGTTACCACTGATGACGAAGTCACCACTGAAGAAGACGTTACCACTGAAGAAGAAATCACCACAGAAACTACCGAAGAAGAGACTACCACTGAAGAGACTACCGAAGAAGAGACTACTACTGAAGAACAGACAATCGAAGAGACTACCCAATTCGAGACCACTACTGAAGCAGAAGAAGAAATCTCAACTACATTGACTGAGGATACTGAAACAGCTACAACAACCAGAATTCCAAATCTCTTCTTCCCAGGAGACTTCCCACCTCCAGAAGATAATGTTCCTGATGAAACTTCCGATGATATCCAATGTCGAGTTTCATTCGGTGAATTCTCCAACAGTCAGAATGCTCCACAATTGGAAATGTTCCACTTCCTTTCCATCAAGAAAGTTACCGGTCAATACTATGAAGTACAATTTGAATTTAAAATAGATGATTCTGAATTTTCAGAACAAGATGTAGAATCTATTCAAATTACCGGACTTCGTACTGCTGAGAATTACCTTGGTGATAGTATAATAATTTATGACCGTCAGTTACCAAGTGAATTAACTAGTTCAACTAATCACTTTATTGTACGTTTCGTAATGGAGGCTGAATCATATGAACAAGACTATATTTGTACCACTCCTTTCAAAGTTGAATATAAAATTGCACCAGAGCCAAAAGCTAATACCAAGGTTCATGAAGGTGATGATGAACTGATTTTGGTAACTAGAAACAAGCGCGAAGACACTTATGTTGCAATCTATCTTCATGATTGTCCAAACAATGGAATTGCTGATTTAGGTCTTGAATGTTGGCTTTTACCAAGTGAACAAGACCTCACTATATCTCTGATCGAATCTGTCCCAGAAGAATCTACCACTAACCAAGAAGAGCATACCACTGAATCTGAAGAATTAACTACAGGCGTCGAAGAAACTTCTGCTGAACCTGAAGAGGTGACTACCGCTGAAGAGGAAGACACAACCACCAACCCAGAACAAGAAACCACTAACCCAGAAGAACAAACTACAGACCCAGAGGACCCTACCGGCGAACCAGAAGAATCATCTACTCCTGCTACAGTTCCAGAACAAACCACTACAGCTTCAGAAGAAGACCATACAGTGGAACCAGAAGAACCTACAGTACAACCAGAAGAACCTACAGTCGAACCAGAAGAACCTACAGTCGAACCAGAAGAACCTACAGCCGAACCAGAAGAACCTACAGTCGAACCAGAAGAACCTACTGAACAACCCGAGGAACCTACAGTTCAACCAGAAGAACCTACTGCACAACCAGAAGAACCTACTGCACAACCAGAAGAACCTACTGCACAACCAGAAGAACCTACTGCACAACCAGAAGAACCTACTGAACAACCAGAAGAGCCTACAGTTCAACCAGAAGAACCTACAGTCCAACCAGAAGAACCCACTACTAAACCTGTGGAATCAGAGGAACCTACTACTCAACCAAGAGAGCCAGCAACAGAAGATCCCGTTGACCCACCTGAAGATGTGATTGTAACAGTTACCGAAACAACAGTGATACCTGCTCCTCCTTCAACCAGCACTCTCACTGAACTGACTACAAGAAGCAACATCGATTCTACTACAACTGGAATATTGACTGAAACGGACACACCAGTTGATCCACAAGGAACTCAAACATTGATCTATACTGTAACTACAGTAGTTGCTGATCCAGGAAACCCAACTAACTCAATAATATTGACATTGACAGTGACTTCTACCAATGTCAACCCACCTCTCAATCCAACTGGAAATTCTCCAAACCCTCCTCCTGCAACTCCAGGAGTCGAAGTTGTATCCACCGTAACCAATCCTGACACCACATATGTTACCACCGTTTCTGAGCCTTACAACCCTCCAGTTATAGTAACAACAGTTTCAAATCCCGACACCACATACGTTACAACTGTAACTGGACCATACAATCCTCCAGTTGTAGTTACCACAATCTCAGGAGTTGACACCACTTATGTCACAACAGTCACTCAGCCATTCAATCCTCCAGTTGTGGTTACAACCATTTCGGGAGTAGACACAACATATGTGACAACAATCACTTATCCTTCAGTACCTACTGGAAATCAACCAGGTGGAAACCCTCCTACTGGTTCAAATTCTCCATCCAACCCTAATTCTCCATCCAACCCTAATTCTCCATCCAACCCTAATTCCCCAAGCGTTCCATATACTCCTAGTGCTCCAAACAGTCCAGTTAACCCTAATGATCCAAATGGCCCATCTTACCCTAACGTCCCTGCTGGTAATCCAGACCAAGAAGAAGAACTTCAAGTTCCATATTCTGGAAGTAATTCAGCTCCAGCTGCAAATTCTCCTGCCGGTTCTAATGTTTCAGGTCAAGTTCCAAACTCTGGAAGCAATCCAAATTATACTGGTAACACAGAGCAAGACGGACAAGCTCAAGTTCAATATTCTGGAGGCAGCTCAAACAATCCATCTAATTCCAATAACCCCGCTGGTAATACACAACAAGAACAAGAAGAACAACTTCAAGTTCCATACGCCGGAGGTAATCCAAGTAACCCAGCAAATCCTAATGCTTCTGCTGGTAATCCGGATCAAGAAGAAGAACTTCAAGTTCCATATTCTGGAGGTAATTCAAACACTCCAGTTAACCCTGCTTCTGGTAATGAAAATGAAGAAGAACTTCAAGTTCCAGCTTCTGGTGGCGCTTCAAACAATGTAAACAACCCTAATGGAAATGACCCTGCATTGAACCCAGAAGGAGATGAGCTAGTTCAAGACCCTAATGAATTGGTTTACACTAGTGCCGTTCCTACTACTTTTGTTTCAGATGGAATAACTTATGCAACTTCTGTTCCTGTTGTTTACACAACTTCTATTCCTGATGGTGTACCCGAAGTTATGGTTGCTCCTGGTTCTCCAGCTTCTGGAAATAGTGATGGCGATCTTGCTGCAGACCCAAATCTTGAAGAAATGCTTGAAGATTTCGAGGGTTTAGCCTCAACTTCCAACTCTAACATCTTTATGTTATTATTATGTTTGATTTTTACCCTGATGTTTGTTTAATTAGTTTTCTATTTGTATTTATATATCAATAGATGTTTTTTTACGTATTTACCTTATGTAACAGTGATATTATCAATGGGCTCGGAATATTGTTACTGCATCCCAAAATCCCGTGTTATACGTTTCCAAAATTAATTACCACCACTAGATTTAGATTAACAAATAAGTCAAGTAAAAAAAGGAATAGAAATTGAAAAGTTGTAAAACTTTAATGTTTCAGTATCACACTGAAAACATTAAGAATTGAGCCGAATCATTAGACTGCGAGGTTTGCATTTTGTAGCGAATCAGATCTGCTTGTTCATTTTTACGGAACAATGCAAACCAGTAAAACTGCAGTCTTGTTTCAAGCCTTCTATTCAGAATGAACCAAGAAAGCATCGTATCAACCAGATTTCGTGAAAGTTGCACTGAAAAGGTAAAGGCATAAAATGATGCCGAAGAAGCTTATCATTTTCTTATCTTTTGCAGGTCAGTTCATCGAGAGCACCTTCATTAAAACCAAAGAAGACTGTAGAAGAATTTTAAAAGAAACAGATTCCATACTTAGAGTTACCACCAGTTTCAATGATATACACTAACATACCTTTGCTACACCTGTAGCAATAAAAATGTTCTATGCAAAAAAAAACCAACTTCCTTTTTCTCATGCAAGTTTAACCTGGACTAGTGGTTGAAGACAGTCAGGAAGCTCTTTCTAACAGAACATAGATAAATGAGGTTTCCAGAGGTACATTTAAACTCTATTTAACTGCACTTGCTACATTTCGAGAGTCTTAGAAGTACAAAGAAGGGATTTGGAAAGCGAAAAATCTGGAATTTACTTTTACAAACTCATAAAAGCTCACATGGTAGCATAACTTCTAAGTTGCAAAAAAAATGTTGATAAAGCAAAGATATCAACAGAACAGCACAACATAGAGTTGACAGTATAATAAACTAGAATTCAAGACCACGAACGTCTTGATCTTCCTTTAATGACAATTGGTATTTTTATCTATAGACCATGACAAAAGTTCTAGACTTAATATATCCAATATTTTACGAAAAACATAAAATGAATGACAGATCTGTAAGTCACTCAATTGGAAGATGAAAATGAGAAAACTAGATACAATGAGGTGATAAATACGCACGCCCCGGAGATTAATGATGTAATCAAATCCTAACTCATGCCCACATGGGATATTACCTCCAAAAGAAGATGAAGTGGGATACAACCAGTGACTTGCGGTTGAAACAGTTTCTCATGTTTTCACATTTACTATGCTATCGTGGAAGCCGATATTCAGATAAACACAAAATGCTTTGTCAAGCGTTTTGTTAGTAGCTGATCTCATCATGGGAATTACCAATTGGTGAATACTTTTCCAATGAATGCCATGATTAGATTACGTAATGGTTGTGTTATTAGCAGCAAACCAAACTTTTCAATAAAAGTCATTCATTCAGATGATGATCCGGAAATTAAATTCCGGAGGTTTTTTCATTGAGCAAGTTGACCAGAAAATAAATCATCGGGAAACTACTCCGTTATTGCAAAATATTTTTTACTTTTTATTTTTTATATTTTATTTTTTCCTTAGTGGTTATAAATGCCTGGACTATGGTCACGCGAAGAAAAACGATCATTTGCCTTTTATCAACCTTCTAGATGCCCAGTTTGTCTTGCTTTACACCTTGAATTAGAGCTACCTGATTCTCCCCGCATATATACGAACATGTATTTCAATATGAAATCCCAATTTGGATTGCTAAAAATTATCGAACCCTAGTTGACTGGTTCAGAAATTGATTCTTTCAACTTATGCTTGAAGACTTTTTGTTATAATCATAACAACCCAGAATCTTAACAAGCTCGTTTGATTAATCAGTAGAGAACCTGTGTTGACACGTTTGGAACACTTACAGAAACCTAGATCCCCCTCGGTGGGAGATGAGCTGCATGTATGACATATGCCAAGGCGATTGAAATATTTTTTACTACATAGTAATACTATTCTAGAGGCACTTACCACTTCGATGGAAGAAATTATAAAACAAATACTCTTTGATACTCTCCCAACGAAGGATTTCAGTTTTTTGTTGTCGAACACGACATGTTGCGTTCCAACACCCTACAAATGTTTGCGAAATAAAAGCCCGTAAATGTATAAAGATTTCCAAGTCCATTTGATACAGCTAACAATTTGAGGAATCGTGAAAATAAAGTGGAAACAAAATTAGATGACTTCCATATCCAGTTAATAAGTATGCTCAAAATGATTCCCCTTACGCGAGGCGTTATCATGAGTTAAATCCACACCATAGAAATATTTTAAGGCGCCAACTAAATTGGCCATGATACACGTCGAAAAAAGAAATATTTTTTTTTTCGATTAATTTTATTGCAACTAATTTAATAAAGCTAATTTAAAAAATAATATCCGTATCAAAACACTTACATGTTGATTCAAATACCAATTACAGAATCTCCCCATTTCTATTTGAATACGTCACGGAATTATACCGCGGTGTTTGCCGCCTTAGAATCTCAGAGACTTTGCATTAAATAATAAAATGACGCCTGAAATAGTAAGCAGCAATGATAATGACCAGATGATATTGCAACCATGCATGATCAACATCATTTCAAAAGTATTCGCAACATTATTTGGAAGCAGTGAATGTCCTGTGCATAATTTTGAATATATAAGTGCCTGATTCCTTTCCTGGTTTTGGAATTAATTCTTTAACTGTTTTCTACCACATTAAACTTTTTTGCAACAAGAATTTGCCATTTACAATGCGACAATTTTTGTTTCTTTGTTACTTACTACTACTACAAATTTTAACGGCTGTGAATGCCGACGAAACCACTTTAACTTGGCCTCCAACATTCACTTATGAAACGGAAGATTGTCCTACACCCACTGAATGGGAAGACAAATGTGAATATGATTTGGGTGAACAAGCCCAAGAACATGGATATCCCGACGTTCTTACATTCGAATACAAGCACATTCTGCATCTTATTGACACCACTGATTTATATGAAGTTTTAATTGAATTTGAGATTGATGCCAACCACGTATATCCTTTCTCATTTGACTTGACAGAGATTAGCTTCAATGACCTACAAACACCCGATGACTATCTTACTTCACAGAAGATCGCATTTGATCAAGATAATCTGGAGGAACTTGGCGACTCTCCCTACCACTTTTTTGTTAAGTGGGTGATGAAAACTGAGGCTAATGGCCAGTCAATGTGTACAACTCCATTTATGATTGAGTATATTTGGAATTCTCCCTCCTTCCCAACTAGGGCAAAACGGACTGATGTGACAGCACAGTACATCCATGATTGCAACGAAGGTGATTACCCTATTCAATGTTGGATCCCTATATGTTCTGGTCTGGGAACACAATCAAATGACGACGAAACCACCTCAGACATTGAGACATCAGACATTGAGACATCAGAGGTGGAAACTTCTGAGCTTGAAACTTCTGAAGAGGAAACTTCAGTCGAGCCAACAATTACTGCACCACCTGGTACCTTCGAAACAACCAACGATTTGTTGCCAACCCCAAACACCGATTGTCCAACTAGCTGGCACGACAAATGTAGTCTCGCCCCCGTTCAAACTGGTGGATTCTCGCCAACTATGAAAAAATTCGAATTCGTTGAGATTAACCTGATTGTGGATGACTACTATGAAGTTTTGGTTGAAATTGAAATCAATTCTTCTATATTCCCACCCTCGAGTTTAGAATACATCGCCTTAAAGGATCTCAGCACGCCAGATGACTACCTTAGCGATCCATTCAGAATTTACGATAGATCACTTCCTGAAAATGTTCTTGGTGAATCACCTTACCACTTCTTTGTTCGTTGGGCCATGCAAACACAAGTCCGTGACGGGGAAATCTGTACAACGCCTTTCCTGATTGAATTTAGTTGGAGAGATGGGGCAGCACCACGACTTGGAAGATCTGCTTCAAGTTTCAAATTAAGTTTTATTCATGATTGTGAAAGCGAAGATCCTCATGATTATCCTCTTCAATGTTGGGCACCTGAATGTGATGAAAGTGAACCTTCAACAATTACAACGTTAACCAATGGAGTATCAGAGCCAACTGCATGTCCAACCTCATTCGAAGCCGATCCTGCAGTCTGTGACTTTGCATTTGGATCCGGATCAAATAGTAAAAACTATCCAAGTTTAGAGACTTTTGAATTCCAAACAATTCAACTGGTAGGAGACGATTACTATGAAGTGATAGTTGAATTTGAAATTGATGGTATTAACCACCCAAGACGTACCCTTGACAAGATTCTCGTTAATGGTATTCAATCGCCTAATGGGTATGTTGATGATCCAATTGTGATTTACCAACGTGATGTGGTTGACCAAGTTGGTGACAGTCCTTACCACTTCTTCCTTTACTGGATAATGCAAACACAATACTTGAACGGTGTCACATGTACAACTCCATTTTCAATTCAATATATTTGGGAATCAGAAACGGCAACTTATGGGCACGGATGTCAAAGTGACAATGACGGTTTCCACGACTACCCTCTTCAATGTTGGGCCGAAGAATGTGTTGATGAGCCAGAACCAGTCACTATTGAACCAGTACCTCCAGAATTACCAGTGCCATCAAATTGTCCTGAAGCATGGTCCGATAATGGTGATTGTGGTGTCAATATTGGAGATAATGCCAATATGATGGGTTATCCAGAAGTCCTTGCATTTGAGTTTCAATCTATTAAAATAGTAGATGAGAGCTTATATGAGGTGGTTGTTGAATTTCAAATCGACAGTAGAGCCAATCCAAAAAGGGATTTACAAAGTGTTCTGATTTTGGTTGAACAGTCAGCTGAAGGTTACCTTAATGACGAACTTGTAATTTACAATGCTGATTCGGAGGAGAATCTTGCTGGTGACTCACCTTTCCACTTCTACTTTGTTTACATCACAGATACAGAACAGTTTGGTTCCCTTACATGTACCACACCATTTTCGATTAGTTATCAATGGAAAGATTCCTCAGCAGTCTATCGTCATGCTTGTAGTCTGAGTGATTCTCCACCTCAATGTTGGGAAGAAGAATGTTACGAAGAACCTGAACCAAGCACCATATTAACTCCAAAAGACGATTTACCCCCACCAACAGCTTGCCCCATGGCATTTGGTCCCCTGCAGTGTCCAGACATTGAAGTTGGGGATAGTTCGAGACATCTCGGCTTACCTGAAGTGTTGAAATTTAACTTCGTTTCCATTGAATGGGTTCAAGATCAATTGTATGAAATAATGATTGAGTTTGAAATTGAGAACATTACTCCAAAACGTGAACTATATGGTGTTTATATCTCAGATCTTAAGACACCTGATAATTATCTTCCCGAGAATCTCATAATCTATAACAGATATTTCGAGGAAAATCCTGTAGGGGATTCCCCATACCATTTCTTCTTCAAATGGACAGCAACCACTGAAGTTCTTGGAGATACATTTTGTACTACTCCATTCAGAATTGCATACCAATGGGATTATACCTATGCAGAGTATCACCATGGTTGTCCTCCAATGGATATGCTCGATTCTCCACTTCAATGTTGGGAGGAAGTATGTGATTCTGAAACAACTGGAGAACCATCAACAATTACAACTATTAATCCAGATTTGCCACCATCTACCGATTGTCCTTCTACCTTCTCTGATGGTTGTGATGGCGGAAACGCCAATGATGCAGAAACTTTCAATTTCGTGTACATTAAACTGATAGAAGATGACTTGTATGAGGTAATGCTTGAATTCAAAATAGATACAATCCGTCCTAAGTCTTCGCTTCAATATATCATGGCAGAGCTACCCGTCCAATTTGCCCCAGTTGAAGAGTTTTATCTTTACGATTTGTCCTCCGGGATTGACGAAGTTGTAGATTCTCCATACCACTTTTTCTTGGTATGGGTAATGGAAGCTACCCACGATGAATATTCGCGTACTTGTACTACCCCATTCAATATCCAATATGCCTGGGATAATGCATCTCAAAAATTCAAACATGGGTGTGGTTCCACGGATGAGTACGCAATTCAATGTTGGGATGATGTGTGCCCTGAACCACTTATAGAATCTACTACTGAACCAGAAGAATCTACTACTGAACCAGAAGAATCTACTACTGAACCAGAAGAATCTACTACTGAACCAGAAGAATCTACTACTGAACCAGAGGAAACTACACCTGAACCAGAAGAAACTACACCTGAACCAGAAGAAACCACACCTGAACCAGAAGAGACTACTCCTGAACCAGAAGAGACTACTCCAGAACCAGAAGAGACTACACCTGAACCAGAAGAATCTACTACTGAACCAGAGGAAACTACACCTGAACCAGAAGAGACTACTCCAGAACCAGAAGAGACTACACCTGAACCAGAAGAGACTACTCCTGAACCAGAAGAGACTACTCCTGAACCTGAAGAGACTACACCTGAACCAGAAGA
>NSGQ01000009.1:0-12248 GCA_003676035.1 Spathaspora sp. JA1 | reverse complement strand
GAAACCACTCCTGAACCAGAAGAGACTACTCCAGAACCAGAAGAGACTACACCTCAACCAGAAGAGACTACACCTCAACCAGAAGAGACTACTCCTGAACCAGAAGAACCCACTACTGGACCTGAAGAACCCACTACTGGACCCGAAGAACCTACTACTGGACCCGAAGAACCTACTACTGGACCTGAAGAACCTACTACTGGACCTGAAGAACCTACTACTGGACCTGAAGAACCTACTACTGGACCTGAAGAACCTACCACTGGACCTGAAGAACCTACTACTGGACCCGAAGAACCCACTACTCCTCCAACTGACGAAGAGCTGACTGTTACAGTAACTGAAACAACAGTGGAACCTCCACCTCCTGTAACAAGAACTGTAACTGTAACAATCACTAATCTGGACGATAGTACTACTAGAAGTTTCACAGAAACCGTCACCTACACAACTGTTGACCCTCCAGAAGAAACCAGAACATTGACTGAAACGATCACCAGGACTGATGCGGACCCTAGTACTACTAGAACATTCACCGAAACTGTCACCTACACCACTGTTGATCCTCCACCAGGTACAAGAACGTTGACTGATACTGTAACCACTGTAGTTGTTGATCCTGGAAACCCAACTAACTCAGCAACATTGACATTGACTGTTACTATTACCAGTGTCAGCACACCACCCAATCCAACTGGTACTTCTCCAAACCCACCAAATCCTCCACCAGGAACTGAAATCACAATCACAATCAGTAATCCCGCCACTACTTATGTCACCACCGTTACCGAACCATACAACCCTCCAGTTGTAGTGACCACCATCTCAAATCCAGACACCACGTACGTTACCACCATTACTCAACCATACAATCCACCAGTTGTAGTAACCACCATATCAAATCCAGACACCACTTACGTTACCACCATTACCCAACCATTCAATCCACCAGTTGTGGTCACAGTCTCCGAACCTGATACCACCTATGTTACAACTGTCACTCAGCCATTCAATCCTCCAGTTGTTGTGGTTACAACAATCTCGGGAGTTGACACCACTTATGTGACTACTATAACCTACCCTACTGGATTCCCATCAGTACCTACCGGAGCACAACCAGGTGGATACACTCCTAGTGATCCAAACAGTCCAACTAACCCTGATGGTCCAAATGGTCCATATAATCCTAACTATCCAAATACTCCATCTAACCCTAATGATCCAAATGTTCCATCTAACCCTAATCCAAATGTTCCATCCAACCCTAATCCAAATGTTCCATCTAACCCCGATAGTCCAAATGGGCCATCTTACCCTAACGTTCCTGCTGGTACACCAGACGAAGAGCTTCAAGTTCCATACTCCGGAGGTGATCCAAATGTTCCAACTAACCCTAATGGTCCAAATGTTCCAACTAACCCTAATGGTCCAACTGGTCAAGTTGACCCTAACGTTCCTGCTGGTAACTCAGACGAAGAACTCCAAGTTCCATACTCTGGAGCTAACCCAACCAACCCAAATGATCCTAATGCACCAGCTTACCCTAATGATCCTAACGCACCATCTAATCCTAATGATCCTAACGCACCAGCTTACCCTAATGATCCTAATGCACCAGCTAATCCTAATGATCCAAATGCAGTTAACCCTAATGATCCTGCCAGCAATCCAGCACAAGACGAAGAACTCCAAGTACCTGTATCTGGAGGCAATCCAAACGGTGGAACCAATCCTAATGTTGGTACTGGTAATCCAAACGACCCATCTTTGAATCCAGAAGGAGATGAACTTGTCCAAGATCCTAATGCATTAGTGTACACTAGTGCCGTTCCAACTACTATTGTTTCAGATGGTATTGCTTATGCTACTTTGGTTCCTGTTGTTTACACTACGTCTGTTCCTGATGGTGTTCCTGAAGTTATGGTTGCCCCTGGCGCTGGCACTGGTGACAATGATCTTGGTGCGGACCCAGATCTTGAAGAATTGCTTGAATTTGAAGGTAGAGCTTCCGGTATTACCTCTAATGCCTTTATGTTATTCTTATGTTTGATTTCTACTATGATATTTGTTTGATCTCTATGATGTTTTTTGATCTATTATGATGTTTGTTTGATTTGTTTTCTATTTGTATGTGTATACTAATGGATTTTACGTTTCTATATATTATGCCAAACACTTCTTATTGCTACAAAGAGGTATTTGATCTTGTACTTTAGAATGTAATGTCTCCGTATGAATAGATGCTAGAAACTAAATGGCCTACATAGAACAGATAATGTTACGTGGGATGTCTGTATATTATATAAAAAGACATTAAAGAGGATCATTAATTGTCCTGTGCCAAAAGGACGTATAATCCCGGTTCGTTCACATACTGTAGAAACATTTTGGATGAATTAGATGCGCCGCACGGCAAGTGTTGCATCTCATAAAAATTTTATATTCCTTGGGGGGTTGATTTTTTCAGAGTTGTAAAATTTACAGCCTTGTTTCAAAGTTGCATAGTTTGTTAATAAACGAACAACAGAGTATAGAAAAATATCGCGGATATGGGCTTGAGTAAGGAGGAGAAATTGATGGTATTACAAAAGGATGCAGAAGAAGCTTACCATTTTCTAGTTTCAGATGAAAAGTCCTCAACGTTCAGGGCAGCAGGAGAAGAGTTCCCACTGCGACTTACACAACAAGGCAAGACCCAAGAAGAACCGAAAGCAAAACCTTGGGTGCATTTCATAGCGGGAGGTGTAGGAGGAACTGCGGGTGCTATTGCCACATGTCCCTTGGATGTGGTGAAAACTAGATTACAATCAGATTCATTCCATAATATATATAATCAAACCCCCAAGTCGGCAAATCCCATCATAAAGGGATTTCAACATCTAGGCGAGACTGGTTCAGCAATTAAAGGATTGTATGTCAATGAAGGACCTTCTGCGTTATTTAAAGGGTTGGGTCCGAACTTGGTAGGAGTAATACCCGCTAGATCAATAAATTTCTTTACTTATGGTGCCACCAAAGAATTTCTCGTCAAGAATTTCGGGCATGGACAGGAAGAAACTTGGATGCATTTAACTTCTGGTATTAATGCTGGGTTTGTCACATCTACCGCCACCAATCCTATTTGGTTGATCAAGACTCGATTGCAATTGGATCAAAGTAAGGGGAAGCACTTTAAGAATTCATGGGATTGTTTCAAATATGTGTTAAAAAATGAGGGGTTCTTTAGTCTTTATCGTGGTTTGAGTGCTTCTTATTTAGGTGGGGTTGAATCTACTCTCCAATGGGTGTTGTATGAACAAATGCGAATTTTCATAAACAAAAGATCATTAGAAAGACATGGCAGTGATGGAGCTACAAAAACGACTAGAGATAATATTATGGAGTGGTGTGCAAGATCTGGAGCTGCAGGTGCTGCCAAATTTATAGCATCCTTAATTACCTATCCCCACGAAGTGGTTAGAACTAGATTGAGACAAGCTCCTCTTGAATCAACTGGTAAACCAAAATACACTGGATTAATTCAAGCATTTAAATTGGTTTTCAAGGAGGAAGGTTTTGCCAGTATGTATGGAGGGTTAACTCCGCATTTGTTAAGAACTGTTCCTAATTCCATTATTATGTTTGGTACTTGGGAATTAGTTGTCCGTTCTTTGTCTTGAATATACTTGGACATCTTGCTTGACTTACTTTCAACAAAAGAGCATTAATGATTTCGATTCTTGTACATATTTTGGTGTGTTCTTTTTTATTAGTTTTTGTACTTGTCAAATTTCAATTGATATAGGTGTTGATGGAGGTTTCGTGTGTTTTTTTATATTATTTCCAAATGTAGTATATGTCTGTAAATAGAGTAGGAGATTAATAAGAGATACGATTAGCCTAGTTTTATTCGTTTGGAATTTTCCCCGGAATCAGAGAAATTATCATCGGCAGAAGAGTCATGATCACTTGGTTCCTCTTGGATATTTAATTTCTCGTTGTCTATTATAGAATGTTGCTCAGAAGTAGCTTCCAATTCTGGTTTTGTTTTATTTTGTACAAATTTGTAGAATTTTGGTGGTTCACCTGATGGACACTGTATATTCAATTGTTTTATCAACGGGTCAATTTCATACTTTTTAATTTGATGTTTCTTTAAAGGTGTTGTGATGTTAGTTAATGGTTGTTTGAGTTTGATATCAATGTTTTTTAATTGAGGAACTTTCCCTAGGGGATTCAATTCAGGATTGAAATATACTGACCTCAGTCCCCATAGTTTAGTCAATTCTTTCTTTCTTTTTTTCTCTTCCTGTTCTTGTTGATCAAGGAAATTTTTAATCTTTGATTCATGAAGTTTGTTTTTCTGGATAAAATTCCAATCTTCTTCAAGGGATTTTAAATATGTCTCATCAACTTCTGATTTATTAGGTCGAATTTCAAGATTTTTAATTCGATAATATAATTTAATTGGATCTATATCTTTGAGCTTCCCAAGTTTATGTTGATGCTTTTGTCGTTGCTGTACTTTTGATTGTTGTTTCTGTTCATTCTTTCGTAATTCTCCTGCCAAGCTCCAATTACCTCGGATCATGATTAAAGATTTGATATCATGGTTTATGTTTTTGCGTTGCAAGTTTAAATTTTTTTTGTTTTGATATAATTCTCTACAACCTTTTTCATTCAACATAAGAATAATATCAATGAGTCAAACACAAACACCATTTAATGTCAGTACTCCAACGTCACACGTGTCTCAACATCCAGTTCCTGACTTTTCCCAAATTCCTGCCGATTCTTTAGAATCAATCAGAAACAGACTAAACCAAATTCATTTATCATTACGAAAACTAGCTGATCAAATCAATGGACATAATCGACATCCAAATAAATTCAAACTTCCAACATATTCCCATTTTCAGAATCAATTCCAAGTATTGATCACTCAATTAACTTCAATAGCATCAATCTTATACAGTAATGAGGATCTTCTTCGAAACACAAATGTATATCCTGTACCTAACTTCCCAACCAGTGCTCAAGAAGGATTGTTAACTACATTGTTACGTAAGAAGGCATTACCCGAAGTGGACGAATGGACAACCAGTGCCTTAGAATCGGAATCTAGTAGTCAAGCAATGAATTTACAAAAATATGATGAATTAGCACAATGGTGCTTTGCCAAAGTTCAAGAATTACGAGAAGAATATCAATTTTATGGGTTCCATACAGTAGAAGAGTTGGATTATTTGGAAACCCCTGAGGGAAAGAAAGAATCACAGGCCAAGAAAGAGTTGGAAAACCAACGTGAGGAACTTGAAGTTAAACTTACTGCTGGGAATAAAAAGGGATTACATCCGAATCAAGTATTGAAATTTATGTATCAAGGCCAAATATAAAATTATGTAATTAATAGAACAAATAAAAAACAAATCATGTATAACTCTTTATAGATCATCCTTCAATATAGTAATATGCATCGTAAAAGTATAATATGGCGAAAATAAAGAATGCAATAGCTCCACCCAATGTTACATTTCTCATGGAAATCTTTTTAGCTAACAATTTCCCTCCAACACATGCAGCAGCAGTACAAAGACCGTGACCAATGATGGCACCCATTATAACTAACCAATATTCAGAACCAGCAGCCATGGCAATGGTGGCAATCTGAGATCTATCACCCCATTCTCCTAAAAATGTCATAACAAATACTTGAATGAAAACAGGACTAAGAATGAATGATGCCAAATCTTCAACTTGTTGACCAAATTCTGCATACCAAGCCTTATTTTTAGAAGGAGAAGAAGAAGCTTCACCACCTGCCTCTATGTCATTTAATTGATGATTTAATTTGCTAGTTGCGATTTCTTCTTCAACTTCTGCCAACTCTTCTTCAACACCTAAATCTTTTGACATTTCCAATCCTTCTTTTAATAATTTCACTCCAAAAACAATAAACAAAATCGAAGCTAAAAATTGAGTTAATCGTTGAGATATTAATGTAGGCAAGGCATGTCCAACAATACCCGATAAAACCGTCATGACAGCAAGTGATGAGAAAGCAGCTGCAAATACAACTATACGTGAATTTCTCATAGCCATTAAAGCAGCAATTAAAAATGTCTTGTCTCCAATCTCCGAAACAATAATCATAGAAATGGACATAATAAATGCATTAGAATTGGATTCAACCGTACTTTCATCTTCAGGTTTCTTCGCATGCTTAAGTTTGTCAACGGGTTCGTCGTCAGAAGAATCACTTCCAGTACCTATCTTATTTGCTCTTGGGACAGCAGCAGCTGGTGCAGCAGCCGGAGCTGCCAAACCAACAACCTCATTAGATGCAACGTTGCTCGCGGCAAGGGAACAAGACGCCAAAGCAAACGCGAGTATTAAATTGGAATATCTCATGCTATTGTGTCTATCTAAGGGTATGTTTACGTAGTTGTAAAGGAGGGTAAGTTCAAATAATATAAGATTTATATGTAAAAAATGCGTTTCGGAGTTTTTTTTCTTAGCTTTGTTGGATCAGAAGACGAATTTTATACAAAGACGTGAAATCAATTGGAAAAATTCAACTATATGAGAAACATAAGAAATGGATGTGTCACAAGAGTGACGGTGTCTCTACTTAAAATACGCGCTATAACTTATCTTGGTTAGTTTTTGATTTTCTTTGATAAGTGTTTCACAAGGGAATTACATTTCAACAAAACTCCAAAAACAGACATGGGAGGCGGCGGGTCGTTTAAGCTGCTATCTTGTTTTCTTGTTTCTTTTTTTTGTTAGCGGCAGCAGGCAAAAAAAAAACTTTTTTCTGGGTACTAATTTGACAGATATATCTGATGCGGCTCATGCTTCTCGGATTTATTCCTCCGTAATAACCTTAATTCTACAAATTGAAGATTCCTTTAAAAAAAATAGAAACTAATATATGAAAATAATATAAATGTATGAAGAAAGGAGGTTTTATAAATAATTCAGACAAATAACCAAAGAGCAAAACAAAGGAATTAGATAACACATAGTAAAAATCTTTCATTGTATGCTTTTGTTTTCAGCACAGTCATTAATGGGGTATGTGGTACAGGTCTATCTTTTTCTATTCTTTTTTGCTTTTCGCCCTTGTCTTAAATGTCCTTCTCCACTACACTATAAATGCAGGAAAAGTAAGGCTTGTTTTATGATTTTTTTTTCTTTAATGGTGTGCTGGCATTGGGTTACCAACAACCACTCCTTCGCTTACTTTACCACCACTTACCCATCCTCCAGGTACGATTGATTCATTTTCTTTCTTGAATTCGTTAATTCTATCAACCATTACTGGTCTAAAAGATTTAATCAACCCTTGAACTGGCCAAGCAGCAGCATCACCCAAGGCACAAATAGTATGACCTTCAATTTCTTTAGTTAATTCAAAAATCATATCAATTTCCTTTTCTGTAGCTTGACCTTTAACAAATCTATCCATCATTCTTTGTAACCAAGTTGTACCTTCACGACATGGAGTACATTGACCACATGATTCATGTTTATAGAAATGAGAAAATCTTTGAATTGCTCGAATAATATCTGTTTGTTTATTCATAACAATAACGGCAGCAGTACCCAACCCTGAACCAACGTCTCTTAATGCATCATAATCCATCAATACATTTTCACATACATCTTTGGTCATAACTGGAACTGAACTTCCTCCAGGAATAACCCCCAATAAATTATCCCAACCACCAACAATACCTCCACAATGTTTTTCTAATAATTCTTTTAATGGAATCGACATTTCTTCTTCAACAGTACATGGTTCATTAACATGACCAGAAATACAAAATAATTTAGTACCTTGATTTCTTTCTCTACCAAAAGATGCAAACCAATCTCCTCCTCTTCTTAAAATAGTTGGAGCAACAGAAACAGTTTCAACATTGGCAACAGTGGTTGGTCTACCAAATAAACCAACACCAGCTGGGAAAGGTGGTTTCAATCTTGGTTTTCCAGCTTTACCTTCAATAGATTCAATCAACGCGGTTTCTTCACCACAAATATAAGCTCCCATACCACGATGAATATATATATCAAAATCGTATCCAGATCCACAAGCATTCTTACCAATTAACCCAGCTTTATAAGCTTCATTAATTGCATTTTGTAATATAACAGCTTCATTATAAAATTCCCCTCTAATATAAATATATGCTGCAGTAGCATTCATACCTCTACCTGCTAATAAACATCCTTCAACTAATTTATGAGGATCTTTTCTTATAATTTCACGATCTTTACAAGTCCCTGGTTCCCCCTCATCGGCATTAACAACAAGATATCTTGGACCGACATTTTTATCCCAACCAGGAGGATTCATAAATGACCATTTAAGACCGGAGGGGAATCCAGCACCACCTCTACCTCTTAAACCGGATTTTTTCATTTCATTAATGATCCAATCATGACCTTTTAAAATGATTTCTTTGGTTTTATACCAATCCCCCATTTTTTGAGCTGATTTTAAATCATGACCATAAGTTCCATAAACATTTTGAAAAATACGATCTTGATCTTTTAATCCACCATAAATTCGAACTGGATTAGCAGCTGGATCAGCCATAGTAGCTAAACTACGTGTGAATACACGAGGTTCTACCTTCTTCAAATTACGAAGCATGATTTTTTTGTATATTTGTTGCTTGCAATGCTTCGTTTTCACCTGTTTGGCTAGTTATTTTTTTTTTTCGTTTATAGGTCTTTTTTTTTGCTTACCAAATTGAGAAGGGTTGGAGGTGTAATTGGATTTCCCTTGATGTTATTGGGTAGAAAAAAAAATCTTTTTTTTCAGCTGTTATTGTGCACGACCAAGTTTTGCAATCCGGAATCAACAGGAGTATTCCTGGTATAATATGCTTGTTGGTTTGTTTTGTCCGTTATTAAGCAGTTCTATCAGGAAATATGGTAAGCAAAACCATATGTATGGTAGAATTGAAATATTTAAGAAAAACTATGTTATTTAGTAGTAGCGTTTGAATTAGCGTTTGAAATTCCACTGGTAGTTTCTACAACCGCGTATCAGTTTAGCTAGGGCATAATTTGAATTGCTCCAAAGTACATGCTTCCTTCCTGAGATGGATTTCCCGAGAGAAAATGTCACTACAGAATAGAGCTTTTTCAGAAGCCAAAATACACCTACTTTTCTTAAGACAAACTTATCCTGTGAGAATTATTGCAGCCCTAACTCGCAACCTTATTCATAACCACCTACTCTTTTTTTTAGAACTTGTCACATTCCCATTTAATACATTTAATATGTAAAAATTCTTTGAATGTTGTTTACATCTAACTTTCTAAAAAAAGAATAGACCAAGTAAAACTTATTCACTTTTACTATACTTACTTCCATATAGTTTATTACTTGGGCCCTGCAGCAAAAAAAAACATACAATTCACTAACCGAGAGTTAACTTCCAACTTCCACCAATGTTCCGACGCTCATTCTTATTAGGAATACTCTTGGCAATCTACTACTACTATGCTATACCTTTTTTTGAGAATCGATTAAAGCCCCATTGGCTACTTCCCAATGTCAATCCCGTATCCCCATACCGACCTCTTCAAAAGAATCAACATAAATTAGCCAGTAATTCATATTTGGATGCACGATATTCCCAACCGGGAAATCGACAACAAATAGGAAAAGAAAATGCCACCATGGTTATGCTTTGTCGAAATTCTGATCTTGAAGGAGCATTAAAATCAATGAGATCTCTTGAAGATAGATTCAATCGAGATTATAAATACCCTTGGGTTTTCTTAAATGAAGTACCATTCTCGGAAGAATTCATTGAAAAGACAACATTAATGGCAAGTGGGAAAGTTTACCATGAATTAATCCCCGAGCAAGATTGGGAACCTCCCCATTTCATAAATGAAACTAAATTACAAGAAAATTTAGACCTGTCCCATCATATAATATATGGTGGTTATCGATCATATAGAAATATGTGTCATTTTAATTCAGGGCATTTTTATCGTCAAAAGAGATTGTTAGACTATGAATGGTATTTTAGAGTAGAACCAGATGTAGAATACATGTGTGATTTCCAATATGATCCATTTGAATTCTTACGAACTAATAACAAAATATATGGATTCATAGTTAGTTTTCTTGAATATGAAAATACAATCCCCACATTATGGTCTACGGTTGAATCATTTATGCAAGAAAATCCTGATTTAATCCATCCAAACAATTCCCTTGAGTTTATAACAACCCGAGAAAAATGTTACAATAAGTATGTTGAGTTAATACCTTCCAGCTCCAAATACAATCTTTGTCATTTTTGGTCAAATTTTGAAATTGCCAATCTTAATTTTTTCCGTGGAGAACCATATGGCAAATATTTTGATTATTTAGATAAATCAGGTGGGTTTTACTATGAGAGATGGGGAGATGCTCCAGTTCATACTATAGGACTAAACATTCTTCTTGATAAAAATCAAATTCATCATTTTGACGATATTGGATATTTTCATCCTCCTTATTTATCATGTCCTAGTTCTAGTGAATTACGAGCTTCAAAAAGATGTATTTGTGATACAAAATCCTTAGACAAGGGAAGAAAGACAATTGATGTAGATGTATATAGTTGTCTACCAAGATGGTGGAAGTATGGAGGTGGAAAGACGTTCCTTAATGAAGTAGACTATATTAGATAAATTAACCAGATTCTTGTTACCAGCACACAAAAAAAATATATTGCTATATAATTTCACCCCCATCGCGCATCTTAAAATAAATTTTTCATTTTTACTTTGATTCAAGTTTTAAACATAACTAATCTATTATACAAAAATGGCTAAAGTAGGATTATTAAAACAACAGTTGAAGAATCAACAATTAGTTGATGCTATTGATAAGGCAAGATCCAAGCCTGTAACCAAGAAAGCTACTGACAAAGCTGTAGTAGTGGAGAAAAAAGAGGTAGAACCCGTCAAGCCAGCTCTTAAACAAAAGAAGGAAAAGAAAGTGAAAAAGGATGATTATCAAAGTGAAGCTTTATCTAAGAAGGAACAAAGAAAGTTAAAGAAATTAGAACAACAAAAGGAAGAAGAGGAAGTAGTAGAAGAAGAAGCGGAAGAAAGTCAAGATGAAGAAGACGAAGAAGAAGAAGAATTAGATTTAGAAAGATTAGCAGCCAGTGATAGTGAAAGTGATATCAACGGCGAGGAAGATGACGAGGATGAAGAAGAAGAAGACGACGAAGAAGCTGAAGAAGAAGACGAAGAAGCCGAAGAAGAAGATGTTCCATTATCTGATGTTGAAATTGATGAAGATGCCGATGTTGTTCCTTATACTAAATTAACTATAAATAATATGGCAGCATTAAGAGAATCTTTAGCACGTATTGAATTACCATGGGATAAACATGCCTTTACTGAACATCAATCTGTTATTAGTGCTGAAAAATCCGAACTTGGAATCAAAGATATTTATGATGATACTGAAAGAGAATTGGCATTTTATAAACAAGGTTTAGATGCTGTTAAACAAGCAAGAACCACTCTTTTGAAATTAAAAGTTCCATTTTCTAGACCAATGGATTATTTTGCTGAAATGGTTAAAAGCGATGAACATATGGATAAATTAAAGAGTAAATTATTAACTGAAGCTGCTAACAAAAAGGCATCCGAAGATGCCAAAAAACAAAGACATTTAAAGAAATTTGGTAAACAAGTTCAAAATGCTACATTACAAGAAAGAGCCAAACAAAAGAGAGAAACTTTAGATAAGATTAAATCTATAAAGAAAAAGAGAGGCGCCAATGAATTAAATAACGATGACGATTTCCAAATTGCATTAGAAGAAGCTACAAGTGAACGTAGTAGTGGTGGAGACAATAAACGAAGAAAACCAAATTCTAAACGATTAGCTAAAGATTCCAAATATGGATTTGGAGGAAAGAAAAGATTAAGTCGAGAAAATGATGCTGCTTCCTCAGCTGATATTAGTGGATTCAATGCTAAAAAGATGAAGGGTAAATCTTCTAGACCAGGTAAAAGTAAGCGTAGTAGAAGAAATTAGTTAAGTCCTTCTCTCTCTGCCCTTGGCAGTTAATAGATACAAATTTTCTCTTGTTTGAATCTCGTAAAAAAATTCAACGCGCTCGTTTAAGTTTTTCGCTTTTTTTCAAGATATAAAGTCGCGCCAAATATCTTGTCTACTAGTAAACTTAGTGTCAATATTTATTAACTAGAAACCTCAAGGAAAGATCTATATA
>NSGQ01000080.1:0-27672 GCA_003676035.1 Spathaspora sp. JA1 | reverse complement strand
AACAAAAAGACTGGAATAGTCAGAATAAATATAATTTCTCAAAAAGTTCATATTTAAAAGTTCACAATTAAATCGGTCATTCACCAGCATCCACTACAAGTCATTGGTTGTCCTTATATTCGTGGTGTTTGAATCGGAATTATTATGTTCTATCTTACTGTTTGGATTATTATTATTATTATCATTCATTCACAAAGTTTTTAAATTGAATAGTGGACATTACCATATTATTATCATCAAGTACATTATCAATAGATCAAAGCTCGAGAGAAATCTGGTTATACTCGACCCCAAGTCATGCTTCAGTTTATCATAGTGGAAGAAAGCTCAAGAGGAAACTGGTTATACTCGCCCCAAGCTTAGCTTCATTTTATTATAATTGAACAAAGCCCGAGAGGAAACTGGTTATACTCGCCCCCAGCTTTACTTCAATAAACAATGGAAGAAGACTCGAGAGGAAACCGGCACCTCGCCCCMAGCTTTGCATCGTGGAAGAARGCTCRAGAGRAAACTGGTTATRCTCGCCCCAAGCTTTGATTTACCTTATTATAATGGAACAAAGCTCGAGAGAAAACTGGTTATACTCGCCCCCAAGCTTTCCTTTCCTTTACTTGATTATAGTGGAAGATATAACTTATTGGTTTTGTTCATTTTTGAAATAGAATTTATCCGCACTTTTCTGTGTTTTCTAGTTGATTTTTGGTTGGGTACTTTGGATCTTGTTATTTTTGCAATATTGTTCCAATTTCAACTTCATTTTGGTATCAAGTTAATTCTTGGTTTTTATCTGTTTGGTTAATATTTGGGTTTCTTTTGACTTTCGATATTTGGTTATTTGTTCATTCATGGGAGTCTAGTTTAATTGGTTGTTTAAATGGTACCAATATTATTCATTGGGAAAAGAATTGATTCAATATTAGATGGGATTTGACGTTTTTTGGGCTGCTCATGTGTCTGATTACTTTGATTTGGTTTATTTGTTTGGTTATATTGTTGTTGGTTGCTAAAAAATTGGTTGTTAAAAAAAGTTAAAAAAAAAAAAAAATTCTTGTATATTATTCTTGTTGTTTTAAAATTATATTTACTCTGTAATTATAACGTGTAGAATCTACTCTAAGTCACTAAGTGCTATTGAATAGTCATACAAGTTCTTGGAATTTCTTATATCTTGACAGAACTACAGTTATATCTAACACCCCAACGAAATATTGGATAACTATAGCAAAAGATATTACCCGGACAACTAAGTTAAGTAGCACGGGTTATGAATTGAATGACCCTAATAAATTTTATATAAAAACGTGTAATTATTCCTCTAATCCGATGAACAAATATTAGCTAACAAATTATGATGTAGTAATGTCATTTGCTGGTTCAAAGCTTCGACTTGTTACTAAACGGATTAAAGTGCCTAACTCGAAAGACAGGTCTCCACCAAGTGTTCCATTTCATTTACAAACTACAAAACCAATATTTTTTCATAATGTAAGTACTACTTCATTAACTAGATGTAATTCAATCCCTATTAAAAGTATGATTCATCCAAGGATTGTTAAGTGTGCCATTTGTAATAATTTATGTGATGATTATGATGATGATTTAATACTTAGATTGAGTTGTGATCATTACGTACATAAATTATGTTTATTGACTAGTTATGAAGTAGCTAGTTGTGGAATATGTCAACTGGAGCATGCGGAGTATGACCGAGGTTATTTGACTTGTTGACTAGCTGCTATCATCCGAGCGATAGCGAGGTTGATAGTAAATGGTTTAGCTGACTGTATTGCGTGTATTGTGTATAGCTTAGACAGAATTATATACTACTAGTTTAATGTGTGGCTTTGTATTAATATACACATAATATTCTTGTAAATATTTACACTACCTACTTATTTAACTCAACCCGTAGAAAAAAAGAGAGTGTATAACCTTGTGGCCCTGGGTATATACCAATATATATTCGCGGGGCAATAAACAAAAAAACATCTACAAAAATATACCACCAACAGTGTTTGAAACATGACAGATCAACCATCATCAAATTATTATTTCTTACTTAAGACAGAAAACATCCAACCATTACTTGAAACAGTCCAACAATTACAAAATGAAATCACCAAGAATCATAAAATAATCAATCAATTAACTTCAATTATAGATTATAAATTAAATTCATATCCTGAATTAACTATTGAACAAGATGTTTTAAAATTGGCTGAAGGATGTGCCAGTGAAGTGGCGACTACCAGTTCACAACCGCGAGAATTATATTCTATGAATGAACAAGAAGAGGAGGAGGAGCAAGAAGAAAAGACGGAAACTAGCCTGGACGATCCATTACGATATTTACTAACTCAGAAATATAACTTACCACCAGAATCACCAAACAATACTAAGGTACAACAATTATTAGCAGATATATCATACCTAACTAAACTCAAACAAGGGAAAAAATCAGTCAATTTCCAACTGATGGAAATTATTCAACTGTATGAAAGTTTTATAATGATTGGATTATTACCTCAATTGAGAACTCAACTTGAATCATATAATCATAGGATTAATCTGATTAAAACAATGATTAATATGAAATATGTTTATATTAATCAAATTTATGAGAAATATTTAAATAATGTTGAAGAATTATGTAAAGTTGTTGATTTAAATCATGCCTTGATTGATTTTATCAAGGAGGAGGATAAAGTTAATTTGAAATTGAGTCAACAATTGGCTAGTTTGCAGCATCTACAATTAACTGAGCGATAGCGTAGTTGATAGTGAAGTTAATAGAGAGTAGCGGCTATCACCCGAGCGATAGCGAGGGTTATAGATAGAAGTTGCTAGATAGAGATACACCGATTTGTTTGCTTGGCCGAGATTGCCAGGTCAACAGAGGTCAATCCTGAATAGAGCCGAATGTAAATACCCCACCCAGGGTAAGAGCTAAATGAGGTTAGCTAGAGCGTAAACAGCGCATCTGCTGTCAGGCATACACCCGGTAATACAGCTGGTCATAGTAAATACACGTATATACCAAGGCAACTAGTATTAATATATAGTACAAAGCATCTCTAAAAAAGCTGTCCATCCTGCATATAGTCATTATTGTACCACCCACCCCTCGTTCTAAAAATTTCAAAATTCCCAATTTAACTAAACAACAACAAGCTATACACAACAAGCTAACAGATGTCACGTAGATCAGGTAGGAAACCAGAACCCAGTAACTTCCCCGAAGAACTTGAGGAAGAACTTGAAGATCTTGAAGAAGACTCTCTTGAAGAAGCTGAAGAAATAACTCGATGTATATGTGGATTAGATGAATTAGCTACATCAACTATAAATAAAGAATTACAAGATTTATTAGTTAAGGAATATAAGATTAAGATTGATCATGGGTTGTTTATTCAATGTGATAAATGTGGTGTTTGGCAACATGGATATTGTGTTGGATTATTTGATAATAATGACGTGCCTGAGAAATATTGGTGTGAATTATGTAAACCCGAGGTTCATATTTTCATTGAGAATAATAAACGAACATTGTATAAACCAATTAATGATAAACGAAAGAAAATTGAACAACTAACCAAGAGAAAGAGTAATAGTGGTGGTAGCAGTCTGAGGAATTCACCTCCTATAAGTAAGAGAAAAAGACATCATCATGAAGAAGGGGAATATGATTATGAAACCGCGTTACAACAGGCATTAAGAGAAAGTGCCCAGGAATCAGGAGTTGCCATGGAGAAAGGAGAGTCTCCAAGAAAGAGAGGGACAAATTCACCAAAAGTAGAAGTGGATGCCGTTGTAGAAGAAGAAGTTGAAGTTGAAGAAGAACTACTAGCTCCAGTACCAGCTCCCGTGGTTGTTGAAACTAAAATTGAATCAGATATCGACACGTCTAATATCGATGAAGAATCAGACACATCAACTAAACGAACACGAGGAGGAAGAATAGGCAAATCTAAAAAGAAGAAAAAGGAAGTTGCACCTGATCCAATAATTTCTGAAGATCATCAAGTTTCTAAACCTCGATTTGTTTCTTCAAAATCTTCAATTTATGAATTAAGGAAAAGAACTGGGGCAATTCTTGAATGGTTAGGGAGATCTCAATTGGAATTACAAGATGAAAAAGATCGAAAATTACAATTGTTTAATTTTACTTCTATTCAAGATGAATCGGTACAAGTTAAGTTTAATGAGAATTTGGAATTGATGGAGAATTTAACCAATCAGATTTTAGTTTGGGAACAGAAGTTTGGCAAGTATGAAAGCTCTTAACTGAGTACTTAACTGAGCGATAGCGAAGTTAAGTGCGAGTAACTGCTATCACCCGAGTGTATACCGTGTATTATATATCAAAGATCAATTTTATATATTAAGTTAGAGATACTCAAGTTTAACTTCGCTTTCGCTTAGTTAAAAAGGCTCAGTTAAACTATAGCAACTCCCTTAACGCCCTTCTATCAACTGGTTCATCCACTGTAACCCCCTCATTCATCATATCATATAAATTATTTAACCAAATTTCACTATTTAAAATAACATCACCACCAATTATCAAATTAACATTATTCACTTGACTTAATTCATATATTAATCTTGATTCTTCATATGTAACCCCACCTTTAATATATATGATTATATCTTGAACTGATTGAACACTACTACCATATTGTTGTTTTACCTTGTCTGGAACCAACGTGGATAACCCCAGCACTGAACTTTGTGGTTGTTCACTGGGGTTAATTAAACCGGTGATTATTTCTTGTAATCTTGGTGTATATTGTAAATAGATGTTATCATTTGAAGGAGCATTATCTCGATTAAACAATGTTTTGAAATTGATAATCTTCTTGGTATTGTTATTATTTGTAGTGGCTGCAGTTGACACATTAACCAATGTTTTAAAAGTTTTTAATAATTGAATTTGGGAAGTGGTTGGCAACGGAGTTGTTCTAATTGGATCATTTAATTTTGAAATCAATTGTGACAATTCTTGAGGATCAACATGAAATCTAATTGAATAAAGTAAAACCAATTTAATTTTGTTTATAGTAGTGGTGGTATTACCATCAAGTACTTGATTCAATCTTGTCCTCACAGCCTGATGATTTTCCAATCCACAAATTATAGTTTGTTGTAATTCACCAATTTCCCAAAGATTTTGCCGTTGAATTTGTGAATCAATTTCCGATAATAAATTCAAATGATTTAAAATGTTTGAACTTAATTTTTTAAACTCTGGAACTTTAGTCAAGATTTTCTTTAAATCTGCAAGATTTGAAGTTGCACCTGTACTTACTTTGGTTTGTACTTTATATTCTTCAACATATTTCTGGAAAGTTTCGGTCAAATCTCCATAATTTAAATATCTCGATTGTTGGAAAAACTTGTCCATGCCCGAATCGAGAATAATCGGCTGTTCCAGTTTCAACAGGACGATATTCTTGAAAATTCCCATGAATTCATGTATCATTGATTGATAAGTCCAGGGAGTAATCAACGGAGTTATTGGATCGTTTTTCCTATCAAGTAATAGTAATATTGGAGCAATATCGGAATTCTTGTTTAAATCATCAAATAAATTATTATTGGAATTGGTGTTTATACCATACAATATCTCCGAAGATAATCGTTTCAAATCAAGGGAATTCAGTTCATATTTGATAATTGGAGTCTTTTTCAAGGAAAGTAACAAACTTACAAGTTTATTACTTTCTTCAATTGTAGGATTGACTTGATTCAGATTCACCTCCACACTAAATAAATTCTCATTTATAATCAAATAATCTTGGAAAATCTCCACTACTTTGTCAATAACCTCAAATTCATCAGCTTCAGCAATTAATTCCAATTGATTCTTGGATATTAAATTGTTAGTATATATGGAATAACTATGGAAATGAGGTGAATGTAATTCTTGAACCAAATGTTTGATCGAACCACTGTTGATATAAACAATACAATCCAAATGTCTCATGTTGTTGCTTAACCCATGCTGATCTTCAATTAATTCAACAAGGATAATATCTTGTTGTAATAATTGAGATTGACTAAAACATATGGAAATTATAGGAGTGGTGAATTTATCAACTAGGAGAACTCGAGGGGTGTTGTTCGTTGATTTGAAGAGTTTGTTAAAGTAGAAATCTTTAACTTTAGTTAAATTTAATGTCATTGGTGCTTCGCTTGTTGATGTATGGCTATGGGCTAGGCTTGCTTAAACGAGAGTGGGTTTGTCGCATACAAATGTCTCTTGAGACAAGAGACATTTGGTTGTAAAATAAATTTTATGCGACATAGGTGTAGAACCCCGGCCAAGTTGTCTTATTCTTGGTACTGCAACGTTCTTATTCTTGGTATTCCGGAAGATATAGGGATAAAGAGATATTATTTGTCTTTATTGGTCTAATATCTGAAAGGTATAAAAGTCGGGGATCCCCCTGAATAGTGTAAAAGTTTTTATAGAATTATGGAAAAAGTAAATAACCAAATGTTATTAAACAAACATTAATTAAATCCCTGAATTGTAGGAGAGTATTGACTGTTCTAACATTCAGGATCCTATATATTACAAACTACAGAAGAAGGGATATTTTGAGCAGAATATCACTTCTTTAAGAGATTTTAAGGAATATTGTTAACTCTTGAAACGGTAAAAAAATAAAAGATTGGTGGCAAGAGCATATTGTCGTTCACTTACCACAGTTAAATGGTGATCCCTGTCAGGGGAATGATTATTACTGATAATTGGTAAACATTAAGATGTTGAATACTAACCTTGAAGTAGTAACTTTTAGTTGGTGTAGGAATAAACTTCAAATGCAAACTGTGCTAATTTTACATACCAAGGAAATCGAGATTTGATAGGAAATTGGTTTTGCTTGAAGGTGTGTTTCACAGGTTATTGTCCATCCATGTGAGGAAATTTGTCAATGTGAGCTACTGGGGTAGAAATGCTACAGAAAATGATTAAAGATGGTAACTTGGTACGAAGTGATGCCAATCAAACAATTGAAGGTAAAAGATAATCAAAAAAAAGTTATTGAAACAATTTAAGAATTGTTACTTAATCTAGGGCCCGCCCGTGTTTCTGACCCGGAGGTCAGTAGATTTCAAGTACTCGGAAGGGAGTAAAGGTTGAAATGTGTGGTCAACTTCAAATATTTGCCATCCGGAATCGGAGATTGCTAATTGTTGAAATTGTGGCACTAAATTGAGAAAGTTGATAAGGCGTTTTGCTGCGAATGAAATTTGAAAACCCAATTATGAAATGGTGCATAAATTAAGGCGCATGCTAGATTAGACATGAATTAAGGTCACTATTTATTTCGCGCATATTTAAGCGCTATGTTTTAAGGTCGTTTCATTTGGAAAAGATAATCATACTTGTTGGCTGATTTGTTGGTAATATAAATATAATTTGAAATCAGCTAGGCTGGACATGGAATTCAATCTACATTCTATAGAAACCATTAGACTTAGGAATGAGTAACCAAGGATTAGAATAATTGCCATCACTCCGTACCAATTGACCATCTTTAATCATCTTTTGTAACATTCCAATCCCAATAGCTCTCTTGTTTCCAAGAGACAATTGTCTTCAGCATCCACGGAGCGTGAGGTTTCAAGATAGATTTAATAGGACCATGTACCGAAGGGTTTAGTTTACCAGGTGAGGACCCTTCTTTATAAAACACAGTAGAATACTTCAGTACCTTGTCCATAAAATATCTCAGTAGTTCATCATTCAAAACCAGCTTTTCCAAGACATCAGACAACAAACCAATCAATTCATTGTTATCACTCAAAGCAGCAGAGTTACACAACAATTTCACAGCAACAAATTCTTGATTATCAGTCAACGGGAATTTATATCTAATACCATCTCGTTTAAATGACAAGAATTTCAACATTTCAATTTGAGAATCATCATTCATTTCATCTTCATATCCAACATAAAATCCATGATTCTCCATAAAAGCATTCCCTAACAAAATCAGATCAAGTAGGGCCGTGCAACATCATACTAACAGGAGAACTGATGTTAACTTCGAGTTCAGCGTCCGCAACACCCGTGCCTTCGCCTTTATCTCCGTCAACACCACCGATCACCACATTGGTCAGTCTTACAAGCAATTTCAATCTTTTTATCAACTCAGGACTAACCAAGGTAGCCCAACTTCCGGGGTCATACCTTACATCAACCAACAAACCATTCAACTTAGCCTTAAACACAGTAGAAGGCTTAACCAACATTTCGTCCGAAAGGACATCAATCAGCGACAATTTACCATCATTCCCAACGAGGCCTCGCATCATCCAGCGAATCCGAATCCATTTCTATCTCGGCAGGTTCCGCTTTCACTTCATCCGAAGGGCGTTGAGAACGAGGTTTGAAACACCTCCTGGTCATCTTATGAATCATATCTCGGTACTCCGGGTTCATCTGGAGTAACTCTTGAAAACCAACATGTAATCCCAACCTGCTATTCCACAGATCATGGATTTTTCTTTGTGCAGCAGGAGTAATGTCAAAATTACTCGCCCTGTATTGAGGTTCCTTTGGTTGTTTGGAACTAGAGGGACGAGGAGTATCCCTTACAATAGTTGGAACAATTGTTGGTAAAGTAGAACCTATCTCATTCACTTGTTCTACTTCAAGACCACGATTAGCATCTTCAACATTCAAATAGGCTTCCATGTCATAATCTCTTGGCTCCACCCCGAGATCCTCTAATTCCCTAGCGACCCCATTATTATGTTTATAGGGTTCATCGGGTTTAGGTTCTTCCGGAATGTAATCAGTATCCATATCGTCATAATCAGGCAAATCCTCCAACAGCAGCTCAGTAGAAGACAAGAGGGGTTCCCCTTCTTGTTTGACCAGCAGCAGCAAACCTTTTTCAACTTTGACCTGATATTTATCAAGCAGCTTAGCAACAGCATTAGCAACCTTAGGGTTAACAGTCTTCGTACTATTCTTTCCCGCAGGTTTAGTTATTTTCCCACTTCTTAAATGGACCGCATTGGCTTCCAATACAACAGCATTATTAGATCTAATTACGATGACTCGCCTCATTATTAGAGACCAACTCAAACAACTTAGAATACTGAGTCTTCAACAAATTAACAGCACGAACCATTAATCCTTGACCATCCTTCGTGATCAACTTAGAGTCCTTCCAAGCGAACTCACCAGTTTCTTCCAATTTTTTCAAAGGCCAGAACTTCTTCATGCGATGTCCAGACTACCCACAAGAATAGCATGTAGAATCACTTTTCTTATCATCCTTTTTATTATCTGATACCAGCTTACCAGCTTTATCAGTTTCAACCTTTATGAATGTCCTTTAGCTTAACTATCTTACTTACTCAGTTTAGATATTAGTTATTACTTCACAATACACACTTACACTTGGGTTAAGTTATCCTGCACCAGATACTTAATCTTTAACTACTGAAATAAGACATACTTGTAGTAAAGATCTTGTGGACATCAGATTCCTATTTACTCCGTGCCCTGTCATTTGAATTGTTTCCTATATCAGTTACGATACCGCATACGGAACACCTTTGTTATTAACCGTAACGTCCCTTCCGTTACATGTAATAAAGGAGGACAGACTTCATTCCAGAAGTCGTAAGGTTTTTCTACATCCAAAATTTTATTTGCAATAATGTAGTTCGAGGGGTACCGAACTAATTGCTTTAAGGCTAGCTTGGCGGTGATGTTTCCAGCCTTAGCTGTGCTCCCCTCGACAGCATCAACAGCTCCTCCTAAGAGCTCAACATTCCATTTGATGAATAGCAACCAAATATCCCTCCATTTGTCAGGGGCCATACCATTTGGTTCACCATCGTGGTATATCTTAATGACGGACTTCGCCAACGTCAACTTGTCCTCAACAGAACCAGAACCAAAAATTTTCAAGTACCGTGTGATCGTAGCGATGATATTATTCAGGTTTTCTTCCTTCAGGTCCTATTGATTTAGGAACCATTCTTGGTGACACTTGTTGGTGTTGGTGTTGGTGTTGGTGTCAACAAGAATAGTGCCTAAATCAATAGGACCAGACCAGAAGAAGATTGAAGTTAATCAAAAATTTCAACTGTTCATTCTGCTTCATGATCAGTCCATATTTCTCAAAGAGATCCATGACAGGTACATCGTTAGTGCCATCAACAGCAGCAGGTTCATTTGCAGCAGCATCAATAATTGATGAAGAAGACATTCTAAAAGCAGATTTCAATAGTAGTCGAGTATTGAGGTATTCGATTAAAGGTTACACGCGCTACCACATGCAGGTATGTTTTGCCCCACCCCCATCCATACACGCCAGATGTAACTACACCCCACAACTGCAAATAACCCACTCAAAAAGGCAGAATTGTAATTGTTTCAGGAAACGAGGTTTGTGGGGACTAGTTGTCGGAATCGATTTACTGTAAGGGGTCGCTTATGGATACTATTATTCTAGAATGGATAGAGTTATAGCCGTGAGGTGTTTACGCTGCTGAAGCACCCGATAATGACATGAAGCTGTTACGTTATGTTGGTAAAGAGTTAAAACTTGTTACACGTAGAAGAATTTAAGGAAAGCATAGAAGAATATCAAATAAGATGAGAATACTAGGAAACATGAATATAGGAAATGGAGAAAACTAAATTAGGAAAGAAGGTTGTGACCTAAACTAGGAAAGAGTTGGTATGACTAATTTAATATAAATTGATCCCAATTTTTCAAGTCTGTTCAATCAGTTTAGGAATATTCCACTTGGTAATCTCGCCTACTCGTCTCCACATTTACATACATTTAAAAATGAACCTATACCTCAAACTTGCAAGGCTGGTTATATATGTATCCATACTAGCATATATGCGGTATGCAGCTAATGATCCCCAGGACCAAAATGAACAAAATTCCCAGGACCAAAATGTACAAGATCCGCAGGAAAATTTACAAGATCAACTTGATCAAAATGTAGAAGATCCACAAGAACAAAATGTACAGGACCAAAATACCCCAGAGCATGAGCAAGCGCTAAACGTAGATACTCCCCAAGTTCGAAGCGTACCCACTCCACAGGTTCAAAACGTAGCTCCACAGGTTCAAAACGTAGTTCCACAGGTTCAAAACGTAGCTCCACAGGTTCAAAACGTACCCACTGCACAGGTCCAACAAACGCAGAATCCACAGATCCAAAACGTACCTACTCCGCAAGTCCCAAATATTCCACAGGTCCAAAATATACCCACTCCACAGATAAACGTACATAATCCGTCGGCCCAGAATGCACCTAACCACGAACAAACTCCACGGTCCCAAAATGCAATTACTCCACTGGTGCAAAACGTAGATACTCCACAGGCCAAACAAGTACAGACTCCACAGGTCCAAAACATACATAATACACAAGTACAAAACGTAGCTACTCCACAGGTGCAAAATCCCCAGGTCCAAAACGTACATAATCCCCAGGTCCAAAACGTACATAATCCACAAGTGCAAAATGTAGCTACTCCACAGGTCCAACAAGTACATAATCCACAAGTACAAAACGTAGCTACTCCACAAGTGCAAAACGTACGTACCCCACATGTACAGAATTCACAGGTCCAAAACGTTCATAATCCACAAGTACAAAACGTAGCTACTCCACAGGTCCAACAAGTACAGACTCCACAAGCGCAAAACGTAGAGAATCCACAAGTGCAAAACGTAGCTACTCCACAGGTCCAACAAGTACAGACTCCACAGGTCCAAAATGCACCTACTCCACAAGTGCAAAACGTACGTACCCCACAGGTGCAGATCCAACAAGTACATGATCCACAAGTACAAAACGCTACTCCACAGGTCCAACAAGTACATTATCCCCAGGTCCTGAATTCACCTAACTATGATGAGCAAGACCAAAATAGATCCTATTATGGACAAGCTGTATCTAGCTTTCTGCTGGTTGAAAATGTACAGAATCCACAGGTTCAAAATGTACATACTCCACAAGTTCAAAATATTCCTAATCACACACTGGTTAAAAATCCTAATGGTCTACTGCCTCACGAAATAGCGGTACAACAACTGCGTATGGCACTACAACTACGTATGGCAGCTAAAGAACGGAATCGGCGGGTTCAACAAGCACATAATCCACGGGCCCAACAAGTACCTAGTCCGCTATTCCAACAAGCACATAGTCCACTGGTCCAAAATGCACAGAGTCCGCTATTTCCTATACAAATTTCACAGGATCAAATAATAATACAGAATCGGGCACTTGATCAAGTGCGTTATCTGGCGGCCCGCAATGTACCTAACCTTCAGCATGTCCAATACGCACCATATAATCCACAGGTTCAAAGTGTGAATAATCCACAGAATCAACATGTTCAGAATCCATTAGTGCAACAAGTACATAATCATCAGCAGGTTCAAAATGTGGGATATGGACAGGTTCAACCTGTACCACAGGTCCAAAATGTACAAAATCCGCAGGTCCAAAATGAACCCAGTCATCCACAAGTTCAAACCACACCTAACTATCTGCCATATCCATATGGAAAATATAGATCGAGAGATCCAAATAACGATATGATATTTCCCCGTTGAGTTGTATACGTTTGAATTACATAGTTGAGTTTTTATATATTTAATAGTAAAGTATTGCATAAATCTTTATATAGTTTCGAAATTGATTGGTATATGATAATTATAGACTCTCGAGATAAACATTGGTGTTTTATTTGTATATTCTAATATTATAGTCTATAGGTATATATAATCTATGAAATAGTATATTCTACATTCGCATTCGCTAGAGCGATCTCGCTTTGCATTCACCCCCGCCTTCGCTCTCGCTCAAGCTCAGTTATAAATGCGATTGATCATAATAAAACCTCGACAATGGTACAACCGGTTCAGGTTGACCACCCTTATCATGATCCTTTCTAAATGATTCCACATCAGTATACAACTCCCCACTAGGATAACCAGTTGGAACTGGTTGTTCAACCAATGATTTAATTCTTGATGCAATTTCATCATTTGACAAACCCGGTAATTCCAATTGTTTTGCCAATTCCACGTAATCTTCTTGTTTAGCTAATGTTTCAATTTTATCATGATCAACTTCAATTCCTTGACTATATGACAAATTTATAATTGCAGCTTGGACAAGTTTAACTTTTGGAACTTCGACAAATTTTTGAGATTTTAAATAAAGAATGATTTTATTTGAATTGTTCAAGATGTGGCCGTTATAAAATTGAATAAATTGATCCAAGGTTATACTTTTTAATAATTCCACATGTTTTAATCTTGCTTCAAAATCATAATATCCATCAATGATATGATTCCATAATCGATCAGTTTCTTCATTTAAATGTTTTAATTTTGTTAATTTAATATCAGTCAATGCTTGTTTAAATTTATTAAAATCTTCGTCTGTCAATTTCTCATTAATGTATTTGCCAAATTGATTTAAGAATTCGGTAATTCTATATTCAAGATAATCACTTGTTCTTTCTGATTGAACCAATATTCTAAATCCCAATGAAGTTCTTCCTAATCGAACTCCGGAAAATACAACATATCCTAATTGTTCCTTGGTACGTAATTGATTAAAACATGGTTCTTTAATGATTGTCGCTAATAAATCAGTTAATACACGATATTTACTATCAATTTCAAGATAATATTCAATACATGAATTAATATTATCACCATCTTGTAAATTTAACTCGTAGCGAATGGTTTGTTTAGGTATGTAATTCTCTAATCGGTTATATTGTTGAATTGAACTAATATGATTGGTTTTAGTTAATACCAATTGTTTAATATCATTTACTTGTAATATATCAAAATTACCATGGATTAACCCTTCAATGAATATCCCTGATTTCCAAACAGTACTTGAAATAAATTCTTGCAATTGTTCAAATTTAACATCTTGAAGTACTTTTAATTTATCATCAAATGAATAAGTCTTTTCATTTATAAATTGTAAGAAATAAGTCCCAATTTGTCCATATGGAACTCCATATCCGAAATTTCCATATTCTTTTTCCAATTTAAATTTAATAATCTCAAATTTATCTTTATTTGGTTTAAAATTTATGAATTTCTCCAATACTTGAGTCAATAAAATTGATAATTTATCATTATATCCTGAAATTTTAAAATTGAAACCATCACGCCAATTATATATTGAGACTTTTAATCCAACTAATGATGCATAATATGTGATTTGATTTAAATCTTCATTTAATAATTCAATAAATAATGAAGATAATGTGTTTGATACAACATCACTATTTGAATTAGGTAAATGGAACAATAATTCAATTGTACCTTTAGGTACTTCAAATGTATCATCTTGTTTATACCATAAATTAATCCTGGAATTGTTTTCTAATAAATATGGGGAAATTTGAGGTTTTGCTGATTTATGTTTAGATATGGTGAAATTACTAGGAATGAAATCATTTGGAATTGGGAAATGAAATGCTGGATTGGTAGTTGGAGATTTTATATCATTTAAAAGTTCTGGAGATACCGATTCAATTTCATATTTTGTTCCATACCATGGTTCAGTCTTGGTTAATCCAGGTAATAATTTAGAAATCAAGAAAACTCGGAAATTATCCGCATTTAAATATTTCCCATACTGATTAATTAAACCAGCATCAAAAGTTCGATAAATACTTGAATTTAACAAGTAGTTTGCCGGGATAAATTCATCAAATTGATATAAATGATTACTTAATTTTGAAACCGTGTTGGAAACATCCATTTTTTGTCTAAATTTAAAATTAACTTGACTCATTTCTTGTAATTCTTTCCATATCCATGCTTGTGGTTCATTTTCTTCCACAATCATATGTAAATACGAAAATGTCAACTTGACAATTTCTTGCCAATTTTCAAACCCCTTGGGTGTCAAGGTGAATTCAATTATGAAAAACGAATTACCTTGACTTACTTTCATATTCCCCGAACTTAATTCTGTAGCCCATCCTTTATTTTTAAGATAATAAAGAATTGAACCTTGAGATTCATGACCAATTAAATGCAGATAATATCCCATAGGTTTACTATCCCATTTATCTTCAAAATCGTCCGGGATCATAAATTGAAGTTCTAATTGATGATTATCCATAATTGGTTGAGCTTTAATTAATTTATTTAAATGTTGTTGTTGTAAAATTAATTCTCCTTGATAATTTGGTCTTGCCAATTGTTTATTTGGGATTAAACTAAATTTTTCAATAGCCCAATTGGTTAAGGTATCAAGATCTTCTTTACCCAAAATGACTAAACTCATTAAATTTGAACTATAATGAGTTTGATAGAAATCAATTAGGACATTTCTAACATCTACTCCACGTGATTTCGGTTCTTCTGATAATGTATGGAAATTCCCTGTAGAGAACCCGTTATATGGATGATTTAAATTTGTATTTAATTTATCCAATTGATGTAATCTCCAATTATCATTTTGTAAATTTTTCTTATTTTCTGAATCCACGGCATTAATTTCCCGATCTTGACAACTGCTACTAAACAAGGGGCTTATGAAAAATTGAGCAAATCTATCTAATGCACCTTCAAGATAATTTGAACCAATTTGAAAATAATAATTCGTATGTTCACTACTGGTATAAGCATTTGAATTCCCAGAATGTTTTGATAAATAACTAGAATATTCATTTTCCAAGGGGTATTTTTCCGTTCCCATAAATAATAAATGTTCACAAAAATGAGCTAAACCAGAAATTTTAAATTTTGAATCAGTAAATGAACCAACATTAACATCTAATGATGCAGCAGATTTATCAGCTTCAGGATCATTAATTACAAGAACTCGAAGGTCGTTCGAAAGTTTGAAAAACCGATAGGATCGATCGTCAGTTATGGGTTTTTCTATACTGGAATCGTCAGCCAAGAGTGTATACTTCATATTAACCCTGGTTGATAAATGGAGGTTTTTAAAATGGTGGTGATAATTTAATTGCGGGTTTTTAAACTGGGGAAAAGAAAAAAATTTGGTGGCAAAATATAATTGTTGATTTGTAAAATTAAATAATCTTATAAATGAATGCGGGTAACTAATTACTGTTGTTAACATTAAAGAAATGAAAATATCAACAAAATTAAACCACATTAATCAACAACCGGGAAATGTGTGGGTGAGAAATACATGGAAAACAATGTAATAAAAATCCCCACTTTAATTCGCACTAAAAATAGATTTCTAACCCGAGGTTATTTAGTGTTTGATAAATGTAGTCAGTTACAACTGAGCGATAGCTATTTAGTGTTTGATAAAAGTGGTAACATCACAACTTCGCTATCGCTCAGTTGTATAGCTCAGTTGTCAGTTAACCAACTTAGTTAAACAATCTATATAACTACTAATTAAATATTCCACACTATCAAGTTTTGTAAATGCACTAACCAAAATCGGATCAGGAGATGAAACTTCAATCTTCTTATTAATCATAACCACCATTGAATTATAGGTTATACATTTGGTGATATAATCTATAGGATCATGTTTTGCTCGTAATTGTAAAGAACCCATTACTTTTTTCAATGTGAATCCGGTTTCTTCTGTTGTTGTGGATGTCATTTCATGTAATCGTTTCTCAATGTCATTAACGTTTAATGGGGTTGCAGCAGCGGTCGCGGCTGCTGTGTTCTCAGTATTGATACTATTCGTACCCACGATAGAACTTGCATTTGATGGTAATTTCATTTCATCTCTAATTTTATCAATATAAGATCTACCAGTTTCCATTTCAATTTCACCCCAAGGTTTTTCTTTAATTCGATGTAAACATTTTAAATCCAAGCAAACTTCAGCTTGACTTATATAAAAATCAATCGCGATTGCCGGATGTAATTTTGGTTCAAAGAAATCACTGGGTGTTATATTTACTGGAAACACTAAATTTGGATCTATTGGGATTTGTAAACTTGTTTTACTAATTTCAATTTGTTGTAATAATTTATGAAATAATGTAATTAAATCTTGACTATTGTATGATGTTTGGAATAAGGTTAATAAATTATTTATAATTGTTATAGCTTGATTAATTGACTCTCCTGCTGTTATAATCTGGGGTAATTTAATGGGTGTAATTAAGTTTAGTTTATGGATATATTTATTTAAATGTGGTTCATGAATTGATATTTGTAATTGAGAGATTTCACAACCATCACGGACGATAATTCCCTTGAGTACTTCAGATTTACCCAGAGATAAAGGGAGTTTTATACTTGGACCTCGTTCAATTCGTTGATGTTCATCTGGTTGTTGTGGTGAATTGAAAGTTAGTAAATTATAGACAATTTCCAAAGTTTCAATAATTTGAGGAAACTCTCGTGATATTATTTCTGTGATTAACCAATGAAGTTCTTTATCATCTTGACCTTGTTGAATTGAACTAATATGATCAACTAAGGACATAGTATAGTTCTTACCTGTTATGTTAATATCAAGGGTGGGTAAACCATGTTACTTAAAACCACCACTTTACAGGTTAGGTAACCAGCAAAACAGCTACCCCCTGCATATTATCAGCCAATTAAAATTGAGACAGCCAAAAAAATTAAATTGCCTTGTGTTATATTTTTTTTTTGCGGGTGGTAAAAATATAAACATATCGTTTTCTTCCTACACACAACAACTGTGCAGGAACAATCTTATATCCACTCCTGTATTTAGACAATTTAAAAATCATGGTTACTTCAAATGAAAGATCTACAAATGGCCATTTACTGCATGAAGACGCCATCAAGGCTGAATTTGATGTTAATGTTCAACCAGTACAAGATGCCGTGGGATATGTAGGAGTTGATGATTTTCATCCTCAACCCCAGCAACAACAATTGCAACAACAACAGCAGCTTCATCAACAACATCACCTGACAAATGCGTATGCTGCTAGTGCTGCTGCTGCCGCTGCTGAATTACAACATCGTGCGGAGCTTCAAAGAAGACAACAACAGTTACAACAACAAGAATTACATCATCAACAACAACAATTGCAACAATATCATCAACAGCAACAACAACGGGAACAACAACAGCAACATGTGGCTCAACAACAAGCTGCAGTGGCTGCAGCTGCTGCTCAGCAACAACAACAGCACCAGCAACAACAACAACAGCTTCATCAACAACAATTGCAACAACAATTACAAGCACAAAAGTCACGTCAAGCACACCATCAACAGCAGCAGCAGCAACAACAGTTACAACAGGCACCACCAGTTGCTGAAGATTTCAACGTTGGTGATCTTCGTTCTCAACATGAAGATAATGCTGTAATCAATACCTTTACTAGTAAACCAGATCTTGTGAAATATGTAAAGTATGTTTTAGGACCAGAAGAAAATTGTAGAATTGTCATCAATTCTTCTAAACCAAAAGCAGTTTATTTCCAATGTGAAAGATCAGGTAGTTTTAGAACTACAGTTAAGGATATTGCTAAACGACAACGGGTGGCTTATACCAAGCGAAATAAATGTGGATATAGATTAGTGGCAAATTTATATCCACCTGAAAAGGACAAGAAAAAGAAGGTAAATACTGACGATGATGATCAACCTACTAGTGAGATGTGGATATTAAGAATGATTAACCCCCAGCATAATCATTTACCTGATCCAATTAATACTAAACAAAAGAAGAAACTGAAGTTTGCTAAAACTTTAGTTGAAAAACCTTTACATAAACATGTACTACCTGGTGCTAATGCTAGTACTAGTACAAATGCTGGCACAAACACTATTGCTAATGCTAATACTGGTAATTTCGATCATCTTATTGGACAACATTCTACTGGACTTCAACATGTTCATCATCATGTCCCACAACATCACCTTGAACCGGCTCATCATCAGCAACAGGGACACCCAGGAGCAAATACAGCATCGGTGCCTGATGCCGCGGTATTAGCGGCATTTGAAGCATCACAAACGGCAGCCTCTTCCGGAGCTTCTTCCAATGTTGCCGCAGCTGCTGTAGCTGCAGCATTACATAGTGTTGCAGTTGATACTAATCTTGATCCAAATGTTGATCCAAGTGTTCAAGCTCATGATCATTCACATGGTGTCCACCATCATGGAATGCATAGATGAGCACCACATAAAATCTTTTCTTTTGTAATTGTATGTACTTTTTGTTTTAATTGACGTAAACACTTCTGTTGATATTGGTATTTGGTACACGACCAAAAGTGACTCTTTTCTTGTAGGAAAAAAAAACCGGCAAGATTTTCGCTCATCCAAAGACCAGGTACTTTATAGTAGAGAAGTGCACATTTGCATGCTAAGAATATTCACACGCGTAATGTCTACAAATTCTACATCTTTAGGTAATCAATGGACTGCATCCAAGGTCAGATCCACCTTTTTAGACTTTTTCACTAGTCAAAAACAACATAAATTCGTGGCATCCTCTTCCGTGGTTCCTCATAATGATCCCACACTTTTGTTTGCTAATGCTGGTATGAATCAATATAAACCGATTTTCTTAGGAACAGTCGATCCAGCTAGTGATTTCGCCAGTTTAAAAAGAGCTGCCAATTCCCAGAAATGTATTAGAGCCGGTGGGAAGCATAATGATTTAGAAGATGTTGGTAAAGATTCTTATCATCATACATTTTTCGAAATGCTTGGTAATTGGTCATTCGGAGATTATTTCAAAAAGGAAGCGATTGAATGGTCATGGGAATTGTTGACCAAAGTGTATGGTTTAGATTCTGATCGATTATATGTCACGTATTTCGGGGGTGATGATAAACAAAATTTACAACCTGATTTAGAAGCTAAACAATTTTGGTTAGATGTTGGAGTTAAAGAAGATCATATTTTACCAGGAAGTGCCAAGGATAATTTCTGGGAAATGGGTGATCAAGGTCCTTGTGGCCCATGTAGTGAAATTCATTATGATCGAATTGGTGGTGGTAGAAATGCGGCTGATTTGGTTAATATGGATGATCCAAATGTATTGGAAGTTTGGAATATTGTGTTTATACAATATAATCGAGAACCAGATTCAAGTTTAAGATCTTTACCTAATAAACATATTGATACCGGTATGGGATTTGAACGTTTAGTTTCTATTTTACAAGATAAATCTTCAAATTATGATACTGATGTTTTCCAACCTATTTTTGCCAAGATTAGTGAAATTACTGGGGTTAGACCATATGGTGGGAAATTTGGGGTTGAAGATAAAGATGGAATTGATACTTGTTATCGAGTAATTGCCGATCATGTACGTACTTTAACCTTTGCAATTTGTGATGGAGGTGTTCCAAATAATGAAGGTAGAGGATATGTTTTGAGAAGAATCTTGAGAAGAGGTTCGAGATATGTTCGTAAATATATGAATTACCCCATTGGATCGTTTTTCCAACAATTGGTTGATGTTGTAATTGAACAAAATAAGGAGATTTTCCCCGAGATTGTGGCTGGTGCCGTTGATTTAAAGGAGATTTTAATTGAAGAAGAAGTTTCATTCGCCAAGACTCTTGATCGTGGTGAGAAATTGTTTGAACAATATGCTATAATTGCTTCCAAGACTCCAGAACAAACTTTATCTGGTAAAGATGTTTGGAGATTATATGATACATATGGATTCCCTGTAGATTTAACCAGATTAATGGCCGAAGAAGCTGGATTAAAGATTGATGAAGCTGGGTTTGAGCGGGCTAAAGAGGAATCTCGTGAAGCTTCCAAGGGAACAGGCAGTAAAACTGGAGTTAATTTAGTTAAATTAGACGTTCATGCTATTTCTAATTTAGAAACTGATTTGATTCCAAAAACCGACGATGAATTTAAATATGGTACTGAAAATATCGAGAGTAAAATCTTGGCCATTTATAATGGTAGTGAATTTGTTGATAAAATCAGTGATTCTAAACAATATGGTATTTTATTAGACAAGACTCCATTTTATGCTGAACAAGGTGGTCAAGAATATGATACTGGTAAATTAGTAATTGATGGTAAATCCGAGTTTACTGTGGAAAATGTTCAAGTTTATGGTGGTTATGTATTACATACTGGTGTAGTTACAGAAGGTGAATTATCCGTTCAAGATACTGTGATTGCTTCATATGATGAATTAAGAAGATGGCCAATTAGAAATAATCATACAGGTACTCATATTTTAAATTTCGCCTTGCGTGAAGTTTTAGGTGACTCAATTGATCAAAAAGGGTCATTAGTTGCGCCTGAAAAGTTACGTTTTGATTTCAGTCATAAGCAAGCTTTGTCAAGTGAAGAATTGGTCAAGGTTGAAGAAATTTGTAATCAATATATTAAAGAAAACAAGACGGTTTATTATCAAGATGTTTCCTTGAATCAAGCTAGGGAAATCAATGGTTTGAGAGCCGTGTTTGGAGAAACTTATCCTGACCCAGTGAGAGTTGTATCAATTGGTGTTCCTGTTGATACGTTATTGTCCAACCCCAAGGATTCGCAATGGCATCAAGTTTCAATTGAATTTTGTGGAGGTACTCATGTTTTAGAAACTGGAGAAATTAAAGATTTGGTTGTGATTGAAGAGAGTGGAATTGCCAAGGGGATTAGAAGAATTGTTGCTGTTACTGGTCATGATGCTAGAAATGTCCAACGATTAGCCAGTGAATTTGACGAGCAGTTAAACCTCGCTGAAAAATTACCATTTGGTGCCGATAAAGAAGCTCGTGCTAAAGAATTAGGAGTTGCTTTAAAACAATTATCAATCTCAGTAATTGAAAAACAAAAATTAAATGCCAAGTTTAATAAATTGGATAAATCAATCAAAGATAATCTCAAGGCTATTCAAAAGGAAGAACTGAAAAAGACTTTGGATGTAGTTAAACAATGGTTAGATCAAGCCAAGGGAGATTATCTTGTTAGTCATGTTCCAATTAATGCTAATGCCAAGGCTATAACTGAAGCATTTAACTTGATTAAGAAACAAGACAAGACAAAATCAATTTATTTAATCACGGGTGTCACAGGTAAAGTTGCTCATGGATGTTATATATCTGACGAGGCAATTTCCAAGGGAATTGATGCAAATGGGTTGGCTAAAGTTGTTGCTGAGAATATTGGTGGTAAAGCTGGTGGTAAGGGTAATATTGTTCAAGGTATGGGTGATAAACCAGAGGGAATCACCAAAGCCATTGAAGAAGTTACCAAGTTATTATCTGAGAAGTTGTAATATTACTCTGGCTAGTATTAACTATTAAAAGAAGTAATTATTTACTGTATTTAAATCATTTTCATCTTGTCCAATAGTTGTATTTGTATATTCTGAATATAATTTTAAATCTTGTACATTGAATGTTTCAGTGATTGTATGATTGTACAACTCTAGATCTTCTGGTTTAGTAGTTATATCACTGTCATATTGTTGTTGATTATTAGTAAAGGAATAATCCCATTGTGATTTATACAACTTGATATCTTCCAGGTTTAACAGTGGTGGAGTTGTAACTGTACTAATTTGAGAATCTTGTGAGATTGTCGCAGATAATCTCGTCTCTGTCTCTACATCTGGTTCTTGTTGTTCATCCTTATACCCAAGCTTATTCGATATAAATTTCTTAATCTTTTTAGGATGATACTTTACTGGCATCTCTTTTAATTCAATTTCATCTTGTAATTGTTGAAGATGTTGTTGTTGTTGTTGTTTCCTCAGTTCAAAAGGACTATAATCAAACACAAGATTTTGATTTGAGGGGAAATATCGAGAATTACTATTCATATTAAATTGAAACATTCGATTTAAACTTTGGAATTTCCGGGGTAAATAACATTCATTAAACCATTTATCATTATAATCTAAATGTTGTTGAGTATTATCTGATTTACTCGACAAGTCAAACCGGGAGTTTGACAAGTAGTTTTCATTATACCAATGGATATAACTTGGTTTGACTCGAAAGTTATCTACATCTCGTTCATTATGTAATGAGAAATCATTCAGTAATTCCCATAGCTTGGGCTTGTTTGGAGAGTACACGTAATTCCCCAAGAATAGGTTTATAGCATCTTGTCTAATTTGATCCATGAATGAATTAGAATACATTCGTTTAATACTGTTTAGGACATCTCGTGTATGAGAAGACCATTGGTTTATTCTTCGATATGAATCCATGGTATTGACAAGGTTTGAACCTCCATACTGTATGGCTATGGTATCTCCATGATCATGGAATATTTCCGTCAAGATGTTTATTAAATCGGAATCATAGTCTAGACTCTTGTACAAGGGTATAATTTTCAATGCTTGTAGTTGATATACCAACGCTTCTTTACAGATTATAAATTGAGCCGCATTGGTTCGATCTAAACAGTCGATACAATTTGTTCGTATAATCCCAATTTGTAATTTAGTCGTAGCTAAATCAGTTCCATTGTGAAAGAATCCAATTTGTTTAATTGAAGTATTGGCAATCTTCTGTAAGGGAGTTATAACATCCAAATTCTTTTTTGAATGTCGTGACATATCAAACAGATAATACTGGAGTTGTTTACTCAGAGGTAAGAACTGATTAAGATACTTGATACAATTAATAAACTGAGAATTCAACTTCAGTTCCCTGGGTTGTCTTTCCTTTTGTTTAATCAAGTTTAATATGATTATCGGCAGTCCATACCTGGCAAACAAATCATTGAAATGCTTTGCCGAACTTTGATAAAATGGATCAATTAAATTAATTTCAATTGGTGGTTTAGGTAATTTGTTTAAATCTTGAGTCCAATACAAGGGGATAGAACCTCGATGTTGAACAAAACTAGTATACCTGGGATTATTATAATATCCATATTTACAATCATGAAAACTTGAAGTTAACATATCACTTATAATTTGTTCAGTTTCAATTTCGTTTGCAACATTTCCAGTGTCGTTTACACCTCGTTTCAAGAATCTAGCACCAGCGAAATGGTGAGACCGTCGGGCGATTATCGTAATGTATATCTTGCGTCCATAGATACTGATATTGGCTTGATCTATAAACCCATGGATTATAGGTTGGAACCATTCGTACGTAGTGGTGATTTCGTGGTTATTTTCAATCACAGGTTTAAGTAATAAGTTATTCCATACAAACCGTTCATTGTGACTGATATTAACTTGTTGTTGTTGTTCTTGTTGTTTATTCCTCATAAAGTTTGTTTGTAAAGAATTGGTTATATCATATGAATAACTAAAATAAAAAGTCTTGCTTAAATCCAAATATTTGAATATCGACAAGAGTCTTTCTTCATCGCTATACTTTTCTGGTTTCTTGTAATTAATCTCAATTGGTATAAGTTTAGTTTCATCAATATGATATATGAAATGTCCTCCAAGAATAGCAACTTGAGAACATTTAGTGATTATACTTAGGTAATAACACTTGGTAAACCTGATTAGCCCGAGTAGTCCAAACCCATGGACAATTTTGTGTATACCACCAGGAATAGACTCATTCAACCCATTCAACAATTCAACCATATCTTTACGAGTATAGAAATAATTCTTGTCTTCAATGATAACCAACTCGCCTGACTCTTCTTCAGTACCTATTTCCATAATCCGGAATAAACTTTCCTTGGCATTACTACCCACGATATACATTGTAGGTTGGGAGTTATACACTGTGAATCGTTGAAGGATAATTCGTTTGTTATTCGCTTGATCTTGTTCATCTTGTTCCTCTTCTTCGTCTTGCTCCTCTTGTTCTTCTTCCTCGAGTTCCCCTTCTATGATTTCATTGGTTGGTGGTGATTCTAATATACTTGGAGAATACGAATTGCCCCGTTCAACATCGGGTATATCCAGTTTGACCATTGGTGACTTGAGATGTATAAAAGTGGAATGCGGAGTGGTGTATTTTTTTGGTGATGTTTTGATATTGCTACGAGACGAAGGGCTGATAGGCAACTTTGTCGAAGAAAAGATAGAGTTCGCGAGAGGCTAGTCACCTTGAAGAGCGGAACCTTCTGTATTCCGAGTGCATATCATTTAAGTATATGAACTTACATTGTAGTAAGTAATATGTGTATGTAGAGTGATGTTGCCACTGGCATATGTGTAGATCTACGAGGAAATCAACTACGATCGACTTGGAAAGAGTCAAAGTGCGCGTTTACCAGGCTATATGCTGGGTTCTCTTGTTTTTCATGTCTCTAATACACGCTCGTTATGATACTACAGCTAGAGCAAGGGTAAACGAATGCAGAACTGTTCAATATTTGATATGCTATAATAACTATATATACTAATACATAAAAGAAGATACAAGAAATACAAAACAACCAACTCAATGAACATCTTTGTTATAATCACATTTATACTTCAACTCCTAGCAGAAATAATTGATTTAGATGAACCAACCTTCAACAATACGGAAATATCAATAATAACTACCAATCAATCAGTCACCCACAATCTCCTAATTTCAATCTACACCACCAACCTAAAATCAATAATTTACATCAATAATACCAATAAAACTATAATACCGACATTTTTAAACATTTCCAATAGTAAGTTAACTCAACAACACAAGTTTAAATATCTTGAGATTGAAAATGATCCTCGACATATGAGATTATCTCAACCCATTCCATTTTCACCTTGTATAACCAATACTAAACAACTGTCAGCTTGGGTTAGGCGTAGTAGTCGAATAATTCTTGAACTGATGGGCACGGTATCCGCTGGTGGACAAATTGGAGTTGGTAGTTTATTCAATCAACAGTTTATTCAATATATTCTTCAATTTAAACCAGTTTTTAAAATTTTCAAATCAAGATATATTGAAACTATAATGGGGTGTAGTACGAACAACCCAAATTATTCCGCAAGATTATTTGGATATATTCCCGTGATTGATAATAACATACGAATACGTGAGATTGAATATGATGTGTCTCAAGGAACACTCACCCAAGAGGAGGAATTCAAGGAAATAACTCCAGTACGGACATTGAGTAATGGGATATTGAAAACTCTATGTAAAGTCGGCACTCGAGAACAATTACAATGTCATGAAAACTCGGGGAAATTCATTGATGAATACAACAATCAATTTTCATTTAATGTCGTTTAAACCAATATTTAACTCGTCTAAATGAACTATTACTATCTTCTTGATCTCGTATTAAATTCCGTTTATTCATAAATTGTGGTTGTGGTGTAGTTTGATTAAATATTGAAAATTCCCCATGATTTTCCGGAGTTGTGGGATTTGACTTTTGCTGTTGCTGTTGTTGCTGTCGCCTAGGTTTGAATTTTGGAATTGTGGTGTTTTTAAGAATAGTACATTCAGCAAGAGATTCAGGACGAGTCCGTCTCAGTTTTTCACTAGTTGTATCTTGCCAACTTATCGGACTTGTTGGTTTTAAACTTATAGGACTTGTCGGTTTCTCCACTTCATCCAGAGTATTGTTTGTTTCCGCCAGGATTGATATTGACGGTATAGAAATCACATTGGGACTAGTTATATTAGTTGTAGTCATGCTAGAATCAGATATTGGTGAAGTTGAAGAATTTGATTCTAATTTCAATGGCAGGGATACCGCCCTAGGTGGGAACATGATTGATCGTTTAGTTTTCAAATTAGATAATGAACTTGAATGTTTAATATTTAAACTTTCATTTGATTTTAATGCATTTGAGATTTTATTGGATTGATCATAAAAAATCTTGTACCGATTGGCATTTGCTCCTGATCTTTTCCCATCAATTAAGGAATCTTCCAGAGTAATATGATGAAATGAAGGTGCAGGTGGAGGTTGTAATGAAAATTCCAGTATTTCTTCTTCGTCGTTTGTATCTTCCTCTTCTTCTAAAACATCCGGACTTTCATCTTCTTCTTTTATAAATGGAGATCCCAAGAGTTCATGCGTTAGTATATTTGCAGGAGCCAGTTCCATACGTTTATGCCGAAATGAGTCTCCAAATGGAGGCGAAGGAGGAGTATTACATCCTATATGTAGGTTATTAAATATTTCATCAAGATCAATCATTGGTTCAGGTATGTTTTCATTGTTATATATGGCTTCTTCAGTTAGGAATAATCTCGGTGGTGGTGGTTGTACCGGTGCTGGCACTGCCGGCAGTGGTTGATGCTTTATACTTGATTTCTTAAACCGTATAGGTGAATTTAAACTTAAAGTAGACGAATGAATATATTTTCTCGGTGGTAAAGAAGTAGATATCCCCGGAGGAGCTTGATTCAACTTGTTTGGAAATGAAAATTGTTCATTAGTATTTGAAAAATCTTCCTTATTATTAAATTGAAAATGCCGATCTAATTCTTCATCGGAAACTTTAGATATTAGGATATCTTTATGAGGCAGTATCAGAAATGGACTATCACAATTATTATTTGTAGGTGGACTATTCAATACATTTGAATTAATTAATCCTAATCCTATAACATCAAAATCTCCCGATATGGCTTGGGATCTTCGATGTTTATGATGGGTTCGTCTAGGGGTTGACATTGGCATATTTGATGCATATAAAGGAATGACTATAAACGAATGAATGTAACGAATGAAATGACCAAAGCGTCCTGGTTTCTATTATCCAAGCTGTAATTTAAAACTTGCCGTAAGTTCCAGTTTATATCAGCAGCAATGACAAGAAAAAAAAAAA
>NSGQ01000079.1:0-31323 GCA_003676035.1 Spathaspora sp. JA1 | reverse complement strand
TCACTCGTTCCTCGGACGTTTCCAAACTGTGATGAAGGTTACCCGCACACGCATTCCTATTCGCATAAGTCCTGCACACGGATAAAATCCAACAACATCAGGAGTGAATACAACAAAAAGTGTTACTACCAACGTTAACAAGGAATCCGGGTTATTCAATCCATTTGGTATTTGAAAAGACTTGCTTATGTGTTGTCTAATAAGTATATAATTCCAATTTCAAATGGTATCTTAGGAATGAATCTTATATTTAATTGTATATATTTTAAATAATAACGAACATATTATCAAGTATGATCGTGGCGGACCCCATTTAGAAGGCGAGAAACAATCTACAAGTAACTATACACACTCAAAGAAGAATTTATAAACAAGACAAAAAGATTCTTATTTTTTTTTTTTATTTAACATATTCTTGTGATACTTCTCTTGGTAATAGTATATAAATAAAGACCAAATAAGGTAGGAAGTGATAGTGTATTAAGCATATATAAAATAAACACACATTATGCGATGGGTGACATCTTTCAACAAACGCTACAAGTTACATCATTAGAACAATGCTTCCACGAGGTTTTTGCTATGGTTTTCCTCGAACCCAACTCTGAAATTTTTATAGGTTTAAATTTTTAAATTTGTAAAATAATATACATTTTATGTATCGGAAAAAAAAACTACAGAAAACAATTTAATAACCAACAGCTTTTTTTTTCTTCTACTCATCAATTTTGTCACATCACGTGATAATATTGCCTAAACAGGCAATAACCACAATAATGGCCCAATTACGGGCAGAACACATATAATGTATACAAATTTAAGTACCTTCTGATCAATTGCTGCATTATAGAACAGAAGAAGAAGGCCACCATCTATTCTATTTTCCCTCTCTGGAACACAGAGTAGGTTTACATCACTAATTTTTCGAGTATTCTGGATGTATGAAAAAGGAGGGAATTCGTCCATCTGATGACCGAAGCAATCACATTTTTTTTTGTTTTGAAAATAGGACCGGTTTCCTGGCGGCGGCGTATGATGTCTCGAGAATTCTAGGAAATCTTCTCGTTCGTTAAATTTTTTTTCATAAAATCTTTTTATATACAACAAATAGTTGTATGCCGTTGAAGGGGTATCTTCTCTAACGTTGATAATATGTACCGGCATCCCTTTCTCCCGGGTTCGTATCATTTTGTCAATGTATTCCTCTTGATTTCTTATTACGACAAAGTCTTCAAGAAATTCCCTAAGATTTTGGTTCCCTTCTGTAAATGCCTCTAAAGTAGTGAAGTGAATGTATCTATGCACACAACGTTCCCTTGGCAATCTATAGGTTGTATCATCATGTTTTCTTCGTTTAGAAGGCGAATTACTATCTGAAGGTTGATTTGAACGTTTTCTCCTTGCTTTTACACGATTAGCAATATGACCTGAATTACTATCTGGATTTCTCCTTGCTTTTACACGATCAGCAATATGTTCTGTTGGTCCTCTTTCCATACTTGAAGTATTTTGCTGGCTGTTTCTTCTGGTTTATTTAAGTGAGCTTTAGGATAATCTTTTTCGAGCTCCAGCTAACACTTGCTATTTATCTGTTATTGTTGGAAATGTGTCGAATTCAAAGAATTAAAATATAAATTTTACAAGTTAGTAAGTTCATTGTTTATTATTTTATATTTTTTGCAATCTTTTCACTTCGAGATTCAAAGTTGAACCACAAAATAAAAGACCAATAAACCTGGAATGCTGCACTAGTTAATTTGTGAGGGACGACGACGACATGAACTAGAGAGTAAGGTTCAAGAATATAGTCGTTCAAGTTCATTCAAATACATGAAGAATAAACAAAAACAAGAGAGTCAACAACAATTATAAAAGGTTATCAAGTTAAAACATCAATAAAGAAAAAATCAAGTGTGAACTTTTTTGACCTATTGTACAGAGTTTGCCTAGACTTCTATAAATATTTACTGTATTTTTTATCTTATTCATTGGTGCATATCGTACCCCGAACCAACAAATTACAAAATCAAGAATACATGAGACGAGAATGCCAAACAACAATTTGAAATACTAATTACCAAGTTTCTATCCCCTTGTGGTTTCAATTTGCAGCATTTAATTCAAATTGTAATTTATTTGAACAAAGGAAAAAAAAAAAAGAAATATTAGTAAATCTTCAAAAAAGAAGAAGATTTTTTTTGTGCCAGTTAGTTATTTTTAGATGAAAACAGCTGTAATAAACATCCTAACACGTTGGATTACCTCGAAGCATATCCAAAGTCTGCTTGCTAAAAGAAACTGGAGGATGGTTAATGACTAGTTTGAGCTCTGCTTAACAATCCCGAATTTTTAGCAAAAAGAACTACGATAAAAAGCTTCTAGTACGAGCATGAGATTAAATCCAGACAGCCAAAAAAATCTAAATTAGAAAAATTAATATTTATTTTTTGATTAGGAAACTGGACAACAAGGATTCATTTCTTAATTCGAGAAATAATGAAAATATGAAAGGATGTGGCAATTGAAAGGCATGAATCCATTCAGTGAATTATGGTCAGGTTATAATTTGGGGTTAAGCGTTGATGAATATGGCAGCCCTTTGCTTAACTAGCATGGTAATTTGATTTGTAAAAATACAGTAAGCTGGTGAACCAAAAAAAACCAAAGAACGGAAAAAGTTACATTATTAGGGAAAGCTATACAATTAAAAATTCTATAGAAAATCAATTATTTTCATTTCATTGTTCATAGTTTTTTTATTATTTTTTTTTTGTACCTAATAAAATTTGCACATTACGTTATTTAGACCATATGCTCCTATTTGATGTTTTGTTATCACCCGGAGAAATTTTCGGCTATGTCGTCGTCGTCTCCAAAGTGTCGTTATTGTGGAAAGATAATGGTCTATCAATTGTAGTTTGTTGTGTTGTTGGGTGGTTACTATTACACAATTTATGTTGAATAGGTTCGTTGCAATACTGGTTTCCACGCTAATTGAGCAACAGGACACTTTTCGTAAGTATGGCCTAACCCAGGTCGTTTGATATTTCGTTAAGTCAGAGTACACAATATGATATGTGTTTATTCGGATATTCAGGAGTGTATGTATTCTGCAGTTCTCCGAGGTACCTGTGTCCAAAATGTATTCTATGAAGCTCCTCAAACTTCCCCGGATATTCAATTTTTAAGCTTTTAAGCTTTTTCCAAAAATTTCTCCATATATCTTTAATAATCCCAAATGTGATGCTTAATGTTAGTGACCCTTCAATCAAGTTCTTCCTCAAAATCTGCTTAATTGAGTTTGAATTAAATTTTGTAGTTATCCTTTGATCCTCCGTTTCTCTTACGTATTCATTGATACGTAATTCACTAGTAGAACTCTGGCGTGTGTTTGTTGATGTCGTGGTTTAGTTAATTCAAACCATGTTAGCATGTTTGATTTTTCGCCATGTGGAATGTAAGAGCGATATTGCAAGCCACCATAGAAATTAGCAGGGTTTGCGAATTCCATGCGAGACAACCCTGCTAATTTCTTGGAAATTTTCGTTGAAAATCATCCACTAGATCTGACGGGATTGGGTTCTGTAAATCCTTGTAATATATTTTGGAAAAGACATACAGAATATAAGCTGAAACTGTGTAGGTGGTTGGCCATTCCTTTACTATACTTTTGATAGCCATTTAATTCAGTGTATGAATTATTGCTTCTAATTTGTTCCCTTACGCGCTATTCCTAAATATGTAAATTCCTCCTCCCGTATTAATCGTTGTTCATATGGTAGAATTGATGTTGGTGGATGATCTCCATAGTTGAAACTATGAGTCTTCTCTTCGCTGACTTGAGTATTGGTTGCTTGTTGAAAGTTGTATACCTTTGCACTTTTCGCTGTTCTTCAGTGGTTCACATATTTATATTTATATCATCGCAAAAGCTTGATATGAAATGTTAATGTCTAAATAGTGTTGTATGGTGAGTGAAAAGACATTTGTAATTTGTTTAATCCTGTGAAAAAGGGGTTCTAAACATAAGTTAAAAAGTACAGACCCTGGAGCATGCCTATTCGAATCCTAAACCTTTTTCAGATGTGATTGTTTATTATTACACTTGCCCGAAGTTGAGACTATTGCCACTATAAATCTCCTCATGTTTGGCCCCACTAAAACTCATAATTTTGTTATGTATTGGTGGTCTATGCCATCAAAGACTTTATTTAGATCTAGCATCAATACTTGTAATTGTGGGTGGTCGTGTTGTAATGCCAGGTCTTGGATTTGATGAATTCCGCTAGGTGTTCATCTATTTGTCTTTGGTTTAGGAATCCTCTTTGTTGAGGTTGGATTAATTTATCGTGAAATTTGGTGAACCAGGTATTGATAATATTTGAAATTACCCTTAATAACACATTAGTTAATACAATTGGTCGGCAATCGTTGATAGAATTGGATTTCTTTTTTGGTTTTGGAATGATCCCTATTAAAACTTCTTGCATCAGATATGAAAGTATTCCTGTAGTAAAAATGGTGTTCAGTTGATGAGTCCTTAAGATTTCCCATTTCAGTCTGTAGAAATCTATTATGATACCATCATGTCCAGGGCATTTGCTGCAATCCATTCGATTCAACGCGTGGAATACTTCATTTTCGCTTAGCAGATCCTATATTGTCGTGATTCTGTATTGAGAATTGTCATTGGGAAAGATGTCAAAATGAATTCATGTAGTTCGGGATAAATTGTGTAGTTGTAGTATTGTATAGGGCTGAAAAATATTTATATGCAATCCCGAGCATCAAGTTGTTATTTGATGTTAAGTTGTGGTTGTTTTCATCGCAAATCATTGTTATGTATGTTTGGTTAGTTGTACTCTAATTTCTTGACTGAGCTTGGAGTACATTTGAATAGTTGATTCTGATCTTTGATGGTGCACTGATAAAGAGTATCTTTGTTTAAATAACATAAATTCTATTCTCTTTAGAAGTGGACCGTAAAACTGTGCTTTATGTATGAAACTATCTATATCTGATTGCATAAATTTGCTGAGTATTATGTGAGGTTCTGGTATTGGTGATATGTCATCTGAAAATATAAACCTCTTTTTACATATCACCAATGGTATGTCGCCTAATGGAATCAAAGTGATGGAAGTTCCGTCGTGTTGTAAGATTCTTCTGTGAAAACAAAATTTAAATAAACGGGTTTGTAGATGGTGGCTCTTGTAAATTCTGTCTAGTCCTATATTAGTGTGTCTATTGTGATGTGGAGTATACTAGTGATGTGGAGTATACTAGTGATGTGGAGTACATATGTCGATAACGAATGTCCGCGGAATCGATAATATCTTGCATTGCGGCTCTAAGTGGTCTTGGAGTTGATGGTATGAAATTTGAATTTCTTGGTAATGTATTTCTTCTTCCATGGTGAAATTGAAGTCTTCTCCAATAAATTAATATTTGGATCTTGTTCTTGTAGCATTGTGATTTGTTCCATGGGAAGTAGTTGAATATTTTGTAGGAATTGTCGTTGTATTCTTGGTGCCTTTGATGCAACAGTGTTCATGATGAATTTTGAAAAGAGCATCAGCGACGTGTTGTTGGTTGGTTGAAGTGATTCTTGGAACTATTAAATTTGTGGTGACTATTTTCCTTTTTTCCATTGAGTAGATCTTTTTTGCGTTTCCGAATTTGGTTTCTGAAATTAGTGCTATATGGTTGAAGTCAATGATTTGTTAGTGTGTGTCGTTGAATATTTAGTTGTAGAATGGATATTTGGTTGATTGTAGGGGTTGGTGTATTCTGATGTTGGATTAATGAAAGTTTGGGTTTTTTTGCCCCTCTCAGAATGTGCCTTAACACTCATTATTAACATTAAGAACCTGGAGAAGTAGCAGAATCGGTTTTAACAGAAAATTCGGCAAGGGTTTGTGATACCTCTTCCATCATTATGTTATTATCGGTCATTTCAATATCCTCAGTTTCTGATTCTGAACTGCTGTGTGAGGCAGACATACTATAGTCTGGCTCATCGTCATAAGTATCACCTATCCAGTTATATTGTAAAAATTTTATTATATCCAGTTTTTTTTTTTTACTTGTGGTATTAAGGATAAAACTATACAATTATACAAATTTTATAGAAAAACCTGCCCAATCGGGATTTTTTGTTTTTCGTAATTTTCTTATGTGGCGTGCTTTACTTATTTTGATACTATCTTAATCTTACTGAATCACGTGAGGGGGACCATTACTAGGGAGCGAATTTGAGTTGCCATGAGCGGCTGTAGGGTGTGGCGACTATGTCGTCGTCTTTGCCAGAGACGGAGGATCTTGCGGACGAATAGGCGGAGTCGTTGGTGGTGGTTGGACGGAAATAGGCCAATGATTTGACGGAGGTTGATGGGTTCGGCGGAGTAGTGAGACCATATCTGTTGGGCTATGGGGCAGCATTGGTAAATATGAGTGATATCTGGGTTGATGATGAAGGTGTTGAGGCATAGGAGGCAGTAGTTAGTGGTGTGATTGGGGTGACGAAGGTCGTTTGGAGTGGTGAATGTGTGTCCTAAGATAGAGCGGTGGCCCAAGTGGAGACGGTGTAGTTCTTCAAAATCTCCCGGGAATCGTTGTTTGGCTTGTTTCATTTTGGGCCAATAGCGTTTCCACGCTGCGTTATCGATTTCGTATTGGATACTAAGACTACCGGATTTTTCAATGTTTTTTAGTTGTAGGAAATGCTTGGTTGAGGGTGATGAAAAGGTGGTGTAAGTTATGGGTAGTCCCTCGAAGTCCATAAGGTAGTTGTTGATATGGGTCGTATCTGGGGGTATTTTGATGAGGGTGGCGAGTGCCCAATCGTTGAGGAGTGAGTGACGGGTAGTGGCATTTGGATGTCTTAAGTGAATTAGTTCATACCATGCGGATAGGATTGAGCGTTCGCTAATGGTAAAGGATGGGTGATGTTGAAAACGCCCGTAAAAGTTAGTGGGATCAGCACAGGGGATTCGGAAGCCTAGAAGGACGTCGTACCAGGGAATAATTTTGGTGCTGTCATTGGAGGTGAGTGAGATGATAACCTTTTGGATTTTGATACGCCATAAGAGGACGGCAGGGGTGGGATCGGTGGAGGTTAGAATTTTGTAGATGAGTTGTGCTTTCCAACCTTTAAGTTGGTGGGAGAGGTCTATCAAACCGTAGCCTCCTAATTCGGGTCGATTTGTGAGTGTTTGCCAGGTGATGCCGGGGAATTTATTGCTAAGTTTCTTGTTAAATGCCTCGATAAGATCAGTGGGGATGGGTTGGTGGAGTTCTAGATAGTAGACTTTGGAGGTGATATACCTGATGTACAGGTTGATGGCGGCTGTGGAGTAGGAGATTGGCCATTCCTTGATGAGTGATTTGGAGATCATGTAGCTGAGTGAAGTGAGTTTGGTCTTCCAGTTTATGCCTTGGTTTGGAACTCCAAAATATTTAAAATCCTCGGAGTGAATATGGTGTTGTTCGTAGGGGAGGAGGCTGGGCGGTGGATGATTTGCATAGTGATACAAGTTGGTCTTTTCCTCGCTAATTTTGCTGTTAGAGGCTCGTTCAAATTTTGTGAGTTCGCTTCTAGTGTGGCGTTGGTCATCGAGGGAAGAAAGATAAATGTTGATGTCATCGGCGAAACCTTGGTATTTGCTTTGGATTTGTAGATGTGGGTTGAATGACATGGTGAATCCGTGGATTTTTTGTGAGATTTGGTAGAAGAATGGTTCCAAGTAGAGGTTGAATAATACTGGGCTGAAAGGGAGGCCTTGTAAGATACCTATACGGATGCGAAACATGGGGGAGATGTGGTTGTTTATGATAATGGCTGCTCGAAGGGGAGTGATTGTGGCTAGTATGAATCTGCTCATTTGTGGGCCTATGCCGATTTTTTGGAGGAGACGTTGTATATAGTGATGGTCAATCCGGTCAAAAGCCTTGTTGAGATCTAACATTAGTAATTGAAGGTCTGGGGTGGAGTGTTCGGTGGCAAGCTGGGAGATGTTGTAAATTCCATAATGTTTTCATCGATTTGTCGTTTTGTGAGGAATCCTCGTTGTGAAGGTTGGATAAGTACGTTGTGGAGGGGGAGGAATCTTGTATTTATGATTTGGGAGATGACTCGCAGGAGGATGTTTGTTAAAGCTATCGGTCTAAAGTCTTTGATCGAATCTGATTTTTTTTTGGGTTTGGGTATGATTCTAATTAGTACTTGTTGGAGATGGTAGGGTAGAATTCCAGTTGAAAAGATGGAGTTGATTTCTTGGGTAAGGTAGTGTTTGATAATATCCCAGTTCAGCTTGTAGAAGTTGACGGTTACACCATCGAGACCTGGGCTCTTTTTATTATCCATTGAGTTTAAGGCTTCAAAAAGTTCGTCTGTTGTGATTGGTTGGTCTAAACGGAGAGCTTGCTCTTGCAGGAGGTTGATTGGGAATGGGTCTAAGTATGAGTCAATGAAGGATGCGTCAAATTGGTCGGTATGTGTAGTAAATAGCGTGGAGAAGTAGTCATGAGCTATAGAATTTCCTTACTGTTCGAGGTAGTAGTGTGATGGTGCTCGTCACTAAGGGAGTTCAGTCTTATATTTATAAACACAAAAAAAAGAAATTTTTATGATTAAGTTGAATATCTAGATCTTCAGGAATAAAAATATAATAATCAATTCTCATTTTAAAACTATCAATGAAGTTAAGCGTCCCGTAATGGAAAAAGACAGTTTACGTATATACCAAATAAACGTGGAGTAAAAATCCCGGCTTTCATTGCTTAATTTTCTACATATTATTTTTTTGGGAAATGATAATCTGAATTCGAAAGGACCATGATTGTATTTGATATATTCCCCTTGCGGTCGATTTTGTGTGAAAATATATACTTTTGTCACTTAGCTACCCAACATACCATTAGTCTGAATCTTTATCTTTTAACATCCAGGGGTATGTAACTGGCACGAAAACTTTTGGATGTTGGCTAGTATCAATGATGCCTTCTTTATTTTTCTTGTTATAATATTCCTTATAAAATTCTGTTTTGGACTGGACAATTACTGGTGCAGTTACTTTGACTCTTTCATTCGTGTTTATTCTGTTAGACATCCAACATTCGTCTCCATCCTCCAAAAAAACCACTACTGTATACCTATACTCTCTGTCAAGATCATTAACTTGCATGAATTCATCTTCTTTTAGTGTATATATATACATTTTATTCTCTGCATAAGCACGTTCAGCACGTATACTATTCGTTTCTATTATCATCATCATTTGGTCTTTGTTGAATTGATACTTGTGGTCAATCAATTTTTATATGTATTGAATATATAATTTTCCTATAATAGAAATCATTGCTTCTATGGACAATATAACAATCTAAATATACTTCTCTATTATAAAACAATTCTTTGGTTATATCTTCTTTATTTTTCACATTAATTATCTTTGTATTATATGCTCTTATCCTTTCGATTGAATATATCCTTATTCTATTTGACATTTTCTATGATTTTTACCTCGCATATGTTTGCGAATTTGATAATCTGGATTATACTCGTGAAAATTTTCAATTTTATGTATTATGCTATGGTTAATGAACTCCCAGCTTTTATCATGAACTCTAATAGTAGTTTCGTCTATATATATAAGTACCAAAGCTCCATCCATCCAGTTATATTGTAAAATTTTCTTTATATCTAGTTCAGTCTTATATTTAAAGACACAAAAATAATAGAAGCTTTGATAATTAAGTTCAATATTTAGGTCTTCTGGAATAAAAATATAATACTTAATTCTCATTTTAAAACAATCAACGAACTCAAGTCTCCCGTAAAGTTGCGATAGGTTGGTGTTAAATAGAGAACACTTATAATTGAACTAAATCTTGATTGTACTAAAATATATGTAAAAACTAAAAACTATAAGGGGGATTTTTATAGAAAACCACATAATTTGGTGAACAAAGCAAACTAGTCAAACAGGTGTTTTTCTATTGGTCAACCATTATTTTATGACTAGCGGGGAATACTCGCAACACATAAGGGAAAAACTGCTTAGTTGTATACCCAATAGAATCACTCCCTTTTTTTTGTTGCAATTTACTTTAGGAAATTATAGTTTAGATTCAAAAGGATCATAATTATAAAAAGATTTACAAAAGCATATCAAAATTTTCTATTTATTGGCTAAAGCTACAGTAAATCAGGGCCACGAGAATTCTCACGGGATTTCAACATCCATACATATATTGCAGACCATTTTAATGTATGGATGTATGGATGTTAAGGATGTATGGAAAAACCGCTGCTCTGCATCACATACGTTTTATTTTCCTGTTAAATTTTTAAATTCGCAATTCGCAGTGCAAACTTGCGCTATTTTACTGCGATTTGCAGCTAAAATAATAATATGAAAAACGTGTATCATAATTTATTCATTATTTAAGGAATCAACCTTTGCTACCATTCATTTGCGAACTGAAATTCAAATGATAATAGAACTGTCACGGTTTACAAATAAGACAATCTGATGGAAGTCGGTGTGTTTCCTTGGTTTTATGTGCTTCCAGCGCGCATACCTGGGGATTATATTGATTGAGTTTTCGTTGGTATATACATAAAGAATTAGATAAGAATGAACAATCGTGGCTTGATGCCTTGTTTATGATCACTCATTACAACTACTAAAACCAATAAAACCACTGCATGCGTTATAGTGGATTTGGGACAAACTACAAGCTTGATTGGCGGCACATGGGAAGATGAATTAAAAGGATTCACTGACTTAAAAAAAAGAGCCTATCAGAAGATTCATTTCATAGAATCTTTAAGAAAATGGCACCCACCACTCCGATTCAACCAAATGCTTGGATCAAATCCAACGAAGCAATTAAAAGATTACCGGTAACCAGTTGGAAAGGATTCTGGTCCAAATTATACAAACAACTTTATCCATTAGGATCATTACAGGCATTTCACGTGTATGTTTTGGGATATTACTCACATGCAAACTATTATCCGGACAATACGCCTGGGACATGTTTCTTTTGTGATAAAATTCAAGGCGATACTATATATCATCATTCTTTTGATTGTCAAGAAAGGGCCTTTTTATGGCCCACTGAAAATTGGCGGGAAGGCTAGCCCAGCCGGTGAAAAAACCCGTGGCCAGATATGTGAGAGGACGGGATCATATATATTGAATACCAAAAAAAATGTACAAAAAAAAAGAAGCAAGCTGCGGCAGTGAACCTGTTGATACTTGATACGTAGGGTTGTCCCAGGAGGAAACACAACTCGGAGACGTAAAAAGGGGTTTTACTGGGCAGTTTCAAGAGCAGTCCCAAATACTCTAGGACGGCCTAGATCAATGCAGAAAATGATTTCCTCTTATACATACAAAGTCGTAAATAGGTCATACAATATTTGTATCGGAAAAAAAAGCTGCAAAAAAACTATTAAAATCCAATGTTTGACTTTAAATCATTTCCTTTATAAAACAAACTAACATCAAATTCATCCATTTGAACGTTGAGCATCGCCAAAACTTCAATATTTAATTCTCCATTTATTGCCTTTTTCAAAACATCCATTCCAATTGAATTTATTTTAATCGGTAATTTTGGAGTTTTGTATATTCCTGGACCCACCACTAGCCTTTCCCGTTGTAACAAGTAGCCTAATATTATATCTTTATATCTTGCTTCTGCTTGAAATACTTCTACTAAAATTTCTGAATTAACTATTGGGTTAAATAAGGTTAATTCTACTTCCGATGTTAATATATGGATTGTAGCTTGGATAATAAATGGACATGAATTAATAGATACTTCCTCATGACTACTTGGTAAATTAATATTTGGAATGGTTACATTCGTTATATTGATTTGTTCAATTAACTTGTTTAATCCTGGGTTATTGACAACATGATTATTACCAATATTAACTTGAGTTGAATTTTCAAATCCACTGGAAATAAATTTACTTAGGAAATATTCTAAAACAGCTTTGTCTTGATTAGTTTCCGAATTTATTGTACATCCAATGGAAATATTAACTTGTTCTTGTTGAGGAATATATACGTCTTCAAGTGTTGCAATTGCCAAGTTTGTATTGTTGTATATTAGCCCTGATTGTAAGATCTCCTTAGGTAAATCAAACGTTATATTTGTAGGATTGTATATTGAAACATCCATTAATAGATGTAAAGATGTAGGAGTAGATTCAACATAGTAGATTGAATAAACCGTAGTGTTTAACTTATCTAAGAAGTTGCCGTCTGATTCTTCCTCTTGAAACATTGTGAACAGGTTTGGCAAAACAGGCATCGGAGGTAAAGTTAAGTTAGACACTGTCACATTCATAATATCACTTTCAATTATTAAATCATATATTGTTACATCTAGTAAAACTGAATCATAATCCTGTTGACTTATTATTGAACCAACAAATCTCCCCAAACTAACCGAATCAACAATTGTTAACTCTGAATCAGTATTTGTAGTAATATGACAATTCTCTTGAGATATAACTAAGTGGTTGTCACTACTTGAAGTCCCCACTAATAATGTCAGGTCATTATTGCGAACTTGAAATTCCAGTTTAAAGTTTGGAATATTGAATGGAATAGGTATATGATTTTCAATGGCCAAGGTAAAGTTACTAATTAAATGAGTTGTGAATGAGTTTTCTTCATTACTTGGATTAATTAATACATCGGTTGATTTATTTATAAATTCAACCAAATTTATTGTTTCAAATTTTGGTAATTTAATTTCAATTCTTTGATTTATTGAACTCAACATAGAAACAAGCCAATCGGGTAAATTTGAATCTTCCTGAATAGCACATGCACTTAAATATATGAAAACTGGTTCATTATGTAAATAACGTTGAATTAATCTGAAAATTGGACTGGTATTATCACTTGGACAATCTCGTAAAAGTACATGGGGAACTTTATCAATATCCCCACTAACACTTACTGAAATTGGTAATTTTGGGGATATTAAAATCGGGGAACTCTTCCAGTTGCCAATGTCAATTAAATTTGAATCACAATCAGGTAACATAACCCGCCAACTTATACTATTTAAAAACAACAGAACTGAATAATCGTTTTCAATATTAATTAAAGCTTGCAAGGATATTCCAGATGAAGTAGAATTTACTTGTAAATCCTCCAATTTTATTTCTGGAATTAATTCTTGCTTGGAAATTTCAATAAATTCATGAAATTCAACTTGTGGAACATTAACATTTATCATAAATCTTGACTTGATGTTTGTATTTGCTAGTCCTTTAACTTCAAGTTTAACAATATTTGAATCTACTTGATTGAAATATTTCAAAAATTCCCAAAATTTAGAATCTGTAAAGTTACAGGGTGTAACAAAGTCAAACGTAGTTTCTCCTTTTGCTGGAAGTATACTTACATCCATTATTGGTGGTAATGTGTCAACCATATGAACAAACGGACTGTTTACATCAACAACTTTAGTATATATTTGAACCGGCAAAACATGACTAATGCTAAGGTTTCCAAGTAATAAACCACCCAATTTCAAAATATGCCTATGAAAGAATTTCGAAACATTATTATAATTAACTTGAATATTTCCTTGAATTCGAGCATCTAATCCAAATGGAGTAATGCTTGATATTGAAACCGTATCTAATTGAATATTAACTGCTTCAGAAGCAGAACTATCTATTCCTCGTATAATATAGTATAGAATTGAAATTAATAGAAGGAAAGATACCAATGTTATTAAGATTATTGAAGAAGTTTTAGTTTTTGGTGGATTCGATATGGGATTTCCTGATAATAACGGAGTTTCTTCAGTGGGATCGTCCCCATCCATAGCTGGAGCAGTATCAGGATAAGTAAGTTGCTCTTCTTGTTCTTGATCTTCTGAGGTTAGGAAGGAACCGGTTGGTCCGGTTACTAATATTTTTGGACTTGATAGTGTTCGGTCAGGGGGAACATTTTGTTTGTTCTGTTGCAGCTCTTCGCCTGTCATTTTTCTTAAAATTTAAGTAGAGTGAACACAGAAATAGTGACCGCTACCTGATCCAATCCTTACTGAACCGTTAAACTTGAGTAATAAAGACAAAAAGATCGAGGTTTTCTAAAAGCACAGCTTTCTTTCCAAAGTGGATAATATAATGAGGAATGTGGAGAAAAATAAAGCAGTTTCAAGGAGTTTGGTAACAAAAAATTAAGTCAGAAAAAAAAACGTCTGACAATTAAAGTACTTAGTGAAAGTTCGTAGCCCAAGCCTTGTTCTAGAAGCCAAGGCCAAAAGCTTTTGCTACATCAAAATCTTTCTTTTCATCTGGTTTAATTTTTAGAGATGAATAATCTCATGCAATTATGTTAAGGGTCTATTTAACTATATGTAAATGCTAGCATGCAAGACAATTTTTAATGTCAACAAGCACGAGTATTAGTGACTCAAGTGTCATTAACTTTTTTCCCCAGTTTTTTCCATACGCCCAGTCCAACGTGTTGAATATATGCCATTGGATCATCAAGTGATGTTCCTAAATGTTTCTTCCCGGCATTCTGACATCGTACAGGTAACACCATAGCATCAGAAATAGTAACTGGGTTTTTTATTTTGACGAAGAAATCATAATTAATCAAAGTTTCAAAATTATTGAAATCAGACTGTAGTATATTGTTCAAATAATTAAACACACAATCGGTAAATCTTCCTGGTCCAGTCCAATTTATAATATCATCCTGAGGAGATTTAGCAAACACCGCTTCCAATTGATCTGTTTCCTCTCTATTTAATGTCTCTTGGGTTATTTGACTAATAAGTTCAGCAAGCATGGGATGTCTCTTTCTAACCAGGAATGTCCAGGTATTAATTTGAACTGGGCGAGTATAATATTTATACCAATTAGCCATGTGCTGTTCGATACCAACTACAAGTCCCAAATTAAGAGGATTATCCAAGTACGATGGATTACTAGGTATCCAATCTTTTAATGGCTGCAATAGTTTAGTATCAATATCTGCATAAGTACCACCATAAGCGAATAATATCAAATACCTCGAAAAATCACATTTAAGAATAGTTTTAGGTAAAATGTTATAAGCATGGACTATGTCGGGTATATCTGCATATAATTCCTGCACCATTGTATCACATTCATCATTGGTTTTTATCAAATATTCGTATTCAGGACTGGTATCAGTCCATGTTTGATGATATTTTCGTAATTCTGGGGGGAAATCTTCACTATCAAGTCCAACTTTCCACATTTTCCAAACTTGTTGAGGTATAGGCGATGTGGGATCATAGGGGAAAAGTCGGTTTAACTCTGCAAGTACTGTAGTGTTGTAAGGAGGAGTGGAGGGGTTAGTTGGTTGGAAATTTAATCCAGTTTCCTTGTAGTTTGAGTTATTCTTTAATTCAATCAAGAATTGTTCCTGTGGTCTCGGGTACAAGTTTATATGATTTTTAAAATATCCTCGATGATAAATTGAAAGGGTATAAAAGAATATTACAAAAGTAGCACTTAGGGCTAATATGGCTCTTTTGAACTTGAAACGCTGAGTAGTTAACATTTTAGTTTAAAGGTCAATTACTTAGAGCAAAAGAAGAAAGATAAATGTATGAAGTTTATGTGATACGTTAATATGCCAATAGATTGAAATTTGTGGCAATCAGAACCGCTTCGGATGACTTAAAATTATGTCATGGACAAAGATAAAATAATATTAATATTTCTTGGATTTTTTTCTAAAACCCAACAAGAAAAACAACAAAGTCATTTGTCCAAGAAAGACTTATATATTAGGTTATGTGAAGAAGTATCAGAATCAGAGATTCTGTTGATCAGAATTTAAACTACAACTCCATTAAACTTTCCCCAGGGTATTTATTTACCGGTTATAACACTGTCTAAAGTTTGATCTCAACCTTTTTTTTTTCCAAGCCATTTCGCATGATTTCCATAAAATGGCCTGATTTAGTAAAGCCCCAAAAAGAAAAAGAAACCGCGCAATTTGCAGTGGCAGCGTACAATTCGCAGTGGCTGCATACTTATCCGAGCAACCACATACTTAGAAATCTCATAGAAGGCAAATGCAGACAATGCTTCTCTGATCTCAACTATATAATCAACAGCACTATCATTAAAATGTCGCCTTTAGTATTCCATTGGTGCCATTAATCTGTTCATTTACTCGAAAATGTATTACCGATCATTGCTCAACCCCTAAGTTTGCTGCAAATCCTTCGAGACCACTTCACAGACATTGCTGGGAGCACCTTAACTAACCGTGCCAAATAGGCTGATATGGACGCTTATACCTTAATCAACAGTTACAAGGAGACTTCCGCAACTTCCGCAACACCATCCTTCATTTACCACTAGTGAAAGATCGTTTTAAGATTCTCAAGAGCCTCCCTAGGAATCCCACATTAATCATTACATACTGAAGTCGATGAGGCACCCATGATCCCAATTTTAAATCAGCATTGACGAAAGATGTGCACAAAACATCTAAACTATCAAAATACTGGGGGGTACAGATTATTATAGTATTTAAGGAAGAGTTTTATTCAAGTGGATCGAAAGAAAGGAACGACGTTTTGTCTTCTTTGAAACGACAGGTGCTTCCTAATTCAGAAGGCAAATCATCATCTGGATTTTCTCTATGATCAATTGCCAGACTGAAGAAGTCAAGGAAGCTACAGTGAGTTATATGACAAACATTAATCTACAACTTTCCTAATTTTGAACTATTCTTTTTGTTATATGTAGGAGAAAATGAAAACAGTCACTGGAGTTCTTAGGTATACAAGTAAAAGTTTTTCCCTTACCGAGGTTCCTTGATTGTTTTAAGAGAATGGATTATTATATTTTTGTACCTGAAGATCTAGATATTGAACTTAATAATCAAGGCTTCTATTCTTATTGTGTATACAAATATAAGAATAGACTGGGTATATTAAAATTTTTACAATAGATGGAGCTTTGGCACTGAATATAAACAAAACTACTATTAGAGTTCACGATAGACGTTGGGAGTTCATTGAACATAACATAATACATAGCATTGACGAACTTCAGCTGTATAATACAGATTGAGAACCATATGAGAGGTACAAATCATAAAAGATGTCAGGTAAATTAAAGATATACTCATTTGAAAAGATAAGAGTATCTAACAGACGGATAATTATGGTGAAAAATGAAGAAGAGATCACCGATGATTTATTCTATAATCAAATCGGATATTTACATTGTTACATTGTCCATAGAAACAATGAATTCTTTTATAGGAGAATTGGGTATCCAATGAATATAAAATTGATAAAGAGTACCTCAAATATATTGACGCGACTTATCAATTCAATAGAGAGAAAATAATAATAGTAACAGAAGGTCAAGAAGAAACTAGATGGTGTACTATTGGGAATGCAATGTATATGTACACGAAAAAATTGGGTAGAGGAATAGACCATGGCGTTGTTGTTGACTATGAGGGTATGTATACAATAGTAGCCTTTTTAAGGGATGGACCTGAATATTGGATGGTTAACGTCTCCGACACGGATGAAAGAGTTAAAGTAACAACACCAGTGATTGTCCAGTCCAAAACAGAATTTTATAAGGAATATTATAACAAGAAAAACAAAAAAGGCATCATTGATACAAGCCAACATCCAAAAGTTTTCGTGCCAGTTATGTACCCCTGGATGTTAAAAGATGAATAAGACTACGTCATGAAAAGTACTCAAGTAACAAAAGTATATATTTTTAGACAAAATCAACCGCAAGGGGTTACAAAAGTATTCCTCTCGCCCTAATGATTGGGCCTTTTTTTTGCCTATTGTTGCAGGCTTTCACGAGACTAAGTAGTATTTTAACGAACTTATGATTGGCACGGAACCCGTTTTACGTTTAAATTTACCAATTGTTATATTTTCACCATTACTGCTTTTCTTTGACATTTCATAGTTAAACCAGAGAAAGTGTCTGTGATAGCAATTCCCCTTCTCTTTATTTTTACATATTTGATGGTGAGGAAAAGTTATGTGCTCGAAATACAATAATGGTTCTTTCGAATTCAGATTATCATTTCCTAAAAAATTATATGTAGAAAATTAAGCAATAAAAGCCGGGATTTTTACTCCACATTTATTTGGTATATACGTAAACGGTCTTTTTCTATTACAGGAGTTTTCACTTCATTGATAGTTTAAAATGAGAATTGATTATTATATCTTTATTCCTGAAGCTCTAGATATTGAACTTAATTATAAAGATTTCTTTTATTTTTGTGTTTATAAATATAAGACTGAACTGGATATAATAAAAATCTTACAATATAACTGGATAGATACAGCTTTGGTACTTATATATATAGATGAAACTACTATTAGAGTTCATGATAAAAGCTGCCAGTTCATTGAACATAGCATAATACATAAAATTGACAATCTTCACGAGTATAATCCAGATTATCAAATTCGCAAACATATGGAAGGTGAAGATCATCGAAAATGTCAAATAAAATAAGGATATATTCATTCGAAAGGATAAGAGTATATAAGAGAAAGATAATAATGGTGAAAAATGAAGAAGAGATAACCAAAGATCTATTTTACAATAGAGTAGGATATTTAGATTGTTATATTGTCCATAGAAACAATGAGTTCTATTATAGGAAAAACGGATATCCGATAAATATAAAAATTGATAAAGATTTTGACGAAACGTATGAATTCAACAAAGACCAAATAATGATGGTAATATAACGGATAGTATACGCATTGAACGCGCTTATGCAGAGAATAAAATGTAATTCATACAACTTGACAGAGAGTATAGGTATACAGTAGTTTTTTTAAAGAATGGAGATCACTAGTGGATGTTGAACGTCTGCGAAACGGATGAAAGAGTTAAAGTAACTTCGCCAGTAATTGTCCAGTCTTTGACAGAATGCTATAAGGAATATTATAACAAGAAAAGTAAAGAAGACATCATTGATCCAAGCCAACATCCAAAAGGAACCTTTCCGCTTCCACAAGATGGAGAAGATGTACATTAATGCTATAAAAATAGGCAATTGCTGAGTATGTATTTTTAACAAAAATAACCACATAGAGATATTAACCCTCTCGCCCTACTATTTTGAAGAACTTCTGATTAACACGGAACCCGTTTAGGCACAGTGAGAGGGTTTTCCCATTCTCTTCATTGTTAATATTTTATGGACAGGAATAGTTGTGCGCTCGAAATACAATCATGATCTTTTTGAATACAAATTATAATTCCCTAAAAAGTAATATGCAGAAAAGAGTGACATTTATTTGGTATGTATTAATGAAACTACTATTAGGGTTCAGAGAAAAGCTCGTAATTTCAAGGAACATAGCATAGTAAGTAGCGTTGACCAACTTGAACTATATAATACAGGTTGTGAAATTGACCACCATATTGAAGGTAAAAATCATACAAATGGAACATAAATTAAAGATATATTCATTTGAAAAGATACGAGTATATAATAGAAAGATAATTATGGTGAAAAATGAAGAAGATATAACCAAGGACTTATTTTATGATCAAGGCGAATATTTTTATAGTTACATTGTCCATAAAAACAATGACTTTTATTATCGAAAACTTGGGTATCCGGTAAATAGCAAAATTGACAAAGATTACCTCACATATATTGACACAAGTTATCAATTCAATAAAGCGCAAATAATAATTGTAAAAGAAGGTAAGAGAGGAAATGCATGGAGGACTGACGAGAATGTACTGTATTTCTACACGAGCAAATTGGGTAAGGTAATAGACTTTAAGGGTGTTGCCGTGGTGTGTTTGTATTCAATAGTAGCGCTTTTAAAGGAGAAAGATTACTATTGGATGATGAACGTCTGTGACACGAGTGAAAGAGTTAAGGTAACAAATCCAATAATTGTCCAGTCTAGGACAGAATTTTATAAGGAATATTATAACAAGAAAAACACAAAAGGCATCATTGATACAAGTCAACATCCAAAAATTTTCGTGCCAGTTGCATACCCCTGGATGTTAAAAGATGAATAACACTATGTCATGAAAAATACTTAAATAACAGAAGTATATATTTTCACACAAAATCAACCGCAAGGAGTTACATAATTATTCCTTTCGCCCTAATGATAGGGTCTTTTTTCCTTATAGTTGTAGGCTTTTACGAGACTCAGTAGTATTTTAACGAACTTATGAGAGCAAGTTCAGGCACATGTGAGAATAATTTCCCATTTTCCTTATTTCTACATATTTGATGGTCATGAAAAATTATGCGGTCGAAATACAATCATGGTCCTTTTGAATATAAATTATAATTTCCTAAAAAATAATATACAGAAAATTAAGCAATAAAAGGAGTGAATTTTACTCCACGTTTATTTGGTATATACGTAAACGGTCTTTTTCCATTACGGGAGTTTTTACTTCATTGATAGTTTTAAAATGAGAATTGATTATTATATCTTTATTCCTGAAGACCTAGAGATTGAACTTGATTATAAAGATTTCTTTTATTTTTGTGTTTATGTGAGTGATTTTGGAGGAAACGCTTTTTTGGCGCAATTTACAGGTTATCCAAAACCTGTAAAATCTCTCGATTTTTCATGTTATTTTTCTAGATGTAGCTTTTGTGGTGTCGGATGATACCTAGTTAGGTAATGTTCGTTCTATACCTGTATGTAAGATAACTATTTAGTAAACAGCCGCTCATTATTTGCCCAATAAATAAGTAATAAAATAGTATCTGTTATGATTATATGTTTAAATTTCTTACCTTATTCTTCCATAATGACCCGCTGTAATTAGCTAAGCTTGATATTGATGCCCTTTGTTCCCAGTATTTGCCTGATCAGTTAGCAGTTGAATCAAAAATTCTTTGAGGTTTACCGTTTTAGGAAACAATTTCCTTTTTGTTTTACAGATTGTCCCTTTTGGGAAGTCAAGTGTGCATATAAGATAAAAATATCTGCAGAGACTGAACTGGATATAATAAATGTTTTACAATATAACTGGTTAGGTGATGCTTATGACGATGAGCCAATCTATAGTATGTCTGCATCACAAAGCAGTTCTGACGTTTCAGAAGAATCAGAAGGATATTGAAATGACCGATAATAACATAATGAGGGAAGAGGTATCACGACCCCTTGCCACATTTTCTGTTAAAATAGATTCTGCTACTTCTCCAGCTTCTTCATCTTAATCACGTCCTGAGAGGATCAAAGAAACCCAAACTTTCATTAATCCAACATCAGAGTACACCAAGCCCCTGCAATCAATCAAATATCCATTCTACAACTAAATATTCAACGACACACACTAACAAATCAACTTCATACCCACCATATAGCACTAATTTCAGAAACCAAAATCGGAAACCCATTAGATCACCTCAAAAAAGATCTACTCAATGGAAAAAAGTCATCAACACGTTGACTTACTCACATAACAACCAAAAGCCGCTAATATATCCAAATATCCACCCGTCACCACAAAATTTAATAGTTCCAAGAATCACTTCAACCAACCAACAACACGTCGCTGATGCTCTTTTCAAAATTCATAATGAGACTATTACATTGTTTCAATATATTTTGCATCAAAGGCACCAAGAATACAACTACAATTCCTAGAAAATATTCAACTACTTCCCATGGAACAAATCACAAGAACAAGACCCAAATATTAATTTATTGGAGAAGACTTCAATTTCACGATGGAAGAAGAGATACATTACCAAGAAATTCAAAATTCATACCATCAACTCCAAGACCACTTAGAGCCGCAATGCAAGATAATATCAATTCCGCTAACATTGTCCGTTATCGACATATGTACTCCACTTCGCTGGTGTACTCCACATCACTAGTATACACGAATCACAATAGACACACTAATATAGAACTAGACAGAATTTACAAGAGCCACCATCTACAAACCCGTTTATTTAAATTTTGTTTTCACAGAAGCATCTTACAAGGAACAACACATGACGGAACTTCACTCACTTTGATTCCAATACGCGACATACCATTGATGATAAGTCAAAAGAGGTTTATATTTCCGGATGACATATCACCAATACCAGAACTTCACATAATACTCAGCAAATTTATGCAATCCGATATAGATAGTTTCATACGTAAAGCACAGTTTTACGGTCCACTTCTAAAGAGAATAGAATTTATGTTATTTAAACAAAGATACCCTTTATCAGTGCACCATCAAAGATCAGAATCAACTATTCCAATGCACTCCAAGCTCAGTCAAGAAATTAGAAGAAGCCCAACTAACCAAACATACATAACAACGATTTGCGATGAAAACAACCACAAATTAACATCAAATAACAACTTGATGCTCGGGATTGCATATAAATAGTTTCCGCCCTATACAATACTACAACTACACAATTTATCCCGAACTACATGAATTCATTTTGACATCTTTCCCAATTACATTTCTTAATACATAATCACGACAATATAGGATCTGCTAAGAGAAAATGAAGTATTCAACGCGTTGAATCGAATGGATTGCGGCAAATTCCCTGGCCATGACGGTATCATAATAGATTTCTACAGACTGAAATGGGAAATCTTAAGGACTCATCAACTGAACAATTACAGGAATACTTTCATATCTGATGCAAGAAGTTTTAATAGGGATCATTCCAAAACCAAAAAAGAAATCCAATTCTAGTAAGGATTTCCGACCAATTGCATTAACCAGTGTGTTCGTAATCTCAAATATCATCAATACCAAGTTCATCAAATTTCACGACAAATTAATTCAACCACAACAAAAAGGGTTCCTTAATGAAAGACAGATAGACGAAAACTTACTGGAATTCTGTCAAATCCCAAACCTAGAATTACAACATGACTATCCACAATTTCTACTATTAATGCAAGATTTAAATACAGCCTTTGATCGAATAGACCACCAATACTTAACAGAATTATTACTAAAACGCAAAGTGGGGCCAAACACGAGGAGATTTATAGTGGCAATAGTCTCAACTTCGGGCAAGTGTAATAATAAACAATCATATCTCAGAAAGGTTTAGGATTCGAATAGGCATGCTCTAGGGCCTCTCATTTAGTCCGGTACTTTTCAACTTATGTTTAGAACCCCTTTTCCACAGGATTAAACAAATTACAAATGTCTTTTCACACACCATACCACACTATTTAGACATTAACATTTCATATCAAGCTTTTGCGATGATATAAATATAAATATAAATATGTGAACCACTGAAGAACAGCGAAAAGTGCAAAGGTATACAACTTTCAACAAGCAACCAATAGTCAAGTCAGCGAAGAGAAGACTCATAGTTTCAACTATGCAGATCATCCACCAACATCAATTCAACCATATGAACAACGATTAATACGGGAAGAGGAATTTATATATTTAGGAATACTGGGTAAGGGAACGAATTAGAAGCAATAATTCATACAGTGAATTAAATGGTTACCAAAAGTATAGTAAACGAATGGCAAAATCTACACAGTTTCAGCTTATATTCTGTATGTCTTTTCCAAAATATATTACAAGGATTTACAGAACCCAATCACGCTAGATCTAGTGAATGATTTTCAACGAAAATTTCCAAGAAATTCCCAGGGAGTAAATGGTCAACTTTAACAGATATCCCAGAGGTAGGAGGGTGTGGGTTGATAGATATACATCATCAATTAAGAGGGCGAAAGGCAAAGTTAATTTTCAAAGTCTTGACTGAAAATAATACATCACCAGCTATTCTAGTATGGCGCATCAAGTTTCAATTGGCCACATTCAATCTCACCAGTAGAAATCTCTATAACATAATTCCATGGTATGAGGTATTAGTGGGTTTGCGAATTACATGCGAGACAACCCTGCTAATTTCATTGGTGGCTTACAATATCGCTCTTACATTCCACATGGCGAAAAATCAAACATGCTAGCATGGTTTGAATTAACTAAACCACGACATCCACAAACACACGCCAGAGTTCTACTAGTGCGCGACTGTGAATTTGTGGAAATGATTTAAAACCCACCACCTGAATTACATATCAATGAATACGTAAGAGAAATGGAAGGTCAAAGGCTAACTACAACATTTAATTCAAACTCAAATAAGCAGATTTTGAGGAAGAACTTGATTGAAGGGTCACTAACGTTAAGCCTCACATTTGGGATTATTAAAGATGTATCGAGAAATTTTTGGAAGAAGCTTAAAATCTTAAAAATTGAATATCCGGGGAAGTTTGAGGAGCTTCATAGAATACATTTTGGACACAGGTACCTCGGAGAACTGCAATACATACACTCCTGAATATCCGAATAAACACATATCATATTGTGTACTCTGACTTAACGAAATATCAAACGACCTGGGTTAGGCCATACTTACGAAAAGTGTCCTGTTGCTCAATTAGCGTGGAAACCAGTATTCCAACGAACCTATTCAACATAAATTGTGTAATAGTAACCACCCAACAACACAACAAACTACAATTGATAGACCATTATCTTTCCACAATAACGACACTTTGGAGACGACGACGACATAGCCGAAAATTTCTCCGGGTGATAACAAAACATCAAATAGGAGCATATGGTCTAAATAACGTAATGTGCAAATTTTATTAGGTACAAAAAAAAATAATAAAAAACTATGAACAATAGAATGAAAATAATTGATTTTCTATAGAATTTTTAATTGTATAGCTTTCCCTAATAATATAACTTTTTCCGTTCTTTGGTTTTTTTTGGTTCACCAGTTTACTGTAGCATATTTTTACAAATCAAATTACCATTGGAGTGCTAGTTAAGCAAAGGGCTGCCATATTATTCATCAACACTTAACCCCAAATTATAGGCTGAACATCAATGCACTGAATGGATTCATCCCTTTCAATTGCCACATATGTTTCATTTTTTCATTATTTGTGTTAATCTCGGATTAAGAAATAATCCCTTATTGTCCAGTTTCGTAATCATATTATATTAATTGTTCTAATTTAGAATTTTTTTTGGCTGTCTGGATTTAATCTCATGCTCGTAGGAGAAGCTTTTTATCGCAGTTCTTTTCGCTGAAAATGCAGGATTGTTAGCAAACCTCAAGTGAGTCCTTAACTATCTCCTAGTTTCTTTTATCAAACTGACTTCGGATATGTCTCGAGGAGAACCAGCTTGTCAAGATGTTTATTACAGCTGTTCTCTCCTAAAAAATAATAACTGGCACAAACTTTTTTTCTTTTTCGAAGATTTACTATTATTTTTTGTTCTTTGTTTCAAATAAATTGTAATTTAAATTAAATGCTGCAAAAAATTATTTTTTGACTCTACTAATACATATTGAAAGCCAATAAAAAAAAAAAATTCGTTTTTCTTTTTGGCTGCCACTTTTATTTTTTATGCACCATACTTTTTCCGTTCTTTGGTTTTTTGGTTCACCAGCTTACTGTAGCATATTTTTACAAATCAAATTACCATTGGAGTGCTAGTTAAGCAAAGGGCTGCCATATTATTCATCAACACTTAACCCCAAATTATAGGCTGAACATCAATGCACTGAATGGATTCATCCCTTTCAATTGCCACACATGTTTCATTTTTTCATTATTTGTGTTAATCTCGGATTAAGAAATAATCCCTTATTGTCCAATTTCGTAACCATATTATGTTTTCCTTAATACCACAAGAAAAAAAAATTAATTTTTCTAAATTATAATTTTTTTTTTGGCTGTCTGGATTAAATCTAATGCTAGTACGAGAAGCCCTTTATCACAGTTCCTTTTGCTGAAATTGCAGGATTGTTAGCAAACCTGAAGTGAGTCCCTAAATATCTCCTAGTTTCTTTCACCAAACTGACTTTGGATATGTCTCGAGGAGAACCAGCTCGTTAGGACATTTATTACAGCTGTTCTCTCGTAAAAAATACTAACTGGCACAAAATTTTTTTTTTTTAAGATTTACTAATTTTTTTTTTCGTTTCAAATAAATTGTAATTTAAATTAAATGCTGCAAATTGAAACCACAAGAGAATAGAACCGATGGAACTTGGTAAGTAGTATTTCAAATTGTTGTTTGGCATTCTCATCTCATGTGCTTTTGATAGATAAAACTCTGTGTAGTATATACTTACATCATGTCAAAAAAAATTCACACTTGATTCCTCACACAACTAGATTCGTAGTCTTCCAGTGTTATTTGTATTTTTCTTTTGTGGTTCAACTTTTAGTCTCGAAATGGAAAGGTTGCAAAAAATATAAAATTTACAAGTTGGTAAGTAAACAATAAACTTTCTAACTTGTAAATTTATATTTTACAAGTTTGTTGTCCTCTTTGAATTTGACTTTCTAAAAATAATAGATAAAATAGTACTAAAAGTAGCTCGAAAAAGATTATCCAAAAGTTAACTATATATACCAACAGTAGATATATCATTAATCAAAATGTCTTTCCAAGCTCACATTGAAAATCTGAATTATTTAAGACCACCAAAACCAGTTTCATATGTACCCGCACCAGAAGGTAAAGAACCAGAAGAAAATTGTGTAACTAGATACCTTTCTTATGGTAGTTTAGAGATGTTTGTAAACGGGGACGATGAGCTTAAGAAATTTCTTGAAGAATTTGTCATCATAAGAAATGAAGATGATTACAAAGACAAAATGGAAAGGACCAGCTTGGCAGGACACCCGGTATATATTTTGAACGTTCATGGACAAACCCCTGCAACGGCGTTCAATTGCTTGTTGTACATCCAAAAATTTTTCAGAACAGACTTAAAAACACCTACAGATTTCCTAAAATTTACAAAACGTCACCGGAACGATTCAGATAATCGACACTATTATCAAGACAAAGTGCAATGTGATTGCATCAATAGGCATATTGATGAATTTCCTCCTTTTTCATTTGTGCAAAATATTAGAAATATTAAAAATGTAAGCCTATTATGCATACCAGTGACGCAAAATACATCAGAAGGTGGCCTTCTTAATCTGTTCTATAATGCAACAGGACTGTTTACAGGTCACTATCCACAGTTAATTAGATATATTAACTATGAAACTTGTAATCTTTCGGATCCTTTGATATTAAACTGGTTTTATGATCCTAGAGATCCGATTGCGATGGAACAAGAGTTTGTCGTATTGGTAAATATGCTTAATATTGATGGAGATTTGGAATCGTATGAGGTATCCAAAAAATAAGACGGTGATTAAAATGTCGGTTAAACTTGATAAGAAGGTATTTAAATGTGTAATGAAATAGGAATATAGATTAGATATATCGCAAAAATATAGAAGAATTTATCTTTTTATCTTGTTTATAAAGTGTTCTTCCAATATGTACAGCTATTTGTAAATTGTATTCGCCTAATATACTTTTTAATAAAACTGTGTTCTACATCGAGACCGATACGATCATACGGGATAATATGTTTGGTATTATTTAAAATATAACCGAGATACAATTAAAGGTAAGATTCATTTATAAAATAGCATTTGTAATCCCAAACATGTGGGGTTTGCCATTCGTAAGTATTCCCTTTTATATAGCTTTGTTAACTTCTTCTAGTAATCATCGTTTTAGCTAACTTGTCAATGTTATTACACTTCGAGTCTCCAGTGGAACTGTGATCACCGAAGAAGGTATTCTTATTTTGGCTTTCAAAACGTATTAACTAAAGTGTGCACCTAAATATATATATATATTTTCTGATACAGTAGTATGTGTACATTAATGCTCCTGTTCTTGATGAAACCAGTTTGTGCAGTTCCTGTAACTTTATGCATTGTTGACTCGATTCTGCATGACAACGCTCTAGGGCCACAATTAATGATTAATAAAGATTGTAGATTGTCTATAGTAGTGGGGTTATTATCCCTTTTAGGTATTAAGGTCATTAAAACAGGTTCCATCGTTTTTGGTAGGTTTCATGTCTTCATAATCTTATTTCCTGCTTCTGTTAAAGTCGTAAACGTTTCCACAAGGCTAATATGGTTTGATAATCTATGCCATCTATTCCAGATGACGTATGCTTTGAAATAAGTTCTAGCTGGTGTTGTAGATCCGATGTATTAAGTGGTTCCTCTAAGGCTTCCTTATGTTCATTTGAGATTTGTTTGTCAAAGTTTTGGATGAATGCAAAAGGTACTCTCTGAGGGTGTGAGTTGTAGAGTTTGGTATAGAGTTTGGTCACTTCTTTGATCATATCTTCACTTGAATGCACTTCTATACTGTTTTCTGTTTCTAATGTAGGAAAAATATTAGGTTCTTTTGAACCTTTGATAATACTAACTCATCTCGTTGTGGCCGGTTAGCCGTGGGATCATTGTCCATTTTTTCTTTTCATCTGTTTATATGGGCATGAATTCAGCGAGTGTCTGTCCTATCTGTTGTAGATCAAGAATAATAGTATCCCAATTGTCAAAAGGATTAGAGTGGCATGTGGTTATGGTTTGATTAAGTGATTGAAGAACGTTGTGGTCTTTCAAGATAAATTTAATGGTGTGCTTTTCTTTTTGATTGTAATGTCCGGTTCTTTTCTATTAAAAGTTGTATTTTGTTTGCAGAATGTGTGTATCTTCTTTCCATTTCCTTCATGAGCTCATATGTTATAAATTTTGCAGAGGGTCGGGAGTCAGTATATATTCTATCCAATCGCCTATGCGTTGAATGTGAATAATTTGTCGGTTGTATTACCTTTTCATCTTGGATCCTCCAAGATTTCCAACTGGAAGATTAGTGATTTCATTTTGCTTACCGCTAGTAGCTCTGCTCCTCTTGGGGGTTGCTTTAGACTACTTGTTATTTTCACAACATCTACTTCATGATTTAGTACATTGTTGAAATCTCCTCCTAAACTGATAAGATGTACCGGGTTTTTGTTCTGGTGTTGAAGAAGGTATTGTGTCATTTCTTCGATCAAAATAGTCTGTTCGTCATATTTTCCCGAATGTGGTGGATTCGAAAAACTGGTAAAAACGTATGAAGTTGCAAACTAGTTCATTAAAATCCAATGTTTGACTTTAGAAAGTAGATTCACCTCAAATTCATAAATATTGACATTTCAACATCCCCAGTTCTTGAACTTGGTATGGCTTCTTGTGAGAGTTCCTGGACTATTTGTTGATGATTGTAGATGATTACTTTTAGCTTGATATTTACCAGCGGTCAATTTCGTAATTCTCGAAGTGGTTGCAGGCTTCAGTTGGCGTGATCTCATTTGGAACTTCAATATCCGTATCGTCTTCAGTTGTATTTTCTCGAGGTGTTTGTAACACCAGATATGAGCGGTGGTAGGATGATTACATTCAATATTGAGTTTATCGGATTTTGTTGTCTTATTTTCATTATTTCTGAAATTGTGTTAACTGGCTTCCCTAATCGCTTCGTAGCCTTGCATGGTTTATCACTCGTGGGGTTTACTGCACATTCACATCTTGTGCATGAGCTTGGGAACAATATTTGAAGCGTCAAATAGTTTTCACACGATGGTTGGTACATAATGCTTTGTGTATTTCGTGCTCTGAGAATGCTAAACACGGTATATAGAAATATAATACTAATACATCATACACTTGGAGTTTTTCAGCAAATTGACTGTTGGTGGCAATTTATCAGGCAGTGTTATTGTATTGTTTGAGTTTCTGTCAAGCATTAAAGACAGAAGACATTAAGAACATTTAGCACACAGTCTCTTGGCTCCTCAACGTCGTCCAGGAACAATAGAAAATCTTTCTTCTCCTTTTTATATTGCATCCCACCGTAAAACTACGGCAAAATAAATAGATTTAGATTGAGTAAATCCGGTGTTGATCATTATCGCGACCCATTTAGATTACAATTTTAAAATTTCGCACTCCCATTTGTGAAATCCTTTCCAAAGATACCACATATACATCACTTAAGCTATGACTTCGCTCTACGTATGATTTTTGTATCTGAGTTACAAAGAAATTTTACAAACGGTGGTTATTTTTGTAAAACATATATATTTAGTATTTGCCTACTTTTATGACATAGCACTATTCTGAATTTCCCGAATTTTTTTGGGGGGGTATTGTAAGAGTAACTAGAAGTCGTTTTTTTGTATCAATGATCCCTTTATTTCTATTGTTATAATATTTCTTATAAAATTCTGTGTCGGACTGGACAATTACTGGTGCAGTTACTTTAACTCTTTCACTCGTGTTACCGACTTTAATCATCCAACAGTGGTCTCCATCCTTTAAAAACGCTACTATTGAATATAAACGCTCTCTCTGACTTTTAATGCTTATTACATTACCCAATTTGTTCGTGTGCATATACATTGCATTGGGATACCATCTCCTTTTTTCTTCACCTTCTGTTACTATTAATATTTGCTCTTTATTGAATTGGTAAGTCGGGTCGATATATTTGAGGTAATCCTTGTCAATTTTTATATTTATGGGATATCCAAGTTTTCGATAATAAAGGTCGTTGTTTTTATGGACAATGTAACAATGTGAATATTCGGCGTCTTGATTAAGAAATAGGTCCTTGGTTATTTCTTCTTCACTTTGGACGTCAATTATCTCTCTATTAGATCCGTTGATCTTTGAAGATGCTTCTACCTCTTGGAATGAATATATCCTTAATTTATGTTTCATTTTTTTGATTTTTACCTTCCATATGTCAATTTCAAAATCGAGACAATAATCTTGAAATACGACAAGGGTGCAGCTTATGCTATATTGATTGAAATTATAACGTTTATCTTGGATTTAAATAGTCGTTTTATTTATATTTAACCACCAAATTATCTTCTATCCAATTCTATTGTAAAGACTTTACCGTAAAAATTTTTACTCTTGACAATTGCAATATCTCTTGAGGGATACAAATATAATAATCGATACAAAATTTCTACTAGGACACGTAAAGGGAAAGACGGTTTACTTGTACCGAAGAGTTACTGCGCCTCGTTTTCGTTTCTATTGTTGCTAAGGTTTCTTTTTACTCCCCATACAAAATAAAATACCCCTAGAAAATTTTATCCTTGTGTTTCTTGTAATTTGAGTCGAGTTGGACAATGGATTAAAACCAGGAGAAATCAAACCAACACACACACAAGAAACACCAATGGAGATTGATGACACACCATTAGAAATAAATGAAGACCCAGTCCATATGACTGATATTAGAAGTGAAGAAATTAGAAATAAAGTAATTGAAGACCCAGTTGAAATAACTGATATTAGCAGCAAACAAATTGAAGACCCAGTTGAAAT
>NSGQ01000078.1:6712-38413 GCA_003676035.1 Spathaspora sp. JA1 | reverse complement strand
ATACATCCATACATCCATACATCCATACATCCATACATCCATACATCCATACATCCATACATCCATACATCCACCTCTTAACCCTTCAATACTTTCCATTTCCATCAAAATCTATCTCCATCTACACAATTCAACTCAAATTTAATCCCTTCTTCATTCTTCCACATTCTCCTACTTCTCTCCATCACCATCTCTCCTAACACCACCCACATCATCTCACTTACCCTCTACTCCTTCCTCTTTTAACTTTCCTTCAACCTTCCATCCTCAATATCTTCCTTTTCCCATACAACCTCCCCCTCCCATTCCACTTCTACTACTATTCTCATTCCATCCATCCAACCATTCACTCCTAACATTCTCATCACCTTCACACCACTCCTCCCATTTTCAAAACCTCTTCTCTTTTCTCAATCAACAACAAATCCCTTCCTCTACCCACCAATTCTACTCCATCTCACTTACCCCTTCCTCTTTCCACCTTCCATCCACCAACTTCACCTTTTCTCCTTACATCCTCCCATTCCATTCAACATCTTCAACTCTTTTCATTTCATACCATACTTCCCATTCCCATTACTTCAACCTATCACTTCCAACCATTTCCACCTCTCACATTCACCAAATTTCATCTCTCTTTACAAATTCCAATACATCTCCTCTTCCAACTTCACACCCATTCATCTCTACAAAAACTTTTCACTTCATTTCACACTACTTAATCCTCTACCTTCACTTCACCATCTTCTTCTCAAATCTAACAAACACTTCCTCTTCTCATCCATCCTTCACCATCCACCAACATCTCCTAATCACTCTACATCTTCCCTTCCATTCCATTTTTCCACTCTTCTCACATTCATTCCAACATTCCCACCCCCTCCTCTTCTTCAACTTCTAACCATCCCCATTTCTCATATTCACCACTACAATCTCAACTCTCTTTTCAAAAACTACACCATCTCTTCTTCCTACTTCACACTCATTCATCTCTCCAATCTCTTACTCTCATCTTAAACAATCCAAAAACCACTCACATCTTCATCTCCATTTTCTCCATTTCCATTCCATCCTTCTACCACTTCACCATCTTCTATTCATCTTCCTTACAATCCCACTTCAACCCTCCTTCCCCAACTAACTCTAATCTTCACTTCCATTTTCCTTTCTCTCATTCAACCTTCTCATCTACCTATTCTCCTTCCTATACTCAACATATTCTTCTCTCTACTTCACCTTTTTCCTACTTTCATCTACCCTCACCATCTCTCCACTCTCACAACAACATCTCCTATCAACCCACTTCTTTTCATTCAATTCACATACTAATCTCATTTCCCATTCACACCATCTTCATCCACTCTCTCCAACCAATTTCTACCTATACCATCTCCTTCCATCATCACCACTCATCCAACTTTCCACTTCAATTTCCATACTTCTTCTCCACCATTCCACTTTCCCCTCTCACTTAAAACTTTTCTCTTCTCCTTTCCATCCAATCCAAAACTTCTCACTCACTCATTTCCTACACCTTTTCCATCACCATCTCTCTTACATCCTAATCTCTTCTAAACATCACATCACTTTTACACATATCATTTTCATCACCTCAACAATCAACATCTATCACAACCACACCAATCAATCATTCATTCCCATCCTCAACTTAATATACAACTTTCTCCTTTCCTCCATACTCTTTATCATTTATCTATCAATCATCTTCTTTCTATCTTCTTCAACTTCACAATCATTCATCTTCCATATTCAATAACTTCTCACATCTCTACTAACAATTTCTTCCCCTTCACCATTTACTTCATCAACAATTTCCTATCTCTTTCACTTTCTACCCATTTCACATACCAAAATTTATCTCTTTCAAAATCTCTCTACATTTTCTTATCTCTACATTTTCTAACATTATTCATCATCTCTATTATCTTCTCTCCTATTTCATTCCAAAATCCATTTTATTACTATCTTTTCAATTAAATATCACGACCTTTACTTTTACAATTTCCTTAAAATTTTCATCATTTTTTACCTAATATTTTTAATAATTCACCATTTACATTACACTACATTTTCCTACATTCCTCTCTATCATCTTTCCTTCATATCACAATTAACCACATTCCTATTCCATCTTCAAACTAATTTCTCAAATAAATTAAACAAAATTTTCCATTTTCCCCAAACATTTTTTCAATTTTAACTTAAAATCTTTAATAATTCACCATTTACACTTTCCATTATTCTCTTTAATCACATAATTTCATCACATATTCTTCTATTTATATTACCAATTTTCCATAACACACTAACATTCACCTCATCAATCCACCTTCTCTTCTTTTACATCATCATTTTATCCTTCTCTTTCTTTTTATTACCTTCTACTACACTCAACCTTACTTCTCTACAACCTATTCAATTACATCTACCACTCCCTCTCCACACATCCATCCCATTTCCCACTTTATTTTCTTTCCTTCTTCACCATCTTATTCATCTTCATCACCCTCCTTCCTTCACTCCCCCCTTATCTTTCCAAACACTTCTCTTTTCTCTCATTAATCTCCTCTTCTCTACATCTTCTCCTTCCCTATCCCCATCCACTATACTCATCCTTCACACATCTCTTTCACCTCCTTCTTCTCCTTTACCTATTCCCTCTCATTTTCATTTTTAACTTCCTATCCATTTCTAATATCTTTTCTCATTCACCTCTTCTAACCAACATCTTCATCTCATTCATCTTTCCACCCTCTACATTCTCTTTTTCATCTTTCTATCACTTACTCTATCTCACATCTTCACTTCATACATATCCCCATTTCCTCTTATCCTACACTCCCTTTTTTCCTAATCATTTCTCTCTCTTTACCCAATCTTCCTTAACAATATTCTCTTTCTCATCTCCATTTACCAACTATCTTCAACATAATCTTTACCCTACTCTTTTTCAACTCCCATCCCATCACTATTCTACCTTCCTTACTATTACTTATCATTTCCATTCTACTTCCAACACCCACTACATCTTCTAACTCACTCTTATCAACCATTCCTCTTCCATCACTTCTCTCTATCCTCCACTCTTCACAACCTCTCTCTTCACCTATACCCACCTCCTTCATTACTTCCAACACTTTTATTTCCTCTCAACCAACTCCCACTTATCTACTCTTCTTCACATCTTTCTCCATACATCTCCTTCAACTATTTATTCCTTCTAACTAACTCTTTTATCTTTCCTAACCTCCACATTTCACTTTCCATTCCTATTCATCACTCATTCCTCTTCCATCACTCCTTCGTTCTCTTCTTCTCCTTTCTCCAACCATCCCTTAACTACACTCTTATTCCAATATCTAAATTCATCTCATTTACATCTAATTTCTAATTATTCTCTTCCAACATCCATCCATCCCACTTCCTATTCAACTTTCTAATTTTCACTTACCACATCCCTCTATTCTTTCTACCTCTCATTTACTTTCTACTTTAATCTTACTAATTTCAACTTACACCAACTTCATCTCTATTCCTCTACCATTAATCATCCCATCTAAGATTATACTATCCTCCTACTCTCTTTTCAACTTTCAATAATAATCCCGTTTCCTTCTTCACCCACTATTACTTCTCTCATTCCCTATTCATTCATCCTTTCTATAACCATCCAAAACACTTCCTTTTAACTCTCACCTTCCTTTTCAACTACTTCTATTTTCCTACTTCTTACATCTATCTCACTTCTTTTCCTTCATCTATTTCTCAACTCCCACCTTTTACCACTTTATCTATTCTCTAGTCTACCATTTTTCATTTTTAATCCATCTTTCAATTCTCATATTCTCTACCTTTACCAATCTTACCTAACTTCATACTTACTTTTCCCCTCTTCTCGTTTTTTATCTAACTTTTTAATCCTTCTAACTATCTTATCACTTCCCTCTTAATCTCCTTCAACACCAACTTCAACCATACTTACAATCCTCCAACTAACTTTTGTATATCACTTTTAACCTCTATTTTTTCCACTTCCATTAATTCACTCTAACTACCCCATCACTTTTCTCTATATTCAACACGTCTTTACTAAATCTATTTCCCCTTCTTCTATCATTCACTACTACTTCATTTCTTATTCATCTCCTACTTTTCATTCATCACCCTACCTTTATTTTTATCTCCATCTCATTTAAATATTCCAACCATCATCCATCATCCATACCTTCCTTTTCATTTCACCTTCTAAACTTCTTGTTTCCACTTTCCACTCTTTACACCTTTTCCACCCAGTCCATCACCGCAAACAACTTAATCTCTTACTCTCATCTTCAACATTCCTTTTACAACTTACTACATCCCCATTCCACTTTCTTCACTAATTCTACTTCCATCCCTATTCCAACCTCAGACTTACTCTATCTTCTTTCCTTTAACTTTCCTTCACTTAATTCCTTCCAACCATATCTCTTCCTTTCCCCCACTCCCACATCCATACTACCCCCTTTCCTTCCCATTCTCATCCTATTCTACTCTTCTCTTCCTTAACATTTCTCTTTATATTCTCTTTCAACTTACTCCTACTACTTCTCAATTGTATCCACATCATTTCCTTCATCCTCTCTAAATATCTACTTCCTTTTCAATCTTCTCTTCCATCTCCATCATCACTCAATCCTCTTCCTAACCACCTCATTATCTTCCACGTACTATTTTCATCTCCCTTCTATCATGTTTTTTACAAACTACATACCCTTTATTCCTATCTACTTACATTTCATTTCCATCTATTTCTACTCTACATTCCCTCATCGTTTAATCATCATCCTTATTCTTCGTTAACACTCCCTTACTTCTTCCCATTTATCTTTCATATTCTCTCTCACATAATACACACCTTTCATCCTCCACTTCTCTCGATCCATTTTATCATCTCTTTCCTGTTCCACTCTATTTCTTTTCCTTTCCTTTCTCGTTCTTTCTCAATTAACCATTCCCTCCTTTCCCTATAACAAGTTCCACTTTCACCCTTCCCCATACTCTCCACATTACTACACTCACTCCTCAAAACATTTCTACTTTCATTTACCATTACTCTTCTCCACTAACCCATTTTCATCTCCGTCGACTCTTCGTTTTATCTTTACTATCTCTTACCTTATCACATCTTCACTTTTCACAGTCTAATTTCCTATCAATATTATACTTCTACTATCTCTCATTTCCTTTCACTCTAACTCATTTACTCACACCAACCTCATCTTCTCATTAATCCTCTCTAACTTCCTACTTTCTTCTCTTCCTCTCTTTCATACCTACATTTCCCACATTAATCTTCATCGCCGATCCTTCTTCCGATTCAATTTTCGTTATTATTAACTCTTCCCCATATACATTTCTCCTCCGTCTCATCCATATTTACCAATTTCTTCCTTCTATCCCCATTACATTTAACTATTATTCCACTACTAACGTACTTCTATCAATTCCAACCACTCAACATCTTTCATTCCCATAGTCTCTTCCATTGTCTCACTCACAACATACATTCTTCTACATAACCACCGTCCCTTCACCTATTTCTTATTCTTCAATTCTAACCCTTGTTCCTCTTTCATCCCTTTTCATAATCTATCAATCTTAACCATTTACTACTATTCCTAACCTGATCACCCACCACCATCAATCTATCTTCGCTCCCATTGTCACTTCAAACATTATTGACTTCTTCATCTCATATCTATTTCTTTTCTTCATTACCTATCATTTTACATCTCACTCCTTTTACTTCGCAAGATCTTATCTATATTCTATCCTTACTTTCTATCATTCCTTCGCTTTTTTTTCTACTGATCCTCTCCCTTTTCCACACTTTATTCATTCTATCTTAACTTCTTCCAACCACCTCCCCTTTCTCACTTTTCGCTATATCATTTTTTCATCATTCCCATACTTTCCTTCTACATTCTCATCGTACTGACACATTTTTCCCTCGATAACCTCTTCTTTTCTTCATCAACTTCATCACTTATTTCATTCCCACGACTACTACATTCTTTCTATTCATTTTCGATTTTTTCGCTTTTCATTTCCCTTTCTTTTTCCTCTATTAAACTTTCATGACCTGTTACGCCTTCTTTCTTATATCGCTCTCTCGCCTTTACCCCCATCTTCTAGATTCATTCTTTTCATACTACTTTCTATTCTCTTAACTTGAATACTACTACTTTTTACACCTCTAAGCATTATTTCCTCTATATCCTCATCACCCTATTTTTCCTAACCGCCACAACCACACTCTCTGTTACTTCACTATATCTCCCCTTCGCACGCTTAGTCGTGAACTTACTTATTCTTCTCGCACGCCTTTTTCATCCTTATTCATTCTCATTGTCATATCAATTCTCCATTCTTTCGGCTCTTACATTGCTATTCTCCTCTAGCTCGTTTCTCTGATTATCTCGTTTGTTTCCTCTCTCCCTTGCACTTACTGTTTTACTTGTGCGTTCTCTTCTTCATTTACTATCGTATTTCACTCGCACAATGTTAATTCTTCCTTTAACCGCAACTTACATTTCATAATCGTTGTTTGCCCACAATCCCACCATTTTGAACTGCCTCATTTACATCTTTTCTTATTCTCCTCTTCGATTACCAACTTCGATCATACTTTACAAATAAACCTACCAAATTAAACCTTCTCTATTATTCTCTACGTATAAGCCCTGCTTAATGACTAGTTTTTATCACTATTTGCTATATTCTTCAGATTTTTCCTAAAGATATTTTTGATTTTTTCTTGCACTTTTATCATGAATTCTATTTGTACAATAATTAGCTTAATACACTATATAACCTAATTCCTACTTCATTCTGTATCGTTACAATCACTCTATCCTTTACGTTCTCCCATCTTACTTGTTAAGTAAATAACTTTTCATAAAATAGTTCATACCAAATTCGAGATGCTGTTATTCTAGTCTGTTCGCCAACCTGTCTGTCTTCATCTATACTGTTCATCTACGTTTACCTCCTTACTGTACTTCGTATTTTGCCCGCTCCTTTTCAAAGTGTTATCCATTTTCACTATTAACATCTTGTCTCAAGTTCAGTTCGACTTTCCATATTACTCCAAACCTACTTTGCGATGTATCAAATTGATTACACTCTGTATAATACAGCTAATAGCATAGCCATATCGTTTATTTCGTCTTTTCCAGTGATAATATTCATGTTTTTTTATCTTTTTTTAACGAATAATTATATAAAACTTTGTGACCTCTTCCTCTTTCAACTCATTTTATACGACAAGTTTGTCCTGAATCAAATCATATTAAGAATATAAGCCTTGTTTTGTCTAAGTTCTAATCTTATAACCACTGTTCATGTCGATGAGATTATCACTTTTTTCGAAGTTTTCAATGCTTTTGCCGTAACACTCATATGACGATACACTTACTCGTAATTGCCTCCATCTTTTTAAATTCCTGCCATTGACTCTACCTACTCATTTTATACCCATCCGCTTTTTGTTCTCCACCATCACCTTCATTAGCCCCTTTCTTCGATACTACCGCACTTTCTTTACTATTCCCTTCTTCCTCTCACATCTAAACCCTTTCCCACCCACAGCTTCTTGTTTGAGCTTCTCAGCTTACTCTCTAACATTCGTATGCTATATCATCTTCTCCAATATCTTTATCGCTCCGGCAATTTCTTTTTAACACCATTCTATCCCTACAAACTTATTAATCATCCATCTTAATCTTGCTCCGCCTTCCCATTCTACCTTCTTTTCTGTTTATTCTCTATTGAGTCATGTTCCACCCACTTCTTTCCACTTTCTCAACGTGTTCTACGATCTACCATCCGTAACTCCTTTACTCCACAATAATCAATCGTCGAATTACACCTGTGCACCTCCTTCAACCTCAATCTCCTGCTCTTCTTATGCCAAACACCTTCACATCCTATTATTTATTTACTATCATTTTCATCTACCTATGTCCACCTCCTTCCCTATTTTCCAACCCATTTTATCATCACTTATATTCCATTACTAATATTCCCACTGCACCCACCTCTCAGATCTTTTATACAACTTCGTATTCTTCTAACATCCTTTCTGTTGAATTTTCACTTTATTTAAAACATATATATGAACTACACCATGTTTTATTCATCTATATGTTTCCTATTTAACCTAAGCTTGCTTTATATTTTCTCACGAGTTCAACTACTTTCCTCTTTCCCCATCAAATAACGCGACCTTCCTCATCTCCACATTATATCCTTCTATCCTCGCTATTTACAATTTCGTCTCCTCTTCTCTCGCCATCCACACCCTAACTTGTTTCTTGTTTCAACTCTAACCTTGTAAAGCATCCATTGTATCTTCCAAGCCGCAATCCACTCTGTTACTTCTCTTTATCTCCCCTTCGCACTATCACTTGTAACCTTCCCTACTCTTTTGATCCGTTTTCATTCCCATTGTAATATCAATTCGCCCTTCGCATACTTGTTCATTCTCCAATCTCACGTAACTAGTCACTTCACTCCATTTACACGTTAGTTTAAGTACCTCTTTTCACATTTTCTTCCACTTTCATCCGTTCTGCAAGAATCTGTTTACTTTTCCCTTACCTATCATATCAATTTTGAAATATCTCATTTATAGTATTAATAAGATAGAATTGAACACTTGATTTGAGACACCAATTGAAAAAATTAAATATTGTAACTATGTTAAATGAATAGTATAGTTACAACACAAATTTTCATATGACTAGAAAAACATAGATACAGAAAGTCATGTGCAAACTACCAACCCCGACTATGGTAAATGTTTCCAAATAAATCTGACACACAAATTATCAAACATCATCCTCCTTGCTCGTATGCTCTATTTAGCTAGTACTGTATAACTTAGTTTACACATCTTTTACGAAAACATTTTCCTATTTCTTTTCCACGTTTATAGACAGTTATTCTACATGTTAATCACCTATTTATCCTAAATCTCCCATCAGTATCTTGATTTTCTTAAAACAAATTCCCAATACCTACAGCCTTCTTTCTCTTCTTTCATAAAACGTTTGTTCTATATCCATATATCCTGTTATTAAATTCTCTGCCTCAGTTAGTTTTACTCGATCCTGCTCATCTAGAACTACTTCATATAAGTCAGCTTTCATCTCTTCCTTGAAAGTTAAACTTCTCAATAAGTCCGTCTCCTTATTCTACCACTCACTTTCCTACCAACACTAAACTCTCTATTCAAGTTCTTCCTTGTCTTCATATTCTTTCACCTACAAATCTTCAATATACCGTCCATCCTACTTATCATAGCTCCTTTCAGTTAGACTTCTTTCCAACTCTTCCTACCTAATTCATGTCTGCTATATCTACTTACTTTGCTCCTTTTTCCATACTTCTTCCACAGTTCCCATTTCATCTTCGTCAACTTTCCTTCTCATCCCCCTTTTCTCTCTCTATTAACTTTCTAAAACCAATCCGCCACTTTCACCTTTCATCCCTCCCACCTTTCACTACTCAGAAACATTCCCATAAAAAACTCTCGTTCAAAATCAATCCGCTTCGTCTCTCACGTTCAAACATCACCTGTAAATCCCAGCCATCTTCTCTTCAATAACATCACTTCTTCCCATCTTTCGACCTTCAATTACTCTTCAACGTTTCCTTTATCTTAACTTCTCCCAACTCCTAGTTCACCTCTTAATTCCTTAAACCGCTACATTCTCTTCTCTAATTCCCTCATCCTTTAACCATCACAACTTCTATCATACATTTCTTTGCACATACCAATTCTCTCTCTTTATTTGCTGTAACCTAACATTCTTTCTGTATGATCTATCTTCAACTCGAGCAATAACTTTCACTCCAACATATTCCACTTACTTTGTTCCAAACAGTCTCACATCTACTTCCAGACCTTCTTCAACCACACTAACAATCCTCTTCCAATCCACCCACATTTTCCTTTTCTTCTAGTTCGCCATTCTCACTTACTTTCTCCATTTCATGCTCCCTTCATCTTCTTCTCTCATCTTTCCTACTTTCATTTACCCAATCTACATACCTAGTTCGTAACACATCTATTTATTTTCTTCTCATTCGTTTCTTCAAGCTAAACCATACATCCGTCGATCTCTCTAACTTTCAAATTACCTCTCTTCTCCAAACTAATCTCTCGTCCCAATTTCTCATCTTTCTTTCTTCTCACGTCCGTTCCAATTAATTCATCAATTCATACATATCGTCTTTCTTTTAATATTCTCAACCTCCTTCTCGTTTACAACTATATCCATAACTCCATCGCTTGTCGTTCTTTAGTTTCTAATTCCCTACTATTACTTTTAATCAGACATCGAATCTCCTTCCTATTCTATTTACTTTCATTACTCTAACTTCACAATTTCCTCTTTTCTTTCTAGTTCAATCCCATTGTCAATTAAACTTCTACTTTTTTCCTTTACCATTTTGATCCACTCTTATCAACCTTCTAATAACCGCCAATTTTTTCTCACCTTTCACTGCTTCATCTTCTATCAATTTCAATGTACTCTCGTTCACCTCTTTAATTATCTTCTTCTCATTCGTTTTAACTCCTTTATCATTATCTCTACTTCCAACGAACATCGTCTTTCCCTTCTTCTACCATCACTTCACGTTCTCATAATTCTCCTAACCCCATAATATCACGTCTAACATTCGCACTTCTCGCTACTCTTTATTTTAATTTCCCACTTCATCATTCCCCCTAGCCTTACCAATCTCACATCATCTTTCAACACATTCAGATCTTTACATCTCTTCCTTCCCTTTTATCCTTTCTAGAGCTTTCACTGCTTTTCCTTCTTTACTTTATTTTTCCAGCTTACACATTTCACCTTCTCATCATATACAATCATATCCTACTTTCATTTCTTCATTTCACATCTAACTATTATTTACTACTACCATAGTCACCTTCTAATTCGTCTTCATAACATATTCCTTCCATCTTTCTTTCCATGTCATTCATCAATCTTCAAACAATCGTTCCTTCCATTCTAAATCTTCTCTCCAATCATCCTTTCCATCTCAATTCATTACATGTTTATAACCAATCGTTGCGATATTCTTCACTTTCCACATCTCGCTTTATACTCCAATCTCTACTTCTAACAGTCAATTTCCCTTCAATAGTCCATTTTCACTTCACATCTTCTATTCCACCTAACTTTTCTAACCTGTTATTATTTCTTCTTCTCCCCGTCACCCCAATAGTACTTTGCAGTATACACCTTCTCCCATTCTATTTTATGTCTTAGTTTAATGACACTATTTTCAATGCTCTGATATTTACTCACTTCACTCACTACTCGGCATTCACCTAAACTCTTAGTATTCACTCCCCAGCTCTTTCCTCTTATTCTCTCGTTATTCTCGCTCTCTTCTACATTGCTCCATCCTCAGTTTAATTCCCGCAGTCATAGTTCTTGACTCTCATTAGCTCATCCCATTCCCATTAACTGCTTCTTATCGTATACATTTCGAACCATACCTAGATCATCCAACTTTGTCTTCATATCTTACTCATTTCTCCATCACATTAATCCTGTCTTCCAATCCATTATTCTACTATATATTCAAAGCAATACAACTTGTAATGCTTACTTTCGTTCCGCACCTTTCCTACTATTGCGCTGCACATTTCTTCTTTGTTCTTCCTCACTTACATTCTAATTTTGCCCCCTTTCTTCTTTGGCTGTTTTATCTCCACTTTCTCAGTTCTGATTATAGAGTCTCTACTCTTTTAGATCCTATCCTCTTTCAACGAAATATATCCCTCATCTTCTTGCTCTACTTCATTACCGTTACTACTTACCTTGTTTTTATCTCTATTGCTGTATCTATTTTGCTCCGTGTTCTTTTTTTTGATTCGATTATTAATTTACTATACCTCCCCAATCTCACCGTTACAACAAGTTGTTATGTTTTTCATCCATCACCTCTTCGCTTCATCGTATGCTTTTTCTTTAACCTTGATTTTCAACTACCTTCTGTTTCAATCTTTTTTTTCTATTCCTCGATTGCAAATTTCGACCAAACTAATGCTATTTAACTACATCTGAAACATCAAGTCACATATATAACTCGTGCACATTGCATACCCTCGCCTGCTCCTTCTAAATCCACTCATTTAACTATATTTATGCTAGTTCTTTATAACTAAATGACCAATATTTTGAGAATTGTTCCAAGGACATTTTCCATTTTTTCCTTCAAGTTTATCATAAAGTCTACATAAATATTTTTAAAACTTTCATTTTAATATTCTATTTGTCAATTATTTTAATCTAATTAGCTTCATTAGAAAGAACTCCACTATCTTTTGCATATTTCTTCTTTAACCCTTGATATCAACAGCCTTCATTTAGTATTCTTTCCTTTAATTTTTTTCTCTTCTATTTCCAATTTAGAGTATATCCAAATAAACATAAATCATCAATTCCCTTATATAACTCCACTATACACACTGTTTATGTAATTACATTAATGCGGGTTGATTGTAAATAGATGATTTTGAAAAGTTTACCAAGGACATTTTCCATTTTTTTCTTCAAGTTTATCTGAAAATCTACCCAAAAATTTTTAAAAGAACCATTTTATTATTCTATTTCTCATTTTTATTACTCTATTCACCTTCATTAGTAACAAGTCACCACTCCTATAAATGCTGTTTCTTTAAAACTTGAATTCTAACTGTCTTTTTTTTATTTTTTATTTTTCTTTTTTTCCTCTTCTATTTGGACTATATTAATCGTATCCAAATAAATATATATCATCAATTTGCTTATATAACTTCTCTACACTCACTCTTTATTCAATTACATTAATTCTAGTTGTTTGTAACTGAAAGATTTTGAAAATTTTACCAAAGACATTTTCCATTTTTTTCTTCAAGTTTGTCGGAAAATCAACACAAATACTTTTACAAAATTCATTTTAACATCCTATTTGTCATCTATATAACATCAGTTGAACTCAATAATTACAAGCCTTCTATTGCCTGGCTACTCCCATCTTTTCTTGTAAATAGAATCTATTTTTTAATATACTTTGTATCAAAAAAATTACCTCTGAAATTTCCTGGCCATCTTTTTGATACAGTACTCACTCTCTTAAAGTCTACACCTCACCATTTTCAAAATATTCAAATTACAACACAATTAAAACTATATACTTATTAAACAAAATCTACTTATTTACTCTCCCAACAAATTCTCCTCATACATCACGTTAAACAATAAATCCATGTGGCCACTAATGTGACAAAGCCAATCAGTAAACATCCTAAACCGAAAACCTTCTGCCACTCTTTGAGCTGCCAGGTACTTTGGGTCACAAAAAATTATGTAAACCATTTCCTTTGCTTTGCTATATATACAGGGCAGATCATGCTCGGGTGCACCACAAGTTTTACAATAGCTTCCATCAAATATTGCCAATGCAATAATCTTATCAGTCTGGATGTGCATAAGTTGTTCTCCGTATGTTAAAGCTTTGACATCAACCGTTGGTGGTGTAGTTGGTATGGGAGATTTACTAACCAATTCAAGAAAGTAGAAAGGTTCCTCCAACCGGCATGCAAGTATTTCTAAACATTTCAAATATGTACTTTCTCGATCCTCTAAACCATCACTAAAGGCCCAAGCCAAATCGTCCATATAAGTCAAATAGTGGCCATAACATTCAGATAATGAATTCTGCATTGCCATTTCGTATATCTTATCTCCTTCTCCGTTAGCTTTGATTGCCTGAATCTCTTCAAACTCTAGCAAATTGAACAACCATAACAAAACCATCAACAAGTTAACTTCCTTCCTATCACAACTACCTAGATGCTTACAGTAACAACTTGTACATCCATACATCCATATTTTGTATTGGGTATACCAAATACTTTCCACCATTATTCATTAAAAGATCCTTCCAGTACAAACAGAACAGCAAACTTTTCAATTTCAGTCAATTGAACATGTCTCCTTTTAGTTGATGGCTCATACCTGGGTACAAATCCCCACATCAGCTCTTCAGTAGGGTTGTACACATTCTTCAATAATTTTTTAACATTACCATCAAGACGTGAATGATCAACTGGTGCCAAACAACCCACCATGTCAATTTCCTTACTAAACCTTCTTCACTATTGTGTGCTCTACTTAAATTTTTCGAGATGCTGCTATTCTAGTTTGTTCGCCATCTCGTCTGTCTTCATCCATACTGTTCATCTACGTTTACTTCTTTACTGCACATTGTATTTTGCCCGCTCCTTTTCAAACTGAGTGTTATCCATTTTCACTATTCACATTTTGTCTCAAGTTCACTTCGACTTTCCAAATTACACCAAAGCTACTTTGCGAAGTATCGAATCGAATACACTGTATATTCTACAGCTTCATATTGTTTATTTCGTCTCTTTCAGTGATAATACTCGTGTTGTTTCTTACATTTTATTAAGGAATAATTTTCCAAAGCTTTGTGACCTCTTCGTCTTCCAACTCATTTTATACAACGAGTTTAACCAGAATCAAAGAATATTAATAATTTAAGCAATGTTTGTACTTGTTTAGGTTCTAAGCTTATAACCATTGTTCATGTCCATGATATTATCACGTTTCTCGAAGTTTCAGTGCTTAACCCTCCTGTACCGATAGACCTACTCGTAATTGATACATTCTTCTTTTTATATTCCTGCCGTTGACACTCCGTACTCATTTTATACCCTTCTGAATTTTATTTTCCACGATAACCTGCCATTTACCCCTTTCTTTCTTCACTATTCCCTTCTTCCTCTCACATCTAAAACCTTTCCCCCCACAGCTTCTTTTTTGAGCTTCTCAGCTTACTCACTGACATTCCTACGCTTCATCATCTTTTCCAATTTCTTTATCTCTCGGGTAATTTCTTTTTAACACCATGCTATCCCTATAAACTTGTTAATACTATCTTACTTTAATTACAAAACACCCATCTTAAAATTGCTCTCCTTCCCATTCTACTTTCTTTTATGTTTATTCTTTAATCACTCTTGTTTTACCTACTTCCTTCACTCTCACAACTCATTATACTGTCTACCATCCGTAACTCCCTTACTCTTGAATTGCCACTCCATCTTCTTCTACGTTCATCTTCTATCCCCTAGCAATCTATTTTATATTATTCGCTAACATCCGTAACTCCTTTGCTCCACAATAATCATCCGTCGAATTAATCCAGTACACCTCCTTCAACCACACTCCAACCTCAATCTCCTGCTCTTCCTGCTCTTCCTATGCCATTCACCTTCACATATTGTTCTTTATTTTCAATCTTTATTTACTATCATTCTGATCTACCTATTTCCACCTCCTTCCCTATTTTCCAACCAATTTTATCATCACTTATATACTATTAGTAATCCTTTTAATATTCCCGCTGCACACACCTCTCCGATCTTTTATACAACTTTGTATTCGTCTAACATCCTTTCTGTTGAATTTACACTCTATTTATTTCATATCTATTTATAACTACACCGTCCTTTATTCATCCTATTTCTACCAAGCTTCATCGATTTATTATCACGAGTTCAACTACTTTCCTGCCTCATCTCTCCACATTATATCCTTTTATCCTCCCTGTTTACTCCTATCCTCTTCTCTCGCAATCCCCACCCCTCGTTGCAACTCTAACCTTCTCTTCCAATGTTAATTTTATCTTCCTAGACCATCCATTCTGTTACTTCACTCGATCCCACCTTCTCACTGTCACTTGTAACCTCCCTTACTCTTCTCGCTCGCTTCTTTCGACCCCTTTTCATTCCCATTGTCATATCAATTAGCCCTTTGCATACTCGTTCATTCTCAATCTAACCTAACAAGTAACTACACTTCGCCTATACGTTACTTTAACTACCTCTTTTGTCTCATTTCTCATTTTCTTCCACTTTAATCTTTTCTGTCTACTCCTCCTTTGCCTATAATATCAATTTTGAAATATTCACTATTAATAAGAAATAATTCCTTCATTACCTAATGTTTCACATCTGAAGCTTATCTTCAAATCATTTTCACATTTTGTCATTCCTCCTTTCACCACCTATGCTTCACACTCGCCCCCGTTTCATCTTGCCATATATTCCATCACTATCTCCATTTCTAGAATTACAAGTATTCCCCATCTGCAAACATCTACCCTTTATTCTTACTCTACCTTCTCGCAATCTCACTCACTCTCTTCGTTCACTAACTTATACTCTAACTTCATCACCATTTCCTTTATAATACTTCATCATCAGTTAGTTCATTTCCATTCTCATGTTCTTTTACTCCTTCTCCTCTTCAACAACTTTTTACACTCACGATCTCCCCCTGTTCTATTCCTTCTTGTAAGTTGCTAACTTTTCCTTTTCACTAACATTCGCAATCTCACCTACGATGCCATTTCTCCTTCCTCTCTTTATCATCACACGAACTTTCATTTCGGCTCCATCTTACATACCACTACCTTGCCAACTCGGCAATTTACATATCACCTTCTTCTGGTACAGTATACTGAAACAACCTCTTCCCGTCCCTTTCATTCTTTCTTCTTTCACTTCTCCTTGCCCCCTACCATCGTCACCTTTGTTATTTCTACATTATACCTTCCTCTCTCCTCCCTTACATTAAATTACTCTTAACCTTCTCTTCTTTTATTTCTTCTCTTCCTCATAATATCCCGTTATTTCTTGTACTCCCTGACCCTTGCGTCATCACTTGCTCTAACAGTATCTTCTTGCATTTTCTCTCTCACCCCTCCATCATCTGTGCTATCTTTCCCGCTTCAACTCGATAGTTGATCATACCTCTAACTTCTCAAAAGCTATTTGCCTTTATGATATCTGTTCATATATTTCCCTTCTCTTCATTTCTACTGCTTTCCAGCTAACTTGTACCTCTCCACCTATTCGCCCTTCACTCCCTCTAACCTTGGTGCTCTTCCGGTAAACATATATTACCCTCTAGCGTACTGATCATCTACGTTGCTCTTTGCTTCCACGCTTCTTCTATATACTTATATCACCGGTTAATTGTCAAGACGTGCCCCACTCGAATTCTATTCACCTACTCATTTCTTCAAACACTATTTTGCATACATGTCCTGAACTTAAAGAGTTCCCAGGTATACATTGTGCTAATCCTCTATTTCTTGATACAAATTATTTACGTCTTAATCTAGTAGATTACACCAGTCATTACTACTTCATGTTCATTCTTCTGCATCTGCACTTTCCCAACTCAATAGTCTGTCCTTACTTTTCGTCTTTGTTCAATCTAAGTATACTTATAATTGCTACGTTGTACCCCTATGAGATTCTCCCCTCTATCAGCTTATCTCCCGTTCTTGGATCGTCCTCTCTGTTAATCTATATCGATTCTGTTTCAAAGCGTAAGATCTTTGAGATCTACTACTCTTCCTTTGTCCTTGAGATTAGTGCTCTCGAAGTTTTTGTGCATTTGCTCTAAGCTCTTTCTTATATTGCTGCCGTGCTGCCTACTTTTTGTACTGATGAATTCCTTCCTAACTCCTCAGAGGTCTTGCTCTTCGTGCTTTACATCAATAGATTTTATAATTAGTTATATCCTTAACTTTGTCTCTTTTCTTCTTTGCACATATGTCCTCTTTTCTATATTGTTATTCTCTATTTTTTCTTAAGTCTTACTTCGTCACTGAATTTTAAATTATAGTTATAACAAACTTTCCATAGCAACTAAATCGTTCGCCAGTGAACCCACTAGTTTACTTTTGATCGAACCCAACCAGTTGCTTCTCTAACTCCAGTCTCCACTAGTTTCGTACTTTTGAATCTTCTGCCTCAAACCCACTGTACCCCCGTGTTCATCTCTTCGGCGTTATCTCCCCTGCCGTTCAAATATTCCAACTTGGTCTTACATCCACGACTGTTCCCTGTTTAACCTTGTTTGTTTTCAGTGACATTCTTGCGCCTTTCTTATTCTATATTGGACTTTTCGTTTTCCTTCGCAGCACTTCGACACCATTTTGAACTTTCCTAAGATTCAGTATTCAAGTTTATCATCCTTCAGATTGCTCTCTCTGTTTTACACATGTTTCGCTTTACTCTCTTGCCCATCAATTTACATAGATCTGGTATAACTTGTTTGCTTTTGCCGATCCTCTTGACTCAAAAGTGTACTACTTCATCCCTGCATCTGTCAACTCCCTTAAGTTTAACCTTGCAGTTATTCTCCTTGTCGGGTCTTCTTCTTCCATTATCTTTCATTTCCCTTTACCTCATCTTACTAACTTCTAACTAAACGTTTCAATGGTTTTCTAAATTTTTCTTTGTTTCTTCCTGTTTGTTCATTTATTCTGATCTAATATTTTCGCATTGTTCACCTAAACTTCGCCTGCTATTTACAATCTGTTTCAAAATAAATAAGCTTTGATCGTTATCCCACAATCCGTGATTATTCAAGAACAATTTCCCAAAGCTTACTTCTGTTAGATGTACAAACATTAAGTTCCACTTAGTCTGATTTTTCGTGATCGCTTTTGATATTCGGTTCAAACTGTCATAGTTACATATAACTAATCCATCTTCTCATTTTCTCATCTTTGTCTTATACAGATCATTGTGGGTAGCTCGTTCTTGCTTAGTCTACTTTCCTTTGCTATCATGCTTCAAACTTGCCCGTGCAGCTGGTATTTGTCAAGCTAAACTATGCAGTAATCAGCTAACCTTTCTACATTTTCTTCTATTACCAACTTATTATTCAATTGAGATCGAAAGTTTTCCCTTCTATCGTCATTAAAGCCTTCGATTCTCAAACTTGTCAGTTATACTTCTAAATAAACGTTGTGCTATTTTATGTTCATAACTAATCTCGTTTCAATTACGCCTAGTAGAATCAATGGTTAGTATAAGCATTCTGTTTCATAACTTAGTTTAGATGTCAGATCTTAGATACTGGTTGCTACAAATCTTAATTAGTATTTGTAAAGTGATCATTCCATCTGTCACTTTGTAAACCTATTAGCTCTTCTAGTTCTTCTACTCTTGTTTTCTCTTTTTAATTCTTATTATCATAATATCCTATGTTCTTGTGTTTTCCTACACTATCAATATCTCCAGTACTTTCTTCCTAACGTTGCTATTTAAACTTGGTCTATAGTTCTATAAAGTTTTAGTCAATCTAAGTACTCTTTCATTCCGAGGAATGTATATCCTTTCCTCATTTTATTGTTGAATAATTTATTCTTTCAATCGCAACTGTTTATGCCAGCTCATTTTCTAAGTATTAGACAGCCTTAATGAATCTAACACGCTCCATGTAATCTACACTACTTTTGTGTTCCTGTGTAAGACCTTATATTAATAACTTGTGCGAGCAAATTTATGCTCTAACTTTCAAATTTGTAGTGATACATATTAAGATATAAAATTCTATCTACTTTGAGCTAAACAATTTGCTAGCTAAATTTTCTAACTAAAAGTGTTAGATGAAAAGTATATCTGTCTTCCACAGGTCAATATCATAATTGTTCCATTCGTTAGCAACAACAACCAGCAAGTAATCAAACATGACAAAAAGACAGTCAAGGTCGTGAGAAGGTAAAGCATCACAGGGTTCTTTAGCATCATCTATAGCCAAGCATCAAAACGTACAAGCAGTTTAAGCTAATGATAAAGTCAAGTGTTGAGCCATGTGGTATAAGCAACCATTAAATAAGGATAAAGCCCAACCATCAAGTAAAGCACTAAGTTTCAGGGCAAGAATGAAAACAGCGATCTTAAAGCCAGCAAGCAAGGATAATGTAAGCACACTTCATCGGCAGAATGATAATTTGCTTGAGTAATTGTAATTCTATTAAAGGATAATGACAATCACTCAAGCAAACTAAGCAACTCTCAATCATCGAGAGAATATATGTTCCTACAGAACAAGGATATCCTGATATGAATAATAAGTTAACCAGCTGGGATATTCCTAAATATTGTAGAATTGAATGCGAGACAGAAATGTTTCCAGAATGGTTAACTTTTAGCTTAGTTTATGAGCTTCGCTTAATTGTTTTATCTTCTTGTATCATAAGTATGTTACCTCAAGTAAATTTTAAAACTAATATCCAGGCAAGTAGATGTCTATATTGGTTTGAACGTCATGAAGAGAGAATGTCTTCTTCTCGTATGAGTTAGAGCAGCTGTGATATCAACTAGTGCAATTGACATTTGGCAGGAAACAAATGACTAAGAAGAGACGGTTGGACACTGAACTAAAATACGAGATTTCTCCGCTAAGTTGGCTCAAAGTATGGTCCGTGGCAAATGATTACGAACAACCTCCAACTTGTATTATCTCCCTCTATGCATTAGTAATTGCTGGAAAACTTGAACAAGTTTGGCTAAACCAATATATCCACTGGTGGTGAATATAGACTGGTCCACAAGTTCACTCAATGCATCTTTTTTAAGAAGTACGATCCTATTGCAAATGATGTTCAATGCAACCATTTTCCTTATCGTCAAGTTGCTGGCTTGCAAATGGCCATTTTCAAGACTAATCAAATAGGGAAGCAACAACATATGCATTATTTTATCATTCTCCATCAATAGATAATCGAATAGATACAATAATGCACTATATTTCTCTTCATAAGATCCACCTGTCTTCAAATTAGCAATATACAACCGAGTCTTCTCATCTGAACAACTTACTACAAATGGAAACCTTTCATAGTTCAACATCAAAGTATAAAACAACCCAAAATATCTGCTGTACTCCAATACATCCTTTTCTCTGTGGAAATCCAACAACTTAGTTGCACCCCCGGATATTCCTGCTCTGGGTTGATAGTAGCACCTGGATCTGSTATTTTTCATAACTTTTGAATAAACTTTCCGGTACAATTTTTCTCCCTCATCTCGAAAGGAAGATCTTTSCAATTGCCTTATTGTTTTGCTGTTGTCAGGGGTTAGCTCTGTGTTTTGAAACAACTGTAAAAGATAACTGTCATTGTTGTTGCCATTGGTCGTAACATCCCCAACGTTCATATCAGCTCTCTCTTCGTCTGTGTCCCTACTTCCATCATCAATGTAAAGTTTACAGGTTTTGTTTCTCCCCATAGCTACATTGTACACAGCAACCTTGCTCCCGGAACCAAGAAAATCTTTTTGAAATTCAATTCCTCGTTCACCACGTACCATATACATTTCCTCGAAACCCCTACATTGCCTCTTCAATCTATGACATGGAAAGGCAACATACTCTGAATCCAACATCTTATTAAGCAWGATATCCAACTTTGCAATTTGCTCAGGGTTTAACTTACTGGTAGCAGAACACCTCTTTCTATGGTTGTCACTTGCCTTTTTAATAGTGCTGTCAGWTTCAATTAATAATCCCTCATAATATTTAAATTTGTCTGTCAAGGGAACAATATCTTCAACAATTTCAGTAGCTTCAGGTTCAGTCTCAATAGTACTATTATTGATCTGATCATATTCATAATCAGATAATTCTTCTTCGAAATATGGGTGAATCCTAACACCGTTTACACACAACGCGTTATCCGCAGTAGGRATAACCTCACTTTCTTGATAGTCTCCYTGTTCTTTTAGGAGTCTTAAAACTTGAACTAGTCTAGCCCAACCCGGGTATTTACTAACTTCCAAACCAGATTTAGCAACAAATCTTGATACAGTTRSGTAATTATTCCGAAGAAAAACAGCTCGCTTACAAAAACTCATTAAACCAAACATTTTTGTTATGACTAAACGGTTKACAAACAATCGGTGATCCTTAGGTTGGACCAAGAAYGGGTATAATACAATATTCAACAATTCAGCGTTCTTCMTCATCATATAGTYAAATAAATCCAACAACGCTTTAACTTTATCACCACCATTCTTTAAAATGGCAAGCCAACCCCGAATCTTTTCATCAGAATGCTCAACCATATCAGGAAATTGTTCATAGTTGACCAAAATTGCATACATCAAACTAAATATAGACGCATACTTGTCTCTAGTTTCTTTTTTAAGCTCGTTAAAGAATTGTCTGCGGTTCCTGCGGTTTGCCCGGATTGGAGCATAAAAGCCTAKTGATCCGTTATTGTGACACACCATGTCGTAAATGTCATTGTATAATTGTACTCCATCTTCACGGACCGRCGCRAGTASTTCGGATTCTTTCAACAACTCCTTGTTTTCCTCCGTTAAGTTGATAACYGCAAGTTTCCCGTTATTCTTCAGTAGGTCGAGAGTTAAAAGATCCCAATTAAGATCACTTTCAGGCGTAGTACCATCATCAATGTAAAGTTTACACGTTTTGTTTGAACCCATAGCTACATTGTACACAGCAACCTTGCTCCCAAAACCAGGATAAGTGTCTTGAAATTCAATTCCTCGTTTACCATCTACCATATACATTTCCTCGAAACCACTACATTGCCTCTTCAATCCTTCATTTGGAAAGGCTACACATTCTGAATTCAACATCTTATTAAGCATGATATCTAACTTTGCCAATTGCTGAGTGTTTAACTTCTTTTTAGCAGAACACCTCTTTTTATGGTTGTCGCTTGCTTTTTTGATAGTGTTGTCAGATTCAATTAATAATCCCTCATAATATTTAAATTTGTCTGTCAAGGRAACAATATCTTCAACAATTTCAGTAGCTTCAGGTTCAATATCACTATTATAGATCTCACCATCTTCATGCTCAGATAATTCTTCTTSGAAATTTTCTTCGTCGCCGTCTTGTAACAACAAGCTCATTTTTAATAGTTTAATAGTGAAACGAGAAGTGAAAAAAAAACGAAAAAAATTCAAGTACCCCTCAAGCCAGCCACTTGTTTTTAAAAAAAACTCCTGATGAATCAACAACTTTAATGAAGACTACATTGATTACACCAGCAACATCAGTCTGACGATCAAGATAAACACTTGCCACAGATGCTACTTAATTCTTTGTCAACATTCAATCCAATCAAGCTCTAAAGATGAACAGTCATTAAGAAATTCATCACTTGATATATAGGCGATAATTACCAATTTAATTGAATCCTGCCTACATTTTTACTGCAAATGTTAAACTTTTTCAAGAAAAAWTATCTAAAGTACTTGCTCAAACTGACTGATATACCCAAGAATCTATATTAGTTGATTTACTGATTATAGGTTCAGAAAATGAAATTTAACAAAAACTTGTATTTCAATCAAATAAGTGAGCTTTTAAACAACAACTCGCATCTGAACTTACAACTGCAAAGACAAACTAAGCAGTTGCAGCTCAAAAAGTAATTGAAGTGGTAATTCTACAAGACCTTACAAAGACTAATCGAGTGAAATCACTATCTACGTCAATACCTTACACCGACAACTACATTATTACATGAACAATCAGACTACTGCTTTGGTTAATTAATCTATCAATTCTTTACAKGCAAAATCCTCTATGAACAGCCTCTACCAGATCCTTTGAAGAATCCCCGCAGAATCCTCCCGAAAAATCCTGCACCTATTCCTCGCATGAGCTCACTTCGCTTTTAACGCGAAATGAGGCCATTCTCGAATATATCCAAGCTGATTCGCAGTAGATAGCCCTGTCCATAGTGTTATCTAATTCCATTGTATATGAATTCTCTCTTGAAAATTAGTTCAGTTAATCCGTTATTCACATTTTCTTCTTCAAATAAATAATACTTATAATCTAAGTTAACCAGAGAATCCAACACAGTAGTTTAATTATTCTTTCCATAAATAACTAACAAAAAAGTTAAACATTTCTTCCACTATCTGGTTCATAAACGGTTTCTGTTAATTATCTGATCTGCCAGTAACCATGCTCTATCTTGTTAAGTTTTGTTAAATCGTACTGATATATCTGTGTGATTCATCAAGACTAGCTTTTTATTTTCTAAATATAATCAACTTCTATATTCTTCATTCAATTCATTCATATATCCGACAGAACTGACTACTTAATATGATACTTCTTTGTTTCCAATTTGCTTCGTAAATTCGTGTAATTCATCTTTTTATCATCCTGACACAGAATTCAATTAATATCCGGAAGTCCTTTCGATCTCGCTGTTTTTAACCAAGCAAATTGCATCTTCAATTTCCATTTCCTTTCCGTTGTACATACACATTTACTTCATTGTGACTCTAACTCCAACCCTTTCGCCCTTTGATAAACCCCAGAGATTTGAAACGCAGAGTAGCTCGAAATAAAGCACAAGTTTTCAGTCATGCAATGTTCTTCAGTATCATTTCCTAATCTGTTCATTATTTTTATAAACATTAGAAGTTTCTCATGATCAAGCTTCATTTTCAAATTCGAGATTATCAAGTTGTTTCGCAGGACTAAGGCTGTGGTTTCAATTTTGATTTGTTTTTCTACTTCAAGTAGTTCTTTATGATGGACTTCTAATTTGATTCTTAATCTACTGTTGAGTAGAAGTATTAGCCTGGTTATGATTTTCTCCATCAATAGAATTTGTTCTAAGGATGACCTTGCTCCGTTTTCCTGTTGATCCCATTTGGCCCTAAGGTAGATTGCCACTAAATATTTCCATTTTAATTAAGGATGTTGTTTCAGTATCCACATTCACATCCAATCTATCTTTGCTTCTACAGCCTCACCATTGATCAATTGATTCTTGTAACTGCTGATTGTGTTGTTGGTGGTAGTACAATGACTATTAAATTAATTTGGGGCTGAGAAAAAAGTCTATCAAAAAAAAATTCTCGTTGCTGGAGGTCGTGCCTGGTGGTTCCATTTATTTTTTCTTCAATGAAACGAATTTAAATTTTCTAAATTCATATTCTGCCACTTCAGCTAATAACTAATCAATTTGTTTCCATACATTTTCTATTTCATTTAAATCTTGCAATGCTCTTGCAATGACTATCAACCAATAAAATATTTGCCAAAGAATCAAATACTTTAAATTAGACATTACTACTTTGACAACCGTGTCTATATGCTTGACCCTACTTATGAGACATTGTATTCAACGGTTCAAACTCATTGATCTTGGCAAATTAGAACGACTCACAGGGACTCGCTCATAGATCATTGTGTCTAGTTTGAAATTCATCTTTATATCGCGTTTCCAGAATAAGGTAAATCAGCAGGAGTATTACCAAATGTGGAAGAGATAACTTCACTGATTCAACCAATGTTTACTCAACAAGTAGCATACAAAATGCAAAGTATTTAATACTGATTCATAAGTTATGTTTTGAATAATTAAGTTTAATAGAATTAGTTGAAAGCTGCTACTGCTTTCGAATATTACAATCTGGAATATGAATTTTATTACCAAATTACGAAATTAATGATTAATTTTTGTAAGGGTTTTAAGTGGATTAATGTTCAATGGTGTCCTCCTCCTTATCATTGCACATTTGCTCCAGTTATTGCATCTATCGTTCAATAGCCCCAGTGATCAAAGCCTTGCCAAGTAGAAGTACCCCGCCACAAGTTGGAACATGAGAAATTCGAATGGTTATGTATTGAATCACAAAAGAGTACTTATTAATCATTCATATCAATAAAATTCAAATGGTATATCTGCTAGGCCAGAGGGATAGGAAAAAGATCCAAATCCCAGCAACTTCATGGATGAAGAACAAATGTTTATCCTTGATCGCTACATATGAGATATTAAGATGTTATAATGGAATTCTTAGTAAGTTAATTGTCGAATAAAGCGAGGCATCAGATACAGTAACTTAGTTTATATAATTATACCTATAAATTATAGTATAAAGCAAGAGCACCTTCTAAATTTATAGTTCGTACATTTATGAAAGTAGTTGGGGGACCATCGAGAACATACAAGTTCAAATATTTTTAATGGTTGAAAAAAAATACTGCTATTGATTTTTGGTCTCCTCTCTGAAGAACAGGATGGTTCGAAATCAATGGTTATATATGTATTACCCCTATCTAATTGTTTTAGTGATCATAGGATTGTAAACAGGGTAGAAATTATATTGTTTTTTGTGCTAGGATTTTTTCCAGAGCATCTCTTAAATTTATCTGACCAAATCTTTCAGTTTGTGTATCTCTTCCGTTGGGAATAGCACAGATAGAATTGGAATAAATCAAGCCAAGAAACAAGGAACTCGTACTATTAAAACTAATGAAATCAAATTTCTCTAATTTTTTTCCGATACATAAAATGGGTAATATTTAACAAATTTAACAATTTAAACCTATAAAATCTCTACAACCCAAATATAATCAGAATATTCACACCGAGTAACAAAAGCGAAAACCTCACGTTCACTAGGCTGGAATCTGCCCTGTCTCCATTCTGCTTGGCTTGTGCTGCACGGTAATTTCCTTTCAGATGTGAAAATGTAAAAATATCTCCACCGCAAACATTTGCATATTTTCCCTTTATATACTTCGCTGTACAGCTGGTAAGACGGTCAGACATTGCTACACTACCTGTACCTGTGGACAAAGCATCTTCATCCTGAGTACTAATACTATATTCCCTACTTTTGCTCCATCCCTTGTCATTTGTATACCCGGTTCTATACTTTCTGGCTCCCGTAACAATATCTTTCGTAATATCATTATCGGTATCAAAAACAACTTCTCTCTGTAARGTATTGACATCACCATCACTGTACCTACTGTTGGGMGTTTCCAATCTACCATTTTCAGACTTGCTCKTTATATGCGTAGAGGTGAAGCCAGTAGGTATAAAAGAGTTTGTAGAAGTGTACCAATTTCCCCCTAAATCGGTAGTGAAAACAACTGCATTGGTATTCGGGCGGCTTCTTAGCCTGTAGGTGCGCCGATAAGTGGTAAGGTAAAGATTAGTCGTGGTTCTATACCAAGACCCATTATCAGTCGTCGTAACAAGAGCCTCGGTAGTCATCTTTGTATCATAATCGTGCTTATTGTTCGTGCTCGAGTACTTTGTGGATGTTGGAGCATTATTTGCACCAGTATACCACCTTCCATAAGTACTAAGAACCACTTCCTTTGTATTGGTCTTCGTATCTTTCCCTGTGTAGGTGGTCGTGTACCTCGTGAATTCAAAATCAATTGTCAATCTGCCCAATGCACTATCACTAGTAGTACTAATAATACCTTCAGCAGTCTTACTATTTCCTGTTTGATGAGAACGTGTCGATATATTCCCACTAGATAGTATCAGGTTTAGCGTAGTATACCAAACACCGTCATCCGAAGAACGAGCTTGTCCAGTTTTGCTATTGCCTTCGTGATCCGTGTCTGTAGTAGTAACCTTAGTTTGTTTCAAAGTACTACTGGTTGTATACCACTGACCGTTCACATTACTAGTAATACGAACCACAACAGAATTGATATCTCCTTTTTCATTCGTGTACGTGGTCGTATACTTAGTGACTCCCTTTACTACATCCTCTACGTCTGGAGATGACGAACCTTCCACTGAACCAACAAATTCTGCTTCTGCAGGTTTATCACTCTCTTTTTCAGTATTAAAGGTCATCGAATCAGTATCCCTGGAATCAACATCAGATGTAGTCGAATAAACAAAACCTTGAACATCAGTACTAACTGGGTTTTCCCCTTCTCTCGAGTTAACAGGGTCCTCGATAGTTCCCGTGATACTCATTGTAAATAGATTCTCACTATTTGCTGGATACTCAGTCTCGACATCCGAGGTAACACTCCCCAATCCTGTCTCGATCGCCACATCGGATTGTGAATACCCCAGGTTCGAAACAATATCACTCGTAGCTGTATACCAAATACCATGCACGTCAGTGCTAATAATTACTTCTACAGCTCTCGTATTACCAACATCATCAGGGTACCTAGAGGTATAGATTCTAAACTGAAATTCACGCGTGGTGGTATACCACTTGGAATCCGAATCGGTACTAACGATTACTTCTACAGTCTTGGGTTTACCAACAAGATCCGTATCGGTAGTAGTAAACATAGTAAATTCAAATTGACTAGTCGAGGTATACCACTTCCCATGCTCAGCTGTACTGATTCTTACCTCCCCAGTCTTAAGATCACCAACATCGTTTGTGTATACAGTAGTGTACAGCCTAAATGCTAGTTGACCAGTAGAAGTATACCACTTGCCATCAGTATCGGTACTGATAATTACTTCCTTAGTTTTGGTATTCAAAAAATCGTCTGTATCAGTACTAGTGTACATTGTAAATGCAAGTTCACTAGTAGATGTATACCATTTACCATCAGTCTCAGTGCTTACCACAAGTTCCGCGGTTTTTGTATTACCAACTTCGTCTGTATAGGTAGTAGTGAACATGCTAAATGCAAAATTACTGCTTGAGGTATACCATTTACCATCAGCATCAGTACTTACCACAACTTCTACAGTTTTTAAATTACCAACATCGTCTGTGTATCCAGTAATGTACTTAGTAAATACAAGTTCACTACTCCAGGTGTACCATTTGCCTTCATCATCAGTACTTACAACAACTTCACCTGTCTTGATATTATCAGCATCGACTGTGTACGTTGTAGTATACCTAGTGAATGCGAACTCATTAGTTGCAGTATACCATTTTCCAAGAGCGTCGGTAGTAATGCTTACTTCTTCAGTCTTTACCCTACCATCCTCGTCTATGTATGTAGTAGTGTACTTAGTAAATTCAAGTTGACTAGTGGACGAATACCACTTGCCATCAGCATTAGTGCTTACAACAACTTCCCCAGTTTTGGTATTGCCAAATTCGTCAGCGTATGTAGTGGTCAATATAGTAAATTCAAGCTGACCCGTGGATGTATACCACTTGCCAGTATTGTCCGTGCGTACCACCACTTCGCCAGTCTTTATATTACTAACATCGTCAATATACGTGGTAGTGAACCTAGAAAATGCAAGTTCACTAGTGGATGTATACCAGTTCCCATCATCATCAGTGCTCACCACGACTTCTCCTGTCTTTATCTCACCATCGTCTTCTGTGTATGTCGTAGTGTACATAGAAAATTCAAGTCGACGAGTCGACGTATACCATTTTCCATATCGATCAGCACTGATCATTACTTCTCCAGTCTTTATATACCCAACATCGTCTGTGTATGTAGTAGTAAATATGGTGAAAGCAAGTCCACTCGTGGAAGTATACCACTTACCGTCTGCAGCAGTACTAATAATTATCTCCCCAGTTTTAATATGGCCGAGAGCGTCAGTGTATGTAGTAGTAAACATACTGAATGCAACTGCGATAGTGGACGTATACCATTTGCCACCAGCATTAGTGTTTACAACAACTTCCCCAGTTTTTATATTGCCAACTTCGTCAGTGTAAGTAGTAGTGTACATAATGTATGCAAGCTTACTCGTGGAAGTGTACCACTTGCCGTTAACATCAGTGCTTACCACAACTTCTCCGGTATTTATATTACCATCTTCGTTGGTGTATGTAGTAGTGTACATAGTGTATGCAAGTTCACCACTGGATGTATACCACTTCCCATCAGCATCGGTGCTTATAACAACTTCCCCAGTCTTTATATTACCGAGTGGATCTGTATACGTCGTAGTGTACATAACAAATGCAAGTGTGCTTGTAGCTGTGTACCATTTCCCATCATCATCAGTGCTTACCACAACTTCACCGGTCTTGGTACTACCAACATCATCAGTGTATGTTGTAGTGTACATAGTGAATGCAAGACCACTAGTTGATGTATACCACTTCCCAGCATTGTCGGTACTTACCATTACTTCGCCAGTTTTTCTACTACCATCATCATCTGTGTTTGTAGTAGTGTACATAGTGAACGCGAGTTCATTAGTGGAAGTATACCATTTTCGAAGAGCATCGGTAGTAATTCTTACTTCTCCAGTCTTTCCCTCACCAACGTCTTCTGTGTATGTGGTAGTGTACATAGTGAATGCAAAATCACTAGTCAATGTATACCATTTTCCATAACCATCAGTACTGATGATTACCTCTCCAGTCTTTATTTTACCAAGATCGTCTGTGTATGTAGTAGTGTACATAGTGTAGGCAAGTTGACTAGTCGAGGTATACCATTTTCGTTCGTAATCAGTGCTTACCACAACTTCCCCAGTTTTTATAGTACCAACTTCGTCGGTGTACGTGGTCGTGTACATAGTGAATCCAAATTGACTAGTGGAGGTATACCACTTCCCAGCGTTGTCAATGCTTACCATCACTTCTCCAGTTTTTATAGTGCCTACATCGTCGGTGTAGGTGGTAGTGTACTTAGTGAATTCAAGTTGACTAGTGGTTGTATACCATTTTCCATCCCCAYCAGTACTTRCCACCACTTCCCCAGTTTTTATGTAACCAACATCGTCGGTATAAGTTGTAGTGAACATAGTAAATGCAAGTTCACTAGTAGATGTATACCACTGGCCAGCGTTGTCAGTAGTTACCATAACTTCCCCAGTTTTTATATCACCAACGTCATCTGTGTATGTAGTAGTGAACATAGTGAATGCAAGTTCACTGGTGGATGTATACCACTTCCCATTATCATCAGTGCTTACAACAACTTCGCCCGTCTTTATATCACCAACATCGTCTGTGTACGTAGTAGTGAACATAGTAAATGCAAGTTGACTAGTCGACGTATACCATTTTCCATCAGCATCAATGCTTACCATAACTTCTCCCGTCTTTATATTGCCAACATCATCTGTGTACGTGCTAGTGAACATAGTAAATGCAAGTTGACTAGTGGACGTATACCATTTTCCATCAGCATCAATGCTTACCATAACTTCTCCCGTCTTTATATCACCAACATCATCTGTGTACGTGCTAGTGTACAAAGTGAACGCAAGTTGACCAGTGGAGGTATACCACTTGCCATCGTCATCAGTACTTACAACAACTTCCCCCGTTTTTATCTCACGATCATCGTCTGTGTGTGTAGTAGTGTACATAGTAAATGCAAGTTGACTAGTCGACGTATACCATTTTCCATCATCATCAGTACTAACCACAACCTCTCCGGTCTTTATATCACCAACATCGTCTGTGGACGTAGTAGTGTACATAGTAAATGCAAGTTGATCAGTGGACGTATACCATTTTCCATCATCATCAGTGCTGACTATAACTTCTCCAGTTTTTCTATCACCAAAGTCCTCTGTGTAGGTAGTGGTGTAAATAGTAAATGTAAGTTTACTAGTGGCCGTATACCACTTTCCGGCGTTGTCAGTAGTTACCACCACTTCCCCAGTTTTTATATCACCAACGTCATCTGTGTATGTAGTAGTGAACATAGTGAATGCAAGTTCACTAGTGGATATATACCATTTTCCATCATCATCAATGCTTACAACAACTTCTCCGGTCTTTATATCACCAGCGTCGTCTGTGTAGGTAGTAGTGAACATAGTAAATGCAAGTTGAGTAGTGGATGTATACCATATTCCATGGTAATCAGTGCTCACCACAACTTCTCCAGTATGTATATCACCATTCTCGTCCGTGTATGTAGTAGTGAACATAGTGTAGGCAAGTTGACTAGTCGTGGTATACCATTTTCGATCGTAATCAGTGCTTACCACAACTTCCCCAGTTTTTATAGTACCAACTTCGTCGGTGTACGTGGTCGTGTACATAGTGAATCCAAATTGACTAGT